>JASVEL010012366.1:0-318586 GCA_032618575.1 Nicotiana noctiflora | reverse complement strand
TAGGAGATTCGGACGAGTGGTGTAGGCTTACCGTAATGTGGTATTTTGTGGATTTCTTCTTTGTCGATTGCTTATATATGTTGTTGCTAGCGGTGCTCAGTACTCACTCTACTCCTGCACTTTTGTGTACGGAACTCGAGTGCTTCTCGGGAAGCGATGAACGGGCGTCTCCGGCGTTTGCGGTGTCACGTCGAGTTGCTTGAGGTGGGCGCATACGTTCGCGCGAACCTGAGCTTCTCCCTCTCGTTCCGGTTGTTATTTTATATTTGTATTCGGACTTGAGGTCTTCTATATGCTACTCTATTTCCTGTTGGATGCTTGGTAGAGGCTACTAGACTTGTGACTCCAGGATCTTTGGGAGTGTCGGTACTTTTGTTCGGTATTATTATTATTGGAGTTCTTAAACGCATATATTCTTCTTGGGTTGTCCAATTGGGGACTAGTATTTTGTGATAATTAAATTGTTGGTCCGGCTGGCCTAGCTTGATTGTTGGGCGCCATCACGACCGGATTTGGGTCGTGACAAGTTGGCATAATAGCCTAGGTTATTAGGACTCGCGAGTCGTGAGTCGGTTTAGTAGGCTTTCGCGGATCGGTACGTAGACGTCCGTATCTATCCTCGGAGGGCTACCGAAACTTTAGGAAAAACCTCATTTTCTTGAATTCATATCGTGCGATTTGTGTTATCATGAAATTAAATCTTTCCATATTCTATTCTCTCGCAGATGGCGAGAACACGAGCTAACGGACGTGGCGGACGACCACCGTTGGCACCCAGAGGTCGTGGTCGTGGTAGAGGTAGGGTAGCAGTACCAGCACCAGCACCTGCTGACCCACCAGTGGCCCAGACTCAGGACCAGATTCCAGCGGCAGACGCTCCGGCAGCTCAGGTACAGGCACCGGCAGTTCCTATGGTGATACCGGGTCTTCAGGAGACTTTGGCTCAGATTCTATCAGTATGCACTGGCTTGGCTCAGGTAGTTGCAGCCTCTAGTGCAGCATCTTCTTCACAGGCAGGGGAAGGGAATCGGACCCCCGTGGCTCGCACACCCGAGCCGGTAGTACAGGGTATTCAGGCACCTGGGGCAGCTCCAGTTCAGCCAGTTGCACCCGTTGCACCAGCTCGTGCTCATGTGGTTCCAATTATGCCAGACGATGAGCAGCGTCCTTTGGAGAGGTTTGAGAGGCTACAGCCTCCGGCATTCAGTGGTGCTGAGGGCGAGGACGCCCAGGGTTTTCTTGATAAATGTTAGTGCACAGGTGCAGCATTTCAGTGGTGGGAGGATTTCGAGAGGCGTAGGCCCGCTGGGGCAGTGCCCCTCACTTGGCAGCAGTTCTCCACGGTATTTTTGGAGAAGTACGTGCCTCGGTCTCAGAGAGAGGAGCTGCGACGTCAGTTCGAGTGGTTGAAGCAGGGAGAGATGACGGTTAATCAGGACGAGATGAGATTCACACAGTTGGCCCGTCATGCCATGTGGATGGTTCCTACAGACAGAGAGAGGATCCGGAGATTTATTGATGGTCTTATTTATCCCATCCGCATATTGATGACCGGGGAGAGAGTTTCGACAGTTACCTTTGAGGAGGTGGTTGATGCTGCCCGTCACATTGAGACGGATCGCCGCAGAGAGGGGAGGAGAGAGAGGCTAAGAGGCCTCGTGGTGCCGGCAAGTTACGGTGGTGCTCCGTCGAGAGGCCAATTTCAACATAGCAGAGGTCGCTCTTTCGGGTCTCATCAGTACGGACGTACGAGTCCGGTGGGGTTTCATCGGATCGTGGTCATCGAGGCCGGCGGGGTTATCGGGGTCGGCGGAGCCGTCGGCGAGTCGGCACCGCGCCGAGTGCTCTTCCGGCCTCGAGCTGCTGCTCCCGCTTCCTCGACGCAGGGGTTCGTCGGTAGCGAGGGTCCTCGGCGGCCCCTTCTTCCATCTTCGAGCCGTTGTTTTGAGTGCGGTGATTTGGGCCATATCGAGAGAGAGAGTGTCCTCGGTGGCTTCGTAAGTGGTCTCGGTAGAGGGATCAACCTTCATCTTCTACCTCCTGTTTCTTCGGCGCCGAGCACGGTCGGCTAGGAGCCGGTGGCCGGTATCTAGAGGTCACCCCGGGGGTGAGGATCGTGCTGGAGGAGGCCGGGCTTGTTTCTATGCTCTTCCGAATAGGAAGGATGCTAGTGCTTCGAGATGCGGTCATTTCAGGTATTATCTCGGTCTGCCACAAGGATGCTTCTATCTTATTTGATCCCGGATCCACCTATTCTTATGTCTCTACTTATTTTGCACATCGTTTGGGTATGACCCATGGTATTCTTGCTTTGCCCGTACATGTGTCTACCCCGGTGGGAGATACTGTTGTTGTGGATCAGGTATATCGATCCTGTATTATTACTATTGGGGGTCTGGAGACCCGAGTTGATCTATTACTACCGGGCATGGTAGATTTCGATGTTATCCTAGGCATGGATTGGCTATCTCCTTATCATGCGATTCTGGACTGTCATGCCAAGACAGTCACACTAGCTATTCCAGGTAATCCGAGGATCGAGTGGCGTGGCTTGACTGATTATGTGTCCAACAGGGTGATTTCTTATATAAAGGCTCAACGAATGATTGGCAAGGGTTGTTTGTCTTATTTAGCCTTCATTAGAAATGTTGAGGCCGAGACACCCAGTCTTGATTCGGTCCCCATTGTGAGGGAGTTTTCAGATGTATTTCCAGCAGACCTGCCAGGCATGCCGCCTGACAGGGATATCGATTTTGGTATTGACTTGGTGCCGGGCACTCAGCCCATTTCTATTCCTCCCTATCGCATGGCACCAGCAGAGTTAAAAGAATTGAAGGAACAACTTCAAGAACTCTTAGATAAGGGTTTCATTCGTCCGAGTGTGTCACCTTGGGGTGCACCGGTGTTATTCGTGAAGAAGAAAGATGGCACAATGAGAATGTGCATTGATTACGGGCAGCTGAACAAGGTAACGATGAAGAATAAGTACCCATTACCTCGTATTGAGGACCTATTTGATCAGCTCCAGGGAGCTAGTGTATTTTCTAAGATTGATCTACGATCGGGCTATCATCAGTTGAAGATCAGGGACTCAGATATTATGAAGACAGCGTTCGGGACGCGATATGGGCACTACGAGTTCCTGGTGATGTCTTTCGGGTTGACTAATGCCCCAGCTGCATTCATGCACTTGATGAATAGTGTATTTCGATCCGTACCTTGATTCTTTTGTGATTGTGTTTATTGATGATATTCTGGTATATTCACGCAGCCAGGAGGAGCATGCACAACATTTGAGAGTGGCATTGCAGAGGTTGAGAGAAGAGAAGCTATATGCAAAATTCACTAAGTGTGAGTTCTGGCTTGATACTGTGGGTTTTCTGGGACATGTAGTGTCCAGTGATGGTATTCGGGTTGATCCACAGAAGGTCGAGGCAGTGCAGAATTGGCCCAGACCTTCCTCGGCTATAGAGATTCGGAGTTTTCTCGGCTTGGCAGGCTACTATCGCCGGTTTGTTCAGGGTTTCTCGTCTATTGCTTCACCGTCGACTAAGTTGACACAGAAGAATGCTCCATTTGTATGGTCTGATGAATGTGAGGAGAGCTTCCATAAGCTCAAGGAGGCTTTGACCACAGCTCCAGTACTTGTGCTGCCATCAGCCTCAGGGTCATATACGGTGTATTGTGATGCTTCCAGAGTTGGACTCGGTTGTGTGTTGATGCAGGAGGGTAGAGTTATTGCATATGCTTCTCGTCAGCTAAAGCCCCACGAGAAGAACTACCCCGTTCATGATTTGGAGTTAGTTGCTATTGTTCATGCCTTGAAGATTTGGAGGCATTACCTATATGGTGTATCTTGTGATGTATATACGGACCACCGCAGCCTTCAGCATTTGTTTAAGCAGAAAGATCTAAATTTGAGGCAACGGAGATGGCTTGAATTGCTTAAAGACTATGATATTACTATCTTGTATCATCCCGGGAAAGCCAATGTAGTGGCTGATGCATTGAGCCGGAAGGCTATTAGTATGGGCAGTTTGGCGTATATTCCAGTTGGGGAGAGACCCCTAGCAGTTGATGTTCAGGCGTTAGCTAATCAGATGGTAAGGCTGAATATTTCTGAGCCCAGTCGGGTGATGGCTTGTGTAGTAGCTCGTTCTTCCTTATATGATCGTATTCGAGAGCGCCGGTATGATGATCCATACTTACTTGTCCTTAAGGACAGAGTTCAGCATGATGACGCCAGAGATGTCACTATTGATAGTGATGGTGTATTGTGGATGCAGGGCCGGATATGCGTGCCCAATGTTGATGGCCTTCGTGAGTTGATATTGGAGGAGGCCCACAGCTCGCGGTATTCTATTCATCCAGGAGCCGCGAAGATGTACCAGGATTTGAAGCAGCATTACTGGTGGAGAAAAATGAAGAAAGATATTGTGAGCCATGTGGCTCGGTGTCTAGACTGTCAGCAGGTTAAGTATGAGCATCAGAGACCTAGTGGTGTATTCCAGCGTATTGATATTCCTGAGTCGAAGTCGGAAAGAATTACTATGGATTTTGTCAGTGGACTCCCTCGGACAGCGAGGAAGTTCGATTCAGTTTGGGTGGTGGTGGATAGGTTGACCAAGTCAGCTCACTTCATCCCAGTGTGTACTACCTATACCTCAAAGCGGTTGGCAGAGATATTCATCCGTGAGATAGTGAGATTGCATGGAGTTCCTATTTCTATTATATCGGACAGAGGTACCCAGTTCACTTCTCAGTTCTGGAGGACATTTCAGCGAGAGTTGGGTTCACAGGTAGAGCTGAGCACAGCATTTCATCCACAGACGGATGGGCAGTCTGAGCGTACTATTTAGATATTGGAGGACATGTTGCGTGCTTGTGTCATTGATTTTGGTGGTTTGTGGGCTGATTATTTGCCTCTTGCGGAGTTTGCTTATAATAATAGCTATCAGTCCAGCATTCAGATGACACCGTATGAAGCTTTATATGGGAGACGGTGTAGGTCTCCAGTCGGTTGGTTCGAGCCCGGCGAGGCTAGGTTGTTGGGGACGGAGTTAGTCCAAGATGCCTTAGACAAGGTGAAGGTGATTCAGGAGAGACTTCGCACAGCTCAGTCGCGTCGGAAGAGTTATGCGGACCGGAAGGTCCGAGATGTGTCTTATTCAGTAGGTGAGAAGGTGTTGCTGAAGGTTTCGCCTATGAATGGGTGTTATGAGGTTTGGAAAGAAAGGAAAGTTGAGCCCAAGGTTTATTGGACCTTTTGAGGTGCTTAGGAAAGTTGGGGAGGTGGCTTACATGCTTGCTTTGCCACCCCGTTTATCGGGAGTTCACCCGGTGTTCCATGTATCTATGCTCCGGAAGTATGTCGGAGACCCGTCTCATGTATTGGACTTCAGCACGATACAGCTAGATGAGGATTTGACTTATGATGTGGAACCGGTAGCCATTTTGGGTCGACGGGTTCGTAAACTGAGATCTAAGGACATAGCTTCAGTAAAAGTGCAGTGGAGAGGTCGTCCCGTGGAGGAAGCAACTTGGGAGACCGAGCAGGAGATGCGAAGTAGATATCCACACTTGTTTGATACTCCAGGTATGTTTCTTAACTCGCTCGCGGACGAGCGTTTGTTTAAGTTAGGGAGAATGTAACGACCCAGCCCGTCGTTATGGGAATTTACCACCCCGTTACCTTGCATTTACATATATTATGATTTTAAATCAGTATTAGAATATATCGGGTGAGTTAGGAGTGATTTGGATTGAAAATGAAACAAATAGCATGTTTAAAGAAAGCTTGAATATGAGAAGTCAACCAAGAGTTGACTATTGAGTTAGAGTGCTCGGAACCGGATTCTGATGATTCGACTAGTTCCGGGGGATCATTTATGACTTAGGAGAGCAATCGGAATTGAATTCGGAGGTCCGGTGTAGTTTTAGGCTTGAATTGGCGAAAACCGGATGGTAGGTGATATTTTGATCCGGGGGTCGGAATGGAATTCCGACAATTTCTGTAGCTTCGTTATGTAATTTTGGATGTGTCTGCAAATTTTCAGGTCATTCGGACATCGTTTGATCGGGTTTTGGATTGAATGTTAGTTTTGAAAGTTTTGAAGAAACTTAGGCTTGAATTCGTGAGTAAATGGAGATTTTGATGTTTAGTATGGTGTTTTTATGATTGGAACAAGTCCGTATCATGTTTTGGAGTACGTTGGTGGTTTTAGTTGGGGTCCCGGGGGCCTCGGGATGATTTTGGACCATCAACCGGGTATTTGGACTTGGCAAAAATCTGCAGAAAAACTGCAGGTTCTGCCGAGGCCTTTAAGCCTTCGCGTTCGCGTGGCAAGGGCCGCGTTCGCGAAGGCCAAGCTTATCAGTGCATCGCGTTCGCGGGAAGAGGAGACGCGTTCGCGTAGGCCAGGGATCGTGTGCATCGCGTTCGCGTTCTAGTGGTCGCGTTCGCGTAGGGTCGTGGGAGTGTGCTTCGCGTTCGCAGGAGGTGTATCGCGAACGCGTAGAAGGGAAATAGGTGGCTGGGAATATTGTTCTTCGCGAACGTGTGGAGTGGTTCGCGTTCGCGTAGGGTAAGTCAGAGACGGGAATCGCGAACGCGTGGGAGTCGTCGCGTTCGCGTAGAGAAAGAGGGGCTGTTCATCGCGAACGCGTGGGAGCTCACGTGAACGCGAAGAGCAAAAAGCTCTGGCAGTGAATAGAATCCAGAAGCAGAGGGGTTACGGGTTTACACCCCCAAAACACAATTTTGAGCCCTAGAGAGAAGAAAACTCGAGGAAATCACCGAGAAGTCATCGGGTATTCGTCGGAGGTAAGATTCTTGACTCAAAAACATCATTTTATGGTAGAATTAACATCAATCTTCATGAAATTGGGTTGAAATCTTGAAGAAATGTGGCCTAAATATTGAAAACGGGAGTTTTGGATTTGGAAGGCCATTTGAACTCCGATTTCGATAAATTTTATATGCACGGACTCGTGGCGAGATGAGGGTCGCGTTGGTGCTAATTTCAAAATTTTTCGGGTAGTGGGCCCGGGGTCGGGTTTTACCAACTTGGTGTATTTATGCGAATTTCATGTAAATTGAAGTGGGTTATGATTCTTTGACCCGTATTTGATATAATTATTGTTATTTGACTAGATTCTACACACGAGGCAACGAAGTTCAAAGGAAAGGGCATCACGGACGAGTCTATGACCGGCTAGAGGTGAGTAGTTTGTGTATATGGTAGCCTCTGAGGGTTCGAAACCCCGGCTTAGCACATTGTGACGCTAGTAGGGTGTGGCTCGCACACCGTGGCAGGTGTGGGATTGATTGTGACTGGGGATTGAGACTTGGTCCATCCCGGAAATGAATAATATGTTATTAGTGTTGGAAATACACTGTATTTGATATATTTGTGGGTTGTAAGCCTTGTTTGGGGCCTTGTGCCGATCTGTAGCGTCCTTAGAGGACAATATTTATGTGATAGCTATAATTGCTTAAATCACTGATCTCAGTCCTGGAAATTGAAATCACACTTTTGAAATGCTAAGTCACCGGCTGTTACAAATTTAATAAAGTTAAAGTATTTTTCATAAATTATGAATTGAGGACCGGAATTAAGAAAAATGAATTGTTTTGTGACTTATTTGCTTATTGTGGACTAAGCATGGGATCGGGCTGCACGCCGCAGTGGTTGATATGAGGATCGGGCTGCACGCCGCAGCAGTATTGCGCTTGGGTTGTAGGAGCCCCTCCGGAGTCTGTACACACCCCCAGTGAGCGCCGTCGACGTTAAATTGGATCGGGCTACACGCCGTAGCGGTTATGTGCATTGCATTGCATCTGTATTTGTTGAATTACTCTGTGGTAGTTGTATTGTATTGTTGATGCTAGTTCGTAGGAGATTCGGACTGTAGTGTAGCTTCATATTGTGGTATTTTGTGGATTTCTTACTGTCAACTACTTATATATATTTGTTACTCACTGAGTACTTAGTACTCACCCCTACTCCCTGCACCTTTTGTGTGCAGACTCAGGTACTCAGGAGCAGTAGACAGGCATTTCCCGCGGTTGCAGTGTTATATCGAGTTGCTGAGGTAGCTGCCTACGTTCGCAGAACCTAGCTTCTCCTCTCCTTTCCAGTTGTCACTTTGTATTTTGTATTCAGACTTGTGTATTTCTATACAATACACTCTATTCCTGTTGGTTTTGTTAGAGGCTCTAGACTTGTGACTCCGGATCTTTGGGAGTGGCAGTACTTTTGTTCATTATTATTATTATTGGAGTTCTTAACTCATATATTCTTCTTGGGTTGTCCATTTGGGACTGGTATTAGATGAAATCAGTAATTGTTGGTCTGGCTGGCCTAGCTTGATTGTTGGGCACCATCACGATCGGATTTGGGGTCGTGACAGCATGTTTGGCGAGTTTGAGTCAATTCGGGTTGAGTTTAGTTGGAAATGAGACAAAAAGTCTCTTAGAAGAAGGAATAGTTGGGAAAAGTCAACTTGACGTTGACTTGTGAGTTAGAGAGCTCAGAATCGAATTCTAATGATTTGGTCAGCTCCGAGAGGTCATTTATGAGCTAGGAAAGCGATCGGAAGTGAATTTGGAGGCCCGGTGTAGTTTTAGGCTTGAATTGGCTAAGGTTGAATTTTGGCGAAATCCGAACGGTAGGTGAGATTTTGATGCGGGAGTCGGAATGGAATTCCGACAGTTGCAGTAGCTCCGTTAGGTGATTTTGGATATGCCTGCAAATTTTCAGGTCATTCGGACATCGTTTGGTCGGGGTTTTGATCGAATGTGAATTTTTGAAGTTAAAGTTAAACTTAAGCTTGAATTTGTTTAAAACGGATGATTTTGATGTTAACGATAGAGTTTTGATGATTGGAATAAGTTCGAATAAGGTTATAGGGCGTGTTGGTGCTTCTGGTTGAGGTCCCGGGGGCCTCGGGTGAGTTTCGGGGTGGTTTCGGACCATTTCTAGGCCATTTTTAACTGCTGGTTTATGTCTGTAGCAGTGTTCTACGCGATCGCGGACAATGGGACACGATCGCGGTGAGTAAAATGTGCGAAAAATATTAATGAATCGCGATCGCGTGAAATGCTCCGCGATCGCAAAGAAGGAAAATTTCTATTGCATTGATCCTACTTCGGAAGCTCATATCTTTTTATCTACAAGGAATGTTAAGGTGATTCAAAAACAAAAGTTGTAGATCATCGTGTCTAGTTTTCAGAAAGCTAAAGTAATCGTGATTTGGATTTCCGTGTAAAGCGTTATGGACGTTACACTATAGGGTGTCCGAGAAGGATTTCTAATACATATGTATAAACTGGGAAGCTTATATCTCGAAATGTATACGGATTCAGGAAATAAGCATCAAATAAGAGTTATAGTCCTATGTGTATAGTTTCCATAACAGCAAACCATTAATCATTCGGAGTTTTGTACAAAATGTTATGACTATTATACTGAAGCCTGTGCGAAGGAACCGGAATTTATTCACCGTGATCGCAGAGCCATTCCCGCGATTGCGATGAGTAATATGCCTGGGCAGAATGTTTTTAAAACATTCCAGTCGCGAAATCAACCTATTTTCCACCATTTTTGGTCATTCTTGAGAGCTTTTGGACGGGAATTGAAGGGATTTCGACGGGGAATCGTTGGAGGTACGTTTTATGTGTTAAATACATGATTTTATCAAAGAATCTTCCATTAATTCTCTGAATTTGGGTAAGAAATCAAGAAAATTAGGGCTTTGAGCAAAAATCTTAAAATGGGGATTTGAAGGACCATTTGTGGTCCGAATTGGGAGTTCTTGGTATGTACGGACTCGTGGAGAGACGAGGATTCCGAAAATGTGAGTTTCATAATTTTTCGAGAAGTGTACCAAAAGTCAGGATTTTGACAACTTCATGGGTTTTGGTGTAAACCGAGTTATTTCGATTTGGTTATGTCTAATTAGCCTATATTGATATATTCTCTATGATTTTGAGCAGATTTGGCATCCGAGGAGATTGATTTGTGAGGCAAGCGCAAGGCGGACAAAAGGCTTCTACCGGTTCGAGGTGAGTGGTGATAGTAAATAATGTACTGAGGGTTTGAAACCCCGTACTAGCACTTTACAGTGCTATGTTGAGATGAAACACGCGTCTTGTGACGGGCGTGGTGACATTGTGATTGGGGGTTTGGACTTGGTCCTTCCCAGCTAATAGAATACTGTGTATTATGACCGATAATGAGATTATGACTGTGTAATTGGGCTAATAGCCATGTTTGGGGCCTTGTGTCGATCTGTAGAGCATTAGGGAACCTGTAGAGCTAGGTGACCCTTATATCGTGTTGGAAACTTACACTCAGCCGTAAAACTAGCTGAATAGCCTATTAAGAGCCAGTACTAGATGTGTATTGTGAGAGATATATTATTTAGGGTGAAAGTTCCCCGACTTAGCTGAGTGGGCCTGAAAGGCCAATCCTATACTAATTGGGACATGGTCGAGGACCCGTTAGGAGGTATTATATACATATATATAAATATTGGATCGGGCTGCACGCCGCAGCAGTATATATATTGGATCGGACTGCACGCCGCAGCAGTATACATAATGGATCGGGCCTGCACGCCATAGCAGTATATATATTGGATCGGGCTGCATGCCACAACAGTATATATATTGGATCGGGCTGCACGCCGCAACAGTATACATATTAGATCGGGCTGCACGCCGCAGCAGTATATATTGCACGCCGCAGCAGTATATTTATTGGATCGAGCTGCACGCCGCAGCAGTATATATATTGGATCGGGCTGCACGCTGCAACAGTATATAAATATTAGATCGGGCTGCACGTCGCAGCAGTATATAAATTTTGGATCGGGCTGCATGCCGCAACATTATACTAATTCGGATACTTATACCTTATAGACACATGTATATGTCTCCATATATTAAGATGGTTGTACACCGTTGTGGTTCGAGTGAGGATTTAGTCAGTTTGGGACCTTGATGAGATAGATGTGGACTGGTGATCGGAGTACCTACTATAGTGATGACTTACCCGTGGGGGTTTGCCTTAGAACTGTTTAGTGATAGCACAAGAGTTCTTACTTTCAGTTATTGTTTATTATTATTACTCACTGAGTTGAAATATACTCACCCCACTCCCTTGCACTTTCTGTACAGATCCACAGGTGCCCGAGAGCAGTTGAGACATTGTAGCTGCCGATCATTATCTACTTTTGCGGAGACTACGAGGTAGCTGCCGGCGTCCGCAGAACCTGTTTTCTCCTTCTTTACCCTTTTGTTGTTTTCATCCTGCTTAGACTGTTTGTACTAGGATGTTTATTCTGTAGAGGCTCAGACTCGTGACACCACGATATGGTTGGGACCGTATTTTGTATGCTTTTACTATTACGTTGGCACTTTGATATGGTCACTTGCTGTTTAAGTTTAAGTGGATTAATTGGAATTAATAATTGGCTGGGTTAAGAGATGATATGGTCGGGCTTGCCTAGCATTGTGTTGGGCGCCATCACGACTGGGGTTTGGGTCGCGACATAACAGCTGGAAAAAATGCCAGTTGTGGTTATTTTCAAAATTTGCTCTCACGGCCTATCAAATCTTCACCGAGCCCTCGGGCTCTAAACCAAACATGCACACAACCTCAAAAACATACCATGAACTTGCTCGCACGGTCAAATCGCCAATATAACATTGTTTTCGTAGAATCAAGACTCATATTCATGATTTCTTCTTTTAAACTTCATAAACTTTCAAACTTGGAACTCAAGGTTCCAAACACGTCAAATGACGTTCAATTTTTGTCAAACTTTGTAGGAAGTGCTTAAATAATATATAAGACTTGTACCGGGCGTCGGAACCAAAATATGAGCCCGATACCATGGTATTTTAATCAATTTTCATTTCTATATTCCTTAATAATTTCAGAAAAACAATTTAACAGAAAAATTCATATATCGGGCTCTAGGCCTCGGAATTCGAATCTGAACACATTCCAGAGTCCCATATTTTTCTACGGACCTTCCGGGACCATCCGATCTCGGGTCCGAGTCTGTTTCCCAAAAATGTTGACCGAAGTCAACTATATGAATATTAATATTAAAATTCTTCAAATATTTCATAAAATTCACATATTCTAACACAAATTATTTTTGGCTATGTGCCCAGATTGTGCACGTAAATCGAGGCAATATAAAATAAGGTTTTCAAGGCCTCGGAAGCACGGAACAGATGAGGAAAATAGGTGATGACCCTTTGGGTCGTCACACACACATTCAACTCCTTCTGCTTGAGCAAGTACTAAAGGCATTTGTGATCCGTGTATACCTCGCACGCCACACCATATAGATAATGCCTCCAAATTTTCAAAGCATGATAATCGCTGCTAACTTTAGGTCATGAACCGGATAATCTTTCTCATGGATTTTCAACTGTCTCGAAGCATAGGCAGTAACTTTGTCCTGCATCAATACTGCACCAAGCCCAATACGGGAAGCATCATAATAGACTGTATAGGGTCCTAAACCTTTGAGCAAAAGCCATACCGGTGCCGTGGTCAAGGCTGTCTTGAGCTTCTGAAAGCTCGCCTCACATTCATCTGACCCTACACCTTTCTGGGTCAATCTGTACATCGGGGTTGCAATAGATGAACACCCTATGTCACACCTCCGTTTTTACCGAATTACTACACCCCGGGAAGGGATACAATAAAGGAAGGAGTTTTTCCAATTAAAGGACAGTCAGAATGGGATTAGTTGTTTAAGTTTTTAGAGTTGCCACCTGGGAATATAATGGTGTCCCAAGTCACCGTTTTAATCTCGAACTGAGAAACGTTTGACTCTGTTACAGTCTGCGAAATAGAAATCCGGATAAAGAATTCTGTTAACCCGGGAGAAGGTGTTAGGCACTCCCAAATTCCGTGGTTCTAGCACGGTCGCTCAACTGTTGTATTTGTTTTTATCTGATTTCTATATATGTTCCTTTTTATGTGCATTTATTAATATTCCGCTTTATTATTTAATTTTACAAAGAATTACAACGTCGTGAAAATGTATGTCGGACCACGCCTTACCAGTACGCCCGTGGTTGTCAACACATTTCGACTCCGTTGAGATTTGGATTTGGGTCACATAAATTTACACCCGAGTTTAAGAAGGTAAATTTATTAAACACGCGCCTAAAGCAACTACGCGTTCACTTTGCGAGGGCCATGGAATTTGCTAAATGGCATGCCTCGATTCTAAGGATAAAAATGTTGAAGCAAATGAGGGCCATGCATTTTGAAGTTTTATTTGGCATGGCACGCCTCGAACTATACAAACTAAATTTTGTTTAGAGGTCCATTAAAATAACTTTATTAATATTCTGAACACTAATGGCCCACTACGATCAAAACAAAATAGATAAAGCAACAAAAAATGTAATCCTAATCAATGATAAGAATTACTACTAGTACCATCACGATGGCAGTGAAATTCTTCCCATGTTCAACCTTAGCTCAAATAGCTTGTGTCAGAGACGCAGAAATAGAGATTTGCGATATTAGAAAGGCAGGAGTTTGGATTTGAACGCACAAAAAACAAAAATATTCTAGCTTCCATAAACGCGCAGCAAACATATATTGGCTTCTTTAGATCCATTTCCGTAACTCAATATCAAAAAACACATCGTAACTTCTTAAATTGATACCAAAATTCATGAGGAAACACATACGTGAATAAACAATCACGTCATGTCGCAATCTGAATATGTCCGAGTGAAACAGATTTGAAAACCATAAACATTTAAACACGGAAGCAAGCAGAACGTGAGTAATGAAAATCTAGAAAAAATTGAACAAGACAGAAAATAGATACGAACCTGAAATAAATACGAACTTCGATTAGCTTTACTTGAACACCAAAACAAGAGTAAAGTTCAGCGACAAAATCTGAAATAGACACGATCAAATTCAAACAGAACCACGACCGAAAAAAAACTTCATACGATGCCGGAAACTCGAACGAGAACTGAATAATGAAACCAACGGGCTCTATGAAATGCTTTGGATCTGGCGTTGGCAACAGTGGGTGTAGCAGCAGCTCTTAGGCTAAAGAGATTTGGATTACTATCTTGTTATGTATAAGCCATGAAAGGCTGCTCGTCCAAACACGGAAGAAGAAGATCAGCGCTGGGTGAGGGTGCTGTGTGTAACACTACTGTGGAGAAAAATTTGAAAAATGGCTGCTATGGAAGATGGAGCTAGGTTATAGATGGGTTCATGTAACAAATATTGAAAGTTAAAGGATCTAAAATGGAACTTCAGCGAGCAGCAATCCAATGGACTCAAGTCTCAAAACTTTGAAAAATTAGATCAGAAAGCAAACAGAGCCACAAAACAAGATGGAGCGACTGATTAACTCGAATAGTCGCAAAAACAATCAAAGTTCAGCGCTCATTCCATAATCGAACACCAAACTTTTAGTTAATGAATCACTACTTAAACCAAATCAAGGAGAACTATAATACTAATGTGGAACTCCAAACCAATTGCTAACCTCGACTCCAAACACTTAGAATCAAACTGAGTCATGATTCTAAGGTTTAAATAGTTAATCGAACCCCTGCTTCAAAGTACCTAATCCTCAAACGTGAAGCCAATCCCAGCCCAATTCTTATTTATCTTGATATATAACATGACCCAAACTCACAGTAAAATGGAAAGCACAAGATTCAATTTCGATGCTCTCGTCAAACGCTGTACAAGCCTATGGTTCATTAGTCTCATGATTCAAAATTAGTGCAGAACTGTTAATGCACGAAAACCATTTCCATGAATGTATCTAAAGCCAACAGAATGCAGAAAAATGTTCTACAACCTCCTTCGAAAACGAACACAGTTGAGTCGAAACTAATGACATTCTAACCACCATCATTAACACAATGAAATAAGAGGAGAATAGGGGATTGAACTTCAATTTCTTCTAATAGAATTTTGTGACTGAAAGTGCAGGGGAGACCGACAAGATAAACTCAACTGGTAAAAATCGAAACGAACAGCAAAACTAAATGCGTAGCTTAGTAGAAGTAACAACAGCTACTCCGTACAGAACTTATGTAACAACAGTAGCAAATCGAACTGCAACGTGAACTCGAACCGACGACAATGACAGGAAAATCAAATGGAAATGCACCTCACTCAATTCGTCTTCAACCAAATCCCATTTTTTGGAACAAGAATTCGATTAACTGATGAAAACAGAGAGTTGTGTTGTGTTAATTTAGGTTGAGGTCGTTGGAAGGTTGAAGAAGAAGTAGGACAATGAAGTTTTAATCTAATCGCGACAATCACATTAACCGATATAGAATCATGGTTACATCGGGAGATCAACATAGCTTCAAACGAATCGACAAAATCGACCACAATATCGGATCAAAACTCAACAACAACTCTTAACGATTGAAAATCTCGTTTCAAATCACTCTGATTTTGGAAAACAGAACTAAATCATATATCTCATATTTGGAATAAAAAACTGAAATTAAAAAAAATCAACTGAAATATTTTCCTTAATTGAGATGAAGTCATAATAACAATCTAAATAAAAGAAAATCGATCAAAATGACAGAACATAGCTATCAACTCAGCAGAACAAATCGATATAGGTATCATATGAGCTGTGCGGACAAAAATAATCAATCGCTGAAAAGAACCATCCGATAGAACCACACAAAAACAAATTCAAACAACATTTACATCCAAACATGAATTGAAACAGAATATCAGTAGTAGAAAAGGATTCAATTCAATAAAAATCGTATAACAGAGAACGAAAGGAACCTGTTGAAGTCAAAATAATAGAAGGAGATTTCAACGACAACTCCACTTCAAGTTCCAGAATCCAAATGAGATCAAGCTTCAAAATCGAACAGAAATGTTATTACACAATTCAAATTGGAATCAGAAGAAGTTCGCTCAATCTAACAAAACTAAACCCTAACTATTTCTATGAATTTCTCCTCAAGTCTTCTCTCCAATCTTTTTCCCCCGAAAGAATCTCTCAAAAAATTCTCTCGTCTTCGTCTTCTTCGCCCCTGAAATAGCCTTGGAATTTTTGTTGAATGTCAAGATAGATAGAGACACGCCATTTGCGTGTCCCTATGGTAGGAAGGCTTTGAGGATTTTAAAAAGAAAATGGGTCGGGTCGTTAAATGGGTCGGGTTTGGGTGATGCCTTTGGGCCTGGGTTTTGAGGGGTATATTTTGATTTGGGCTGTGTAATTGGCCTAATTTTAATCTATTTTTTTTTCTTCTTTTCCTTATGAAATTTTTACCTTTTTATACCATATATGAAACCTTATTACCCTCCATGTTTAAGGTTTTATTTAATTACAAACCCGTATACCAAATTACCAATTCTATACCATACTTAATTAAGGGTCTAATTAATAGGCATTTTTTACTCCTTAATTAAAGGCAACCATTATGGCCAGCTCCCCAGCCATGGCGTGAGATTCTGCTTCACTCCTTATTTAATTCATTCTGAATGCTTGCTCTTATTTACTCTGATTCCTTTAACCTCTCAAATTTATTAAAAAAGAAATCCCTTTTTCTTTTTTTGGAATGTTTTATGAATGACCATATTTTTTTGGCGTATTTACAAAAAACAGATCTGGAGATGAAGGAAACATAGTGTTTGGATTTGATTGATTTAGTAAGAAATTTTGTGTCATCATGTTGATAAATCTGATATTTTGTATGCATTTTTCAATTGATGCTTCTCATACTTGGTGAATTGTAAATAATACTCGGGTCTAAAGTTTGACTCTTTGGCAGCTTAAAAAGCGATGCCTTAGGGATGAATACCCTATATAAGGCCGAAATCACCGGCGTAATCCACCAGCGACCATGGCTGTCATCGTCTTCCTCCTCATGCCGTCACCCCAAGCTCCAACCATGTCAACCACCAGCGACACACAGCCCGTCATCCAGAAACGACAGCTAGCCCCCGCTAGTTTCTCAAACCCTACTGCCGCCACCTTCCATGTCGTATCCAGCAACCTTGCACGCCGGAAACCCCAGATTGAAAAAGTTATATATTAAAATATTATTAAAAAATAGCCAATAATTAAAATCACTGGTGTAGTTATGAGATTTCGAACATAAAAAGGTAAAACTCCATGACAATACCTTAGACGAAGTTCGGCACAATACAGTATCTACAATATATCTATATTTTATCTACAATATATCTACAAATTAACTACAAACTACAATTTGTCTACAATTTATCTACAATCTGGAGACACTATATATTAAAATATTTTTTCCTGCACCAAATAAAGAAATTGTAGTCAAATTGTAGATATATGTAGTAAATTTGTAGATAATATCAAAAATTTATCAATTAATGTAGAATCAATTAATCCCAAGATTCTCTTATTATTTTTAGCGCGTTAATTTTGAAAATTAATTCCAAGTTTATCTCCTTATTTTTAACGCGTTAATTATGGAAGATACTGCTCAATTAATCATTTATTAAACAAATGGTACAAAAATTATAGAAAAAATATGGACCGAGCGGGTAATTTAGATACTATGCACATTTTTTGTAATAAAGTTTCATATATGGTATAGATAGGAAAAAATCTCTTTCCTTATTCACCTTATTATAATTTTGTATTTTATTTTCTATTTTCTGATTTTTGTATTTTGTTGTATTTTACTTTTCTTTTGTATTTTCTGTACTTTTCTATTTTGTATTTTTATTTTCTTTTGTATTTTGTTAAACACAAAAATGCAATATTTGATTTTGTGTTTAACTTGCTAAAAATGAATTAATATCCATTACATGTGAAATTAATTTCTAAATGTATCATATTTTTGTATTTTTTTATTTGATTTAACATGCAAAAAATTCACACAAATCGTAAAAATAAGGAAAAATTATTTATTTTGAATTTTATGGGAATAACTCATATGTAGGGTAAAAATCACGTGCTCACACCCTCCATAAACCGCTAATAATAATATGTTAATCCCCAGAAACTCCGGATCCTTGTTGTTGATGTTAGTCTAGGCTAGTCCTTGACTGCCTCCATCTTTGTTGGATCAACCTGTATACCTTCTGCCATCACAACATGACCCAGGAATGCAATTGTACTTAACCAGAACTCACACTTTGGAAATATTTGCATCTATTTTTTAGAGTCTGGGGAGCCACTCTGAGATGCTTCGCATGCTCTTTCTGACTGCAGGAGTATATCAACACGTCATCAATGGAGACTATCATGAACAAGTCTAAATAAGGCATGAACAACTCATACGTATGCACATAACCATGACTCTGGCCATAAGAGTTGTCCCTAATTTACGACATTGACAATTAACATCGTGTTATCAAATACCTTATTTCAGAACTCCCACTTTACTCACAATGAGGTATGGAGACCTCGTGATTACGTTTTCGAATTAATGAGTCATATTTATCCTCACCTAGGTGCTCGTCTCAAAGGCTAAACTAAACGGTTACAAAACGGAAATGGCTAAATTTGAATAGAAACTATACAAGAATTGTCAAATAATCCTAACAGACATGGCTCAAATTTAGGATATAGTACACTATTTTATTTTCAAAAAGGGAGAATTTTAAACACATAAACTTTTACCACCAGGACCTTGTCCTCATATGAGATCCACCGCAGCTTGTGCTCGATTTAAAAATATTTTACATCATACACAAATTTGAGGATCTCATCCTAAACTATGCATCACAAGTACTTACACATTGTACCAACTAAAAATTTACATTTCCTCTCTTTCTTATTTTCAATAATTGTCCGTCAAAGAAAATCCCGACATAAAATGAACCCTCATACCGATATGGTATATAATTAACTATTGAAATTAATTATTTCAGGAATTATATCAAATCCCATTTTAGTAAGTAATATAAAGTCACTTTTAGCTTCATAAATATTCTTAGTGACCAACACATAATAATAGGGATAGTTATCTCCAAATAGTTGCACCATGTGAGTATTCACATAAGTATAGTTGATGGTTACGAAGCTCACTCATGAGTGTAGCATATTAAGAGGACTCGCCTATATTTTTCAAAAACCAAATCAAATTATGGAAAAAAATATCCTTTTTATAACAATCAAAACTGTACATGTGATGACACCATCTAGTGTAGTGACTTCAGTCATACCATAGAAATTATATCAACTATTGGGTCTCCACTTCAAGGATTCTCACCTCCACCTCTAACATCCTGACCTCTACCTCTGGTTGGTCATGTAAGATAAGTATTGACTGCAATGGAGTACGTATCCCGAGTTATTTCCTAAAATTACTTTTCTCAAAACTACCACATTCACAACAATTCCTTTGAGGCTCAGTTAACTTATTGCACATGACGACATACTCGGACATTATCATGGTGACCTGGCACAACCATTCAGATCATATATACTACATATAATGAATAACTACTAAGAATAACTACACATAATGGTCTGAAAGAAACATAATAACCGTTTGTCTCGAAACGATGAGACTAAAGCATAAATGAAAAGCATAAGAAGAGACGCCGGGCTTGCGGACGCCTGCAAGCTACCTCAGTCTCGTAGTAATGAAGTCCTACTATCGAGCTACTGCTGCTGCTGCTCTAAACCCGGACCTGTGCAAAAACGCACAGAAGTATAGTATCACCACAACCGAACCCATGTGCTGGTAAGTGCCCGGCCAAGGCTAGGACCAGACACTCACATAGACCCGTGAAATTCTATATACTTATATACCAATTTAAGCAGTAAAAGGGGGAAGGGACATGCTCGGGGATACACCACAGTCAAGTATAGAAATTATCCGTAAAAGAAGTATAACTGAACAATAATACCGAAATTTTTCACATACGAACACAATACACCAGTCTATACTTTGTTGCGACGCGCAACCCGATCCTCAATATATTACGTGGTAGGCGAACCACACGATCCCATTTCGTAATATGTATATAGATGGACGGCGTGCCACACGATCCCGTTTCACAGTATATAAGTGGTCGGCGTGCCACACGATCCCAATTCATAATATGTAAGTGGTCGGCGTGCCATACGATCCCAATTCATAATATATAAGTGGTCGGTGTGCCACACGATCCCAATTCATAATATATAAGTGATCGGCGTGCCACACGATCCCAATTCATAATATATAAGTGGTCGGCGTGCCACACGATCCCAATTCATAATATATATAAGTGGTCGGCGTGCCACACGATCCCTTTTATTTCAACACAATACACAATAAATCTCGGCAAGGGAATAGCCCAAATGATACTATGTCCCGGCAAGGGAGCAATAACAACAACAACAATACGGTCCCAGTAAGGGAACAATAATACAACCTTCACAACCCGGTAAGGGCTCAATAATATAATCGTCCCGACAAGGAATTAATCATAATTTTGTTTAATATTTTCATCTTTTAATTAACAATAATTATCATTTGAGCCAATGCTCCAAAACATTTGTATTTCATAGCTCATTCTTAGACTCTTAACATTTATAACAATTTGTATATTAGCTTAGAAAATTTCCAAATTATCTCACAAACAAGTACAAACAAAGATCCACGGTAATCATTGAATTCCTTAATATTGATATAGTTTACTGTAATCATTGAATTCCTTAAAATATCAGAAAATATAAATACATTTGAAAAAATAAAGAAGATAACTATTATTTTTCAAGCTAAGATGCAAATATCTATCTCTATTTAAGGAAATTCAAATACAATACGGTAATATCTTCACTAGTTCAAGTATAACACCCCTCCTGAATATTTACAAACTTTTCGTTACTATCTACATGATTTGGTCGAGGAAATTAATTATTTAGAGATCAAGATTAGGTGCTTTTTATTTTGATTTCCTTAAGTGATGGCCAGCCTAAACCAACTCATAAAGAAAAAACAGAATTTAGTTCGTTCTGCAGCTGTTTGTATGTTAATTAAGGTAATAATGCATCATTAATTAAGTGGATGAATCTGTATCAATTCCAGTCAAATCACTAACATCCCAATGCATAAAACATCTAATTGCATCATCTATATATTATTAAAAGGAGAGAAAAACGACCTCTTCTTAAGCCAAGTGGCAGCTTGAGAAAAAGCCATGTAACATAATTAGTTATTAAATTAGTTATTTAGTTAATAATTAGTTATTGATTATTCTTTTTGAATTTAAATATATCTAAAAATAAAAATAATAAAATAATAATAATAAACTACCATATATATATATATGGTAGTTTATTATTATTATTTTATTATTTTTATTTTTAGATATATTTAAATTCAAAAAGAATAATCAATAACTAATTATTAACTAAATAACTAATTTAATAACTAATTATGTTACATGGCTTTTTCTCAAGCTGCCACTTGGCTTAAGAAGAGGTCGTTTTTCTCTCCTTTTAATAATATATAGATGATGCAATTAGATGTTTTATGCATTGGGATGTTAGTGATTTGACTGGAATTGATATAATAAAAAACTATATAAAAATATAAATATAAATATATAAAAAACTAACAACCCATTCAAATAGGGAAGTAGTTTCAAGTTGGAGTTTTAAAATAAAAATAGATATCTTATAATTAACTATAATAAAAAAACAAAAATATAAATATATAAAAAATTAACTACATATTCAAATTGGGTGGGAGTAGTTTCAAATTGCAGTTTTTAAATTATTTTAAAATAAAAAATAAAAAAAAGCTATAAAAACCGGAAAAAAAACAACCCATTCAAATCGGGGAGTAGTTTCAAGTTGGAGTTTTAAAATAAATTTTATATCAAAAATAAAATTTTAAAAAATAGTAAATTACCAATTCAAATTGGGGAGTAGTTTTAAGTTGGAGTTTTAAAATTATTTGAAAAAAATAATAAAGTAATAAAAAAAACTTCAGAGAAAAATATTATATAACGTAATATGTAATAGTATTAAATATTGGAAGATATAATAAAAAAATATATAATAAAAATATTGCGTTCCCTGTATAAGTCCCATTAGTTTAACATATATTTTATTCACTAAAATGTAGATAATATTATTAAGAACAACAAAATAAATTTTAAAATAAAAAAATATTTCAATAATAATAAATTATATATCTTCTCATACATTACAGAAAGAAAGCGAATACTAAATATTGTTTAATATAAAGGTTATTCTCCGACTATATAAGTACATAGATTTAATAGAGATTTTATTATTGGGTATATCGTATTGACAAACAAGATGACAATTAAATTTTATTAAAGCAATACGATCTAATAGGATCAAACAAGCTTGATCATAATTTAATTCAATTAATTATTTTTAATATTGACTGCGCATCGCACGTGTACGACTACTAGTTATTTTTTAAAAGTCAAAATTGGCCCAGCTGCTTTAATTTTTGATTTTTGAGTTCATTTTACTCCAAAATACCAGACCAAATCTCCTTTTTGAAAAAATTATTCAGCCATTTCTCTTCCACTTCCCAATCTTTTTTTTTTTTTTTTTTGGGAATTCCAGGAAAATCCGCCACCGTTATAGTTTTTGCCCTTCAAGTAAGTATTTTGTAATGAGCACTTTGTACGCATTGGGTAAACCTCCACTATGTGATAACCTATAAATCACAAAAGAAATGTAAATTATACTATACAAACGTTGTGCCACAGATTCGACCCAAAAGTCATGAGGGAGGATTGATCCTAATTTATCCGTACAGATGACTGCCCTCCGAACTAACTGGAAGGGACCCACTTCCCAATCTTAGAACCCTGTTTGGTGGATCTTGACCGCAAATTATTATATTTCTACCACTGTTAATAATTTATGTTCCCACCCATTGCATACTAAAGAATATCATATGCATCTCCAGTAAAATATGTAGACTTACATACTACATAGAAGATATTAGTAGCTGATATCGATCATGTTATGCTGAGGAACTGAATCATTCGATTCCATTCGCCACAATAAAAATTTAATAATATAACAATAAAAATTATAGTATAATTAAATTGAAACACAACAAACAACAATAACATTGTTTGACTCAAAAGTTGTTGAACACTTTTTAAGTAAATCAATCAATATAGATGAAAGGTAAATCCTAGTTAAGAATAATTAACTCTAGATACGAGATGAATAATACAAATAAAAAGACATAGTTGAATATAAATATTGATGGCGATTATGATCAGATTTGATAGCATAAATAAAGATGCATTAAGCAACAAAAATATGAATAAAGGAAAAGATTCACCCGGTCTTTAGTGAGACGGGTCTTCTTTCTTTTCATAAAGATGAATGATAGATGTGTATAAGAACTTCATAACCTTGGTGTGTACGTCCACGACCATTGATGACGGTCCGACCTTGGTGTGTACGTCCACGACCGTTGATGACGGTCCGACCTTGGTGTGTACGTCCACGACCGTTGATGGTGTGTACGTCCATGACCGTTGATGACGATCCGGCCTTGGTGTGTACGTCCACGACCGTTGATGACGGTCCGACCTTGGTGTGTACGTCCATGACCGTTGATGATGTGTACGTCCACGACCGTTGATGATGTGTACGTCCACGACCGTTGATGACGGTCCGACCTTGGTGTGTACGTCCACGACCGTTGATGGTGTGTACATCCACAACCGTTGATGACGGTCCGACCTTGGTGTGTACGTCCATGACCGTTGATGGTGTGTACGTCCGCAACCATTGATGACGGTCCGGCCTTGGTGTGTACGTCCACGACCGTTGATGGTGTACGTCCACGACCGTTGATGGTGTGTACGTCCACGACCACGACCTCGTGCGAATTTCTCTGATATAATTGTGACCCATACAAATATACCAAGTGGAATCTCATCAACAGAATACAGGAAAAATAATGTATAAGAAGATCTTACCTAGAAAGATTGGAATAAACAGGCAGTGTAAGAATAAAAGTATTTACACGGACAATGTCATAGTTACCAACTTATATTTAAGTAAATAGTTACTGAGTTTTTGAAAGAACTAATTGGGTGAGTACAATTTTTACGATACACAAACTGCTCCAATACAAATACAAGTAGAATAACCTATTCTGTATTTACAAACTATAGTACAACATATTATTTGGAGTTGTCATTTCCTCGATGTATAAACTAACACAGATCTTGATTGACTCTGCAAGTGAAAAGACGAAAAAATTAAGTTCAGAAACTGTCATTTTGAGGATCACGACAACACACATGACTTTAATCAAAAGTCAAAAGGGGTTTTCCTATTTATAGCTAAGATATAAAGAGAAAGTAAGCAGTGGCCTATACTCATATTCGAGTCGAGCAATAGGCCAACCAAGATTCACAACTTTCAGCACTTTCTGTAGTAAAATGTTGAATCTCTATCGGGATTTCCCTATTAATACAGCTAAAGATCAAGTTTCCAATATTTGACATAATATTTGGAGATTATAGTGTTTGTTTATCAAAATGGAGTATTATTTTGATGTAAAACCAACAGAACAAAAGGCATTAAACATATAATCCTGAAGACGAAAAGGAGTCCAAATTTAGTATTAAATATCTATTACGTTGGAGAATTGACACTTAATAGGAATGATTGTGTAACAACTTATTCAATGTCATTTACTACTCATAATTGTCTCATTAAAGCTTATGTTTCATTCTTTTACCTAGGACCGTCTGTAAAAGGAAGAAGTCTTATCATTTGTAAGGACACGAAAAATAATTGATATCATATTGGAATACAAATTTCTTTATTGCTTATTTTTATTCAGAGAAAGCCTATTATATTTTTCGTCTATTGATTATCAGTAACCTGATTTTTTCTCTCATTTTCTAGTTTTAACTGAAATTCCATATTTTGGTTAAACAAATTGGTTCAGTTACCAGGAATATGATAATCTATTCTTTCCAAGTTTGCACATTTTACTTATTGTTAACATCATGTCAAACACCAACAACAACAACAACAATGCTGTTGAAAACCAAATCCCTCATGCTCAAGGGGACTTGCACAATATTAACATAGTTCCTTCCCCTCAAACCTCTCCACGCCAGTCTCGTGAGAGTACTTCTGTACCTGTATCACATGCTGATGAGCAAGAGCGGTCAGAACGTTTCGAGGGACCAGAGGAAACTCTACAAAGAGTAATTGATGCACATGTTAGCCAAGCTCTTCAAGCGTTAGTTAACCGGTTACCTGTTGCTCCACCTACTCCTTCTTCTAATAACAATACATTGGAGAATCCTCATTCTGGCATTGATAACACAAACGAAGGGACCCCAAGTGAACCACGAAAAATGGATCCAGGTAATGCAAATAATTCTTATTTACAAAATTTGGTACTAACTATGCAGGCACAACTCAAAGAGCAAAGCGAGCGGATCGAACAAATACCTGGTGTTACCCCAATAATCAAAGGAATAGATGCAGATAAGTATTCACAGCAACCATGGAAACCAAGTGTTGCTCCTCTTCCCATAGCTAAAATGTTTAAAATGCCTGACATTTCAAAATATGACGGCACGACCGACCCACGAGATCGCCTGACAGCTTTTACTACTGGAGTCAAAGGAAATGATCTGACTAAATAGGAGATTTAGTCTGTATTGGTCAAAAAATTTGGAGAAACACTCACGAAGGGTGCACTGACCTGGTATTCTCTTTTGCCTGAAAATTCTATATACACTTTTGCTGAGCTTGCAGATTCTTTTATTAAAGCACACTCGAGAGCGCAAACAGTCGAAAAATGAATGGAGGACATTTTCAAAATTAAACAATCAGACATGGAGTTACTCAGAGATTTGTTGATAGGTTTCAATGAGAACGAATGACTTTACCCCGTGTACCAGTTAATTGGGCTGCAATAGCTATTACTAGCAACTTGAACGATAAAAGTTCGGAAGCCATGAGAAGGCTTAAAGAAAGCCTTTATGAATTTTCTGCAACCACTTGGAATGATGTTTATAACAGGTATAGCACAAAACTCAGAATTGAAGAGGATACCGCACCTCAACATTCCCACGATTAAACGAGAAGATCCAGAAGGCCCGAAATTGAAGAAAGATCAGGTAAAAATAGATACGATCCATATTTAAGCCCCGTAGGAAAAGATTCAAGAACAAAACAGGAAAATCAACAATATGATAAAAAATCAATAAACATGGAATATGGCTCTTCTTCGAGGTTTAGAAATGATAGAAACAAATAAGAGCCATGGAAGTAAGAAGGCAAGATTCGGTGGGTATAATTTCAATGTTACCACCTCTGAGCTCGTAGCTGTTTTGCGAAGCATGGGAGATAAGGTACGGTGGCCGAAGGAGATGCGGTCAAATCCAAACAAACGCAATCCAGAACATTGGTGTGAAATTCATAATGATCACAGGCATAAGACTTCAGAATACATATTCTTATAGAGTGAAGTGGACCATCTATTGAAATAAGGTTATCTCACTGAGTTATTTAGTGAGAAAGAAAAGCAAGCTTACATGACAAACAGATAAGAGCCACTAAAGCCCCCGTCACCCAAGAGGATCATAAATGTTATAAGCGGGGGAGAATGTATTTATGGGGTGACTTATGCTGCTTCAAACAAAGTTTCCAAAGTCACAATCATGCACGGGAAACGTTTGCGCCAAACATTAGAGGATGAAGTTATCACTTATGATGATGAAGACATAGAAGGAGTGATCACCCCCCATAACGATGCATTGGTAATATCTTTACTCGTATTAATATTAATATTTTGTTATTAAAATAAATATTTAATAATATTTCAGTTAATATTTTACTATTAACAAATAAATTTGGTCCAAAAAGTTAATCAATCGATCGATCATTTGACCAAATCCAAATCCAAATCCAAATCTGAATCCGAAGCCGAAGCCGAAGCCGAAGCCGAAGCCGTAGCCGTAGTCGAAGCCGAGCCGAGCCGAGCGAGCGAGCGACGACGACGGCGCGAGGCTTGCTTTCTTCTCAACTCTTTAAGAGCTAGAAGAAGAGTATTTGCTTATATACCCATAAAACCTCTTCCTCTTCCGATATGGGACAATGCCCATTTACCAAGGAGAGGGAAATTAAAATTTCACTCAAAATTTCATTTCCCTCCATTTCCCATTCACCCTCTTTTAACTCTTTAATATATTAATTAAATATATTAAAAAAACCAACAATCCCCCACATGAATGGGGAATGGCTATATCACGAAAGTATGCATGAAAAATAGTGTGATTCGCAAGTAAGGATTAATTGCATCTGGATAAGTAGGTTTCCCTTTGAACTTTCCGTAGTGAACTTATGTCGGATATACTCGATCAATCGGTAGATTTGATATCTTTGAACCGTCGAACTTTGGTGTATACCTAGACAACCACAAGTCACACAACCAACCCTTAACCGTCTTTGGTTCTCATTGTTTTGTTTGTTTCAGCCATGAACACCGCCGGGTTTCATAAGTGCGTAGAGAACTGGCCTTAAAAAATTCTCCTTGAAGCGGCTAACACTTCACACTTACATAGGTGATTCCTAAACGTGTCATCCCGTAGATACACTATTTGATATACCCCGTATCAAATTTAGAAATCATTAAAAAGTCTTAATGCTTTATCCTTGGTACTGAACATTGTCTTATAAGATAATGGACCAAAAGTTTATTTGACAATGTTGAACCGTCATAAATGACTTTGTTTGATCTCCTTGAACCTAGATCTTGGGATCTCCAGTCTTCTAGGTAGAGTTACCGCCACTATGACTTGTTCTCGGCCACAGGTCCCATTCCCCTTAATGATTTCTCAACTACATCTCTAGTTAGGCCTTTTGTAAGTGGATCCGCCACATTATCACTTGACTTTACATAGTCAATCGTGATAATTCCTCTAGAGAGTAATTGTCTAACGGTTTTATGTCTTCGTCATATATGACGAGATTTACCGTTATATATAACGCTCCCAGGCCTTCTAATTGCCACTTGACTATCACAGTGTATGCATATTGGTGCCAAGGGTTTGGGCCAAAATGGAATATCTTTCAAGAAATTCCGGAGCCATTCAGCTTCTTCACATGCTTTATCCAAGGCTATAAACTCAGCCTCCATTGTAAAGCGGGCAATACAAGTTTGTTTGGACAACTTCCAAGATACCGCTCCTCTACCAATTGTGAATACATATCCACTTGTGGACTTGGAATCAGTTGATCCAGTGATCCAATTTGCATCACAGTATCCCTCAATGACAGCAGGATATTCATTGTAGTGCAAAGCAAAGTCCTGGGTATGTACTAAGTACCCCAAAACTCATTTCATGGCCATCCAATGAGATTGACCTGGATTGCTCGTATATCGACTCAATTTACTTATAGCACAGGCTATATCTGGTCGTGTACAGTTCATGATGTACATTAAGCAACCCAACACACGAGCATAATCCAATTGTGATATGTTTTGGCCTTTGTTCTTTTCTAATGCAAGATTCACGTCAATTGGAGTCTTTGCAACTTTAAAGCCCAAGTGCTTGAATTTTTCAAGTACTTTCTTGACATAATGAGATTGTGACAATGCCAGACCTTGAGAAGTCTTATGGATCTTAATTCCTAGAATTAAATAAGCAACTCCCAAGTCTTTCATATCAAACTTGCTAGTTAGCATACGCTTAGTAGCATTTATATTGGCAATGTCATTACTCATTATGAGCATATCATCCACATATAGGCAAACAATGACTATGTGATTTGGAACATTTTTAATGTACACACATTTATCACATTCATTAATCTTAAACCCATTTGACAACATTGTTTGGTCAAATTTTGCATGCCATTGTTTGGGTGCTTGTTTTAATCCGTAAAGGGACTTAACAAATCTACAAACCTTCTTTTCTTTACCTGGAACCACAAACCCTTCTGGTTGTTCCATGTATATTTCTTCCTCCAACTATCCATTTAAGAAAGCCGTCTTAACATCCATTTGATGAATTTCAAGACCATAAACTGCAGCTAATGCTACTAACGTTCGTATGGACGTAATTCTTGAAACTGGAGAGTATGTACCAAAATAATCAAGACCTTCTCGTTGTCTATACCCTTTGACCACAAGTCTTGCCTTATATTTGTCAATAGTGCCATCATCTTTAATTTTCCTCTTAAAGATCCATTTAGAACCCAACGGTTTATTTCCAGGAGGAAGATCCACCAATTCCCACGTATGGTTGTTCAATATGGATTCTATTTTACTATTGACATCCTCTTTCTATAACAATGATTCCGAAGAAGACATAGATTCTTTAAATGTTTGAGGCTCATTTTCCAATAAGAAAGTCACAAAATCTGGTCCAAATGAATTAGACGTTCTTTGACGTTTACTACGCCTTGGATTTTCATGGTTAAGTGTACTTTCTTTTGCTTCTTCCCGAGGTAGTTTAGATCCTTCACTAATCGACTCACATTCCTTTTTATACGGATATATATTTTCAAAGAACTTAGCATTATCTGATTCTATAACCGTATTATTATGAATGTCGGGATTTTCTGATTTATGAACCAGAAATCGATATGCTTTACTATTAGTCGCATATCCTATAAAAACACAATCAACGGTTTTCGGTCCTATTTTTACCTTTTTGGGTTTAGGAACTTGCACTTTTGCCAAACACCCCCACACTTTAAAATAATTCAAGTTGGGCTTCCTTCCTTTCCATTTTTCATATGGAATAGATTGTGTTTTGCTATGGGGTACTCGATTTAGTATTCGGCTAGCCGTAAGTACGGCTTCCCCGCACAAGTTCTGTGGCAAACCAGAACTTATCAATAATGCATTCATCATCTCCTTTAATGAACGATTCTTTCTTTCTGCAATCCCATTGGATTGGGGCGTGTAAGGGGCCGTTGTTTGATGAATACTTCCATATTCTAAACATATTTATTCAAAAGGAGATTCATATTCACCACCCCTATCACTTCTTATCATTTTGATTTTCTTGTTAAGTTGTGTTTCAACTTCATTTTTGTATTGCTTAAATGCGTCTATTGCTTCATCTTTACTATTAAGTAAGTAAACATAGCAATATCGAGTACTATCATCAATAAAAGTTATGAAATACTTCTTTCCACCGCGAGATGGTATTGACTTCATGTCACAAATATCTGTGTGAATTAAGTCTAAAGGATTTGAATTCCTCTCAACCGACTTATAAGGATGTTTAACATACTTATATTCCACACATACTTGACATTTTGATTTGTCACATTCAAATTTAGGCAATACTTCCAAATTAATCATTTTCCGTAAGGTTTTATAATTGACATGACCCAAACGTATATGCCATAATTCATTTGACTCAAGTAAGTAAAACGAAGCTGAAATTTTATTATTATTCTCAACAACCATTATATTCTGCTTGAAAAGGCCCTCAGTGAGGTAACCTTTTCCTACAAACATTTCGTTCTTGCTTATTACAACCTTATCGGAAACAAAAATAAATTTAAAACCATTTTTAACAAGAAGTCCAGTAGAGACCAAATTCTTCCTAATCTCGGGAACATGAAGGACGTTGTTCAAAGTCACCACTTTGCCGGAAGTCATTTTGAGAAATATCTTCCCACATCCTTCAGTATTGGCCTTTGAAGCATTTCCCATAGAAATCGTCTCATCGGGTCCAACAGGAGCATAAGTAGCAAATGCTTCTCTAACAGCACAAACATGGCGAGTGGCTCCAGAATCAATCCACCACTCTTTTAGGATTGCCTACCAAGTTGCATTCGGAAAGCATGACACATAAGTCATCAACATCATCATTCTTTTCAACCATGTTTGCTTGACCCTTCTTCTTGCCTTTCTTTGGAGCACGACACTCCGTAGATTTGTGTCCGAGTTTTCCATAGTTGTAGCAGTTTCCACTGAACCGCTTCTTGCTTGGGTTGTATTTTGGTCCAGAAGCCTTCTTCCTCTTCTTGTTCTCTTCAACAATATTTGCTCCCATTATTGTTGAGTTTCCACGGCCTCTCTTTTCAGCAGCTTTATTGTCCTATTCAATTCTCAACCGAACAATGAGATCTTCAAGGGACATCTCCTTGCGTTTGTGTTTCAAGTAGTTTTTGAAGTCCTTCCACAAAGGAGGTAACTTCTGAATCATTGCTGCTACTTGGAATGCTTCATTGATAACAAGACCTTCAATGAAATTTTCATGAGTAAAAATACTAAGGTTACTACTTTCAACATCAATATTAATTTGATTTATACCTTCAGCAAGGAGATCGTGAATAATCACTTGCAATTCCTGGACTTGGGTGATAACAGACTTGCTATATACCATTTTGTAGTCCAAAAAGTTTGCAGCAACAAACTTTTTCAACCCGGCATCTTCAGTTTTGTATTTCTTTTCAAGCGCAGTCCACAGTTCCTTTGACGTTTCTACGCCAGTGTAGATGTTATACAAAGCATCTTCCAGCCCGCTTAGAATATAATTCTTGCATAAAAAATCTGAATGCTTCCACGCCTCAACGACGAGAAAGCATTCAGTTTCTGGAGTTTCGTCGGACAACACAGGAACATCTTCCTTGATGAACTTCTGGAGACTTAGAGTAGTCAAATAGAAGAACATCTTTTGTTGCCATCGCTTGAAATCAATCCCAGAAAATTTTCCGGGTTTCTTCGCGGGTGCCAATGATGCCGGAGTCGTTCGGCTTGTTCAGGCATTAGCAGTCACCATTGGAACAGTTTGGTTCTCATTCTCGTCAGTCATTTCTGTAAAAGAATGAAACAAATATTAAAATCACATAGATTTTAATAGATTACAAACCCACAAAGGTTTTAATCTTCCAGAAACAGTAAAAACAAATACAGAAATAAATTAAATTCCTTAAGCTTGTTATTACAATGTATTTGTAAAATAATTCTGAAAATATAAATAAATACAAACAAGTATATGCATAAACAGAAATGAAGAAACCAATTCGAGCCCACTGAATTCACAGTGTTTCCTTAAGGAATTTAATCCCCTCCTAGTACCCAAGGTTATGGATTATTTCCTCCAAGGATAGAACGAATTACACACTGGTGTAGTAGTACTGCAAACCCCAGTGTTTCAGCGAACACAAAGTTCGGTAGCAAATCACACTTACTTTTTGCTTTGTTTGATGCTAAAAGTATGCAGAAGAAAGGAGGAGAAACTCAGAAATTCGTAGTGAAATTCTGAGCATAATAGTGTTGTATTTATAGCCAAAAGTTGGGCTGAAATCTGAAGAGTCTCTTCAGAATGGCTGTTTCTGCAAAACTGCCACACATCATAAATGCCATTGCATAAATGACCATTTACTCAATAATAAAGAAGGAAAATTCATGGGTAGTTATATTTCTGTTACAAAAACAAAAAAACTGAAATTTGGATTTAATATTAATATTTATTTAATATTAATATTCTGTTATTAAAATAAATATTTAATAACATTTCTGTTAATATTTTACTATTAACAAATAAATTTGGTCCAAAAAGTTAATCAATCGATCGATCATTTGACCAAATCCGAAGCCGAAGCCGAGCCGAGCCGAGCCGAGCGAGCGACGTCGACAACGACGGCGCGAGGCTTGCTTTCTTCTCAACTCTTTTAGAGCTAGAAGAAGAGTATTTGCTTATATACCCATAAAAAACATCTTCCTCTTCCGATATGGGACAATGCCCATTTACCAAGGAGAGGGAAATTAAAATTTCACTCAAAATTTCATTTCCCTCCATTTTCCATTCACCCTCTTTTAACTCTTTAATATATTAATTAAATATATTAAAAAACCCAACAATCCCCCACATGAATGGGGAATGGCTATATCACGGAAGTATGCATGAAAAACTGTGTGATTCACAAGTAAGGATTACTTGCATCTGGATAAGCAGGTTTCCCTTTGAACTTTCCGCAGTGAACTTATGTCGGATTATACTCGATCAATCGGTAATTTTCCTCTTAAAGATCCATTTAGAACCCAACGGTTTATTTCCAGGAGGAAGATCAACCAATTCCCATGTATGGTTGTTCAATATGGATTCTATTTCACTATTGACCGCCTCTTTCCATAACAATGATTCCGAAGAAGACATAGCTTCTTTAAATGTTTGAGGCTCATTTTCCAATAAGAAAGTCACAAAATCTGGTCCAAATGAATTAGACGTTCTTTGACGTCTACTACGCCTTGGATCTTCCTGGTTAAGTGTACTTTCTTTTGCTTCTTCCCGAGGTCGTTTAGATCCTTCACTAATCGACTCACATTTCTTTTTATACGGATATATATTTTCAAAGAACTCAGCATTATTTGATTCTATAACCGTATTATTATGAATGTCGGGATTTTCTGATTTATGAACCAGAAATCGATATGCTTTACTATTAGTCGCATATCCTATGAAAACACAATCAACGATTTTAGGTCCGATTTTTACCCTTTTGGGTTTAGGAACTTGCACTTTTGCTAAACACCCCCACAGTTTAAAATAATTCATGTTGGGATTCCTTCCTTTCCATTTTTCATATGGAATGGATTGTGTTTTGCTATGGGGTACTCGATTTTGTATTCGGCTAGCCGTAAGTACGGCTTCCCCCCACAAGTTCTGTGGCAAACCAAAACTTATCAATAATGCATTCATCATCTCCTTTTAATGAACGATTCTTTCTTTCTGCAATCCCATTGGATTGGGGACGCGTAAGGGGCCGTTGTTTGATGAATAATTCTGTATTCTAAACATATTTATTCAAAAGGAGATTCATATTCATCACCCCTATCACTTCTTATCATTTTGATTTTCTTGTTAAGTTGTGTTTCAACTTTATTTTTATATTGCTTGAATGCGTCTATTGCTTCATCTTTACTATTAAGTAAGTAAATATAGCAATATCGAGTACTATCATCAATAAAAGTTATGCAATACTTCTTTCTACCGCGAGATGGTATTGACTTCATGTCACAAATATCTGTGTGAATTAAGTCTAAAGGATTTGAATTCCTTTCAACCGACTTATAAGGATGTTTAACATACTTAGATTCCACACATACTTGACATTTTGATTTGTCACATTCAAATTTAGGCAATACTTCCAAATTAATCATTTTCCGTAAGGTTTTATAATTGACATGACCCAAATGTATATGCCATAATTCATTTGACTCAAGTAAGTAAGACGAAGCTGAAATTTTATTATTATTCTCAACAACCATTACATTCAGCTTGAAAAGGCCCTCAGTGAGGTAACCTTTTCCTACAAATATTTCGTTCTTGCTTATTACAATCTTATCGGAAACAAAAACACATTTAAAACCATTTTTAACAAGAAGTCCAGTAGAGACCAAATTCTTCCTAATCTCGGGAACATGAAGGACGTTGTTCAAAGTCACCACTTTGCCGGAAGTCATTTTGAGAAATATCTTACCACATCCTTCAATATTGGCCTTTGAAGCATTTCCCATAGAAATCGTCTCATTGGGTCCAACAGGAGCATAAGTAGCAAACGTTTCTCTAACAGCACAAACATGGCGAGTGGCTCCAAAATCAATCCACCACTCTTTAGGAGTGCCTACCAAGTTGCATTCGGAAAGCATGGCACATAAGTCATCAACGTCATCATGCTTTTCAACCATGTTTGCTTGACCCTTCTTCTTGCCTTTCTTCGGAGCACGACACTCCATAGATTTGTGTCCGGGTTTTCCACAATTGTAGCAGTTTCCACTGAACCGCTTCTTGCTTGGGTTGTATTTTGGTCCAGAAGTCTTCTTCCTCTTCTTGTTCTCTTCAACAATATTTGCTCCCATTATTGTTGAATTTCCACGGCCTCTCTTTTCAGCAGCTTTATTGTCCTATTCAATTCTCAACCGAACAATGAGATCTTCAAGGGACATCTCCTTGCGTTTGTGTTTCAAGTAGTTTTTGAAGTCCTTCCACAAAGGAGGTAACTTCTCAATCATGGCTGCTACTTGGAATGCTTAATTGATAACAAGACCTTCAATGAAATTTTCATTAGTAAAATACTAAGGTTACTACTTTCAACATCAATATTAATTTGATTTATACCTTCAGCAAGGAGATCGTGAATAATCACTTGTAATTCCTGGACTTGGGTGATAACAGACTTGCTATCTACCTTTTTGTAGTCCATAAACTTTGCAGCAACAAACGTTTTTCAACCCGGCATCTTCAGTTTTGTATTTCTTTTCAAGCCCAGTCCACATTTCCTTTAACGTTTCTACGCCACTGTAGACGTTATACAAAGCATCTTCCAGCCCGCTTAGAATATAATTCTTGCGTAAAAAATTTGAATGCTTCCAGGCCTCAACGACCAGAAAGCGTTCAGTTTCTGGGGTTTCGTCGGACAACAAAGGAACATCTTCCTTGATGAACTTCTGGAGACTTAGAGTAGTCAAATAGAAGAACATCTTTTGTTGCCAGCGCTTGAAATCAATCCCGGAAAATTTTTCGGGTTTCTCCGCCGGTGCCAATGATGCCGGAGTCATTCGACTTGTTGAGGCATTAGCAGTCACCATTCGAACAGCTTGGTTCTCATTCCCGTCAGTCATTTCTGTAAAAGAATGACACAAATATTAAAATCACATAGATTTTAATAGATTACAAACCCACAAAGGTTTTACTCTTCCAGAAACAGTAAAAACAAATATAGAAATAAATTAAATTCCTTAAGCTTGTTATTACAATGTATTTGTAAAATAATTCTGGAAATATAAATAAATACAAATGAGTATATGCATAAACAGAAATGAAGAAACCAATTCGAGCCCACTGAATTCACAGTGTTTCCTTAAGGAATTTAATCCCCTCCTAGTACCCAAGGTTATGGATTATTTCCTCCAAGGATAGAATGAATTACACACTGGTGTAGTGGTACTGCAAACCCAAGTGTTTCAGCGAACACAAAGTTCGGTAGCAAGTCACACTTACTTTTTGCTTTGTTTGATGCTAAAAGTATGCAGAAGAAAGGAGGAGAAACTCGGAAATTCATAGTGAAATTCTGAGCAGAATAGTGTTGTATTTATAGCCAAAAGTTGGGCTGAAATCTGAAGAGTCTCTTCAGAATGGCTGTTTCTGCAAAACTGCCACACAGCATAAATGCCATTGCATAAATGGCCATTTACTCAATAATAAAGAAGGAAAATTGATGGGTAGTTATATTTCTGTTACAAAAACAAAAAAAACTGAAATTGGGATTTAATATTAATATTTATTTAATATTAATATTATTTTATTAAAATAAATATTTAATAACATTTCTGTTAATATTTTACTATTAACAAATAAATTTGGTCCAAAAAGTTAATCAATCGATCGATCATTTGACCAAATCCAAAACCAAATCCAAATCCAAATCCAAATCCAAATCCGAATCCGAAGCCGAAGCCGAAGCCGTAGCCGTAGCCGTAGCCGAGCCCAAGCCGAGCAGAGCCGAGCGAGCGACGACGACAACGACAGCGCGAGGCTTGCTTTCTTCTCAACGCTTTAAGAGTTAGAAGAAGAGCAATTGCTTATATACCCATAAAAAACCTCTTCCTTTTCCGATATGGGACAATGCCCATTTACCAAGGAGAGGGAAATTAAAATTTCACTCAAAATTTCATTTCCCTCCATTTCCCATTCACCCTCTTTAACTCTTTAATATATTAAAAAACCCAACACAAAAGGCATTAAACATATAAATCTGAAGACGAAAAGGAGTCCAAATTTAGGATTAAATATCTGATACGTTGGAGAATTGACACTTAAAAGGAATGATTGTGTAACGGCCTATTCAATGTCATTTACTACTCATAATTGTCTCATTAAAGCTTATGTTTCATTCTTTTACCTAGGACCGTCTATAAAAGAAAGAAGTCTTATCATTTGTAAGGACACGAAAAATTATTGACATCATATTGGAAAACAAATTTCTTTATTGCTTATTTTTATTCAGTGAAAGCCTATTATATTTTTCGTCTCTTGATTATCAGTAACCCGATTTTTTCTCTCATTTTCTAGTTTTAACTGAAATTCCATATTTTGTTTAAACAAATTGGTTCAGTTACTAGGAATCTGATAATCTATTCTTTCCAAGCTTGCACATTTTACTTATTGTTAACATCATGTCAAACACCAACAACAACAACAACAACAATGCTGTTGAAAACCAAATCCCTCGTGCTCAAGGGGACTTGCACAATGTTAACTTAGTTCCTTCCCCTCAAACCTCTCCACGTCAGTCTCGTGAGAGTACTTCTGTACCTGTGTCATATGCTGATGAGCAAGAGCGGTCAGAACGTTTCGAGGGACCAGAGGAAGCTCTACAAAGAGTAATTGATGCACATGTTAGCCAAGCTCTTCAATCGTTAGTTAACCGGTTACCTGTTGCTCCACCTACTCCTTCTTCTAATAACAATACATTGGAGAATCCTCATTCTGGCATTGATAACACAAACGAAGGGACCACTAGTGAACCACGTAAAATGGATCCAGGTAATGCAAATAATTCTTATTTACAAAATTTGGTACTAACTATGCAGGCACAACTCAAAGAGCAAAGCGAGCGGATCGAACAAATACCTGGTGTTACCCCAATAATCAATGGAATAGATGCGTATAAGTATTCACAACTGTAAGGTCCCGTAAAATATTTGTGCATAAAACCTAGTAGCTATGGTGTCATGGTCCGAACAAATGTGTTAGGAATGCGTAGAATTCTTCGCGGTGAGCTTGCTCGCCGCGGTTCGGACCCTTGGTAGTGATTTAAGTTTCAAAAATGTAGAGAATTAATTTTTGCAAAAAAATGTCAAATATGCGGTCAAGAATGCGACCGCAAACCTGACATGCGGACCGCATTCTTGCCGCAAAACGTTCCCGAGAGTTTCCCAAAAATCGTGTCAAAAGTGCGGTCGATATGCGATCGCATGTCAAATCTGCGGTGCACTTTGCGACCGCAGATCAAACATGCGGACCGCATTTTGGCCGCATTCCTTAACAGAACCTGTGTAAAATTTGGGGCAATTCTACGGTCACTATGCGGACCGCATGTTGATTCTGCGGTCGCATAGTGCACCGCATATTTGACCCCGGCCCAGATTTTTGTAATATTTTGACCCGATCTCTTCTTTAATATAACACACTTCTTCTTCATTTTATCATATCATCTTACCAAAATTAGAGAGAGAAGAGAGGGTTTTTAGAGAGAGAAATCTTTCATCTTCAAAGATTGTTCCAATCATCTTAATTCCAAGGGATCTTAGGGCAAGGATTCAACTTCCCCAATCTTTTCAAGGTAAAAACCCTAACTATTTTCTTTGATTTTCAGTTTTAATTGGGTAAAGAGAGGTTTGCATATAATAGCTTTTAAAAATAGAATTTTTACACTCATGCATGATTATTGAACTTGATTTTTAGTAAAAAGAAGTGAGTAGAAGTAAGAGTCTTCAAGAACAAGGTTGGCAAGAGTAAGATAGCGTGGGTAAGCATAAAGTAGGAAGTTAACGGAAGAAAACTCATCACTAGGTATGTATGGCTAATTTTGATTCTTGTAAAATCGCCCAAATGTGTGCGAATTGTTTTGGCATGTGTCAAATTGAGAAATTTTACGTAATTCTTTAATTTCCCTGTTGAGCACTTGATTGATGTTGAACTACGTGTGGTGTGGTATGAAATATGAATTGAAAGATAAAAAGGTAATCGAGATTGGTAAAGAATTGGGAACAACCATTGTGATGGCATATTTGGCTTATTGTGGAAGGAATTTGAAACACCTTAATTGTGGTAAATTGTTGAACATGATTATGTGGGCATTTTCGATTTTGGAATACTTGTAACTTGGTTTTGATATTGGCTTGAGAAGAAATTGAGAACATGAACCAATGTGCCAGTTGCTTATTTGAACTTGTTGAAATTGTGTGTAGTACCTTATCTGCTGCTTGAAATTGTTGTGTTTTCAACTGTAAGGCGGGGTCGTGTTGCGCGCCGCAACGTGGGGAAATAAGGTGTGGGTTGGGGTGATAAGGGTGGCCGAGGTAATAAGGGTGGTCGGGGGCAATAAGGATGGAAAGCGATCGAAATCGCTATTGAAAATTGATACAAAAATCAATAATGTGAAATTGTGAAAGGAGACAGCAGGAGAGTTTGCAACCTGTGGGGCACTGATTGCCCCTTTGTTTGACTACTTGTGCTTTACGTGATTGATTGGTTATTGTTAAATTGGTTGATCGTAGAAAGTGCTTTGTGTGAGAATTATTTGAAATGAGGAAAATGTGGAAACATGGTTGGCTGGCTTAATTAATTGTTGATGTAATTTAATGGCTTGAGTTTACTTGGGACAAAGTTTGTCCATACATACCAGTACAATTCAAGTGTACCGACGTCCCTTTTGCCGGGGGCGCTACATTCGTGTCATGATTGTAGGTGGATCAGTAGCAGGCACTTCAGCTCATCGGCAGTAGTATCTTTCATCCTCCACTGCCCGTTTTTGGTGAGCCCCTTTCTTCCTCGGGGCCTTGTGTGGTTCATGCCACTCGGCTTAGATTTCATTTTGGTTTTGTAAGGTATAGCCGGAGCCTTGTTACCGGCAAGTATTGTATTTCCCTTTTTGTATCCTAGAGGCTCCATAGACATGTAAACCGTGGGATTGTGGCCTATGTATATGTATGGGGCGTTGTAAATATAAATTATGAACTTGTTAGTGAATCAATCACATGGTTATGTTTATGCATTATGAAATCAGGCATTATTGGTAAAATATTTGGTTAATGAGAAACAATCAACACAGGGTTAACGCGTGGGAATGAAAGGCACCTAGGTCCGCTTGACTGGGGCAACCCGGTCAGGCGCCGGTCATGTCCCTCGATTTGGGGCGTGACAAACTTGGTATCAGAGCCTATGGTTTTTAAAGTGTCCTAGGATGTCTCGGAGCCGTGTCTAGTAGTGCCCTTCTTATAGGTGTGTTGTCGACCAAATCATATAAGTAGGGGGCTACACGGGCATTTAGGAATTTACCTACTTCTTTGTTAATCTATATCGTGCGGTAAAGTGCAATGTGGAGATATCTGTGTCTAATTCGCGCCTTGTTCCCAAATTTTCAGAATATGGCACCTAAGAAGAAGGCTAGACTCGGCCTTAGGGCCAATGCCGGCCAAAGTGCGGTTGTTAATCATGTACCCGATGCCGTGGGAGAGAATGACCCACCAGTCCCGAATTTGCCTGACCCATCTGTTCAAAACCCAAGTGTCCCTATTCCAGCTGCGGCAGAGGATGCCACCATTCCTCCTGCCGGTGTTCCTGACTCAGATACAGTTCCCGCTTCGGGCTCTGGTATCTCTAATGAAGATCTTAGGGGAGCCATCCATATGTTAACACAGCTAGTGGCCGCCCAGGCCCAGAGATCCCATGATGCCCGCGCATCCTCCAGCGGACAGGGAGATTCCTTTGGCTCCAGAGTCCATCAATTCTTGCGATTGGCCCCTCCAGAATTTTCAGGCACCGATCCAGAGGCTGACCCACAGGAATTCCTCGATGAGATATACAAGACCCTCAGAGTGATGAAGGCTACAGATATAGAGGGGGTAGAGTTGGCCTCTTACAGGCTGAAGGGAGCGGCACGTTCATGGTTCGAAATGTGGGAGGATTCCCGTGAGGAAGGGAGCCCTCCGGCCAGATGGGATGAGTTCGTGGATGCATTTATGGACCACTTCTTACCTGCTGAGGCAATGGCAGCCCGTGCCACCGAGTTCGAGGTTCTCAAACAGGGTAGTATGAGTGTTTGGGAGTATCACGTGGAGTTCGTAAGGTTGTCCAAGTACGCTCCTCATTTAGTGTCGACCATGGATGCCCGGGTTCGACGGTTTGTTCAGGGCCTTAGCCCTTTGGTGGTGAATTGAGGCCGCCACAACAGCTTTACACTCAGATATGAACTATGGGAGGATTGTGGGGTTTGCTCAGGCCACAAAAGCTAGGAAGTTGAAGATTCGTGCGGAGAGAGAGAGTAGCAGCAGGGCCTGGTCAATGGGTCGTTCGGGGAGATCACTTCCCGGGAGAGGGTCATCAAGGCCATCCCAGTCACATGCCCAGTCCTCGCGAGTGCACCGCCATCCGTGCACAGTCATCAGCAGGGTAGTTACTCGAGACCTGGTTCAGACAGCAGGAGGTCTCGTCAGTCTGGTCGTCCTGGGTGAGATCCCAGCAGCAGGGGAGACCTACATGCCCCAAGTGTGGGAGATTTCATACAGAGACTTGCTACCTTGACCTTCCAGTGTGCTTCGGGTGCGGGGTGAGAGGTCACATTCAACGAGACTGTCGTGCACCCCGTCAGGGTATAGGTAGGGGATCTGCTCAGTCATCCGGTTCTTCGGCTGCTACATCATCAGCGCGTACTCCAGCATCAGCAGGGCGTGGTGCAGCTAGGGGTGGAGCTCAGGGTAGGGGTGGACCTAGCCGATTCTATGCATTGAGTGGCCGCCAAAATGCCGAGGCTTCTCCGGATGTTGTTACAGGTATCATGTCTGTTCAGACTATTGATTGCTATGCCCTTATTGATCCGGGGTCCTCCTTGTCTTATGTTACTCCATTCATTGCTTCAAGCTTTGGGATAGAACCCGAACAGCTTCATGAGCCGTTCTCTGTGTCGACTCCTATTGGTGATTCTATTACAACCTCACGAGTCTATAGGAATTGTGTTGTTACGGTGGGTGGTCGTGATACCACAGCCGATCTTATTGAGCTTGGGATGGTAGATTTTGATGTAATTTTAGGGATGGATTGGCTCTATTCGTGCTTTGCCAAACTTGACTAACGAACGAGAGTTATGAGGTTCGAGTTCCCTAACGAGCCAGTCATTGAATGGAGAGGAAATGGTATGGTGCCAAGGGGTAGGTTTATTTCCTACCTTAAGGCTTCGAAGATGATTAAGAAGGGGTGTATCTATCACCTGGTTCGGGTAACGGACACCACCTCGGAGGTGCCTACCCTCGAGTCCGTGCCAATTGTGAATGAATTTCCTGAAGTGTTTCCAGATGAGCTTCCAGGCATCCCACCGGATAGGGAGATTGATTTCAGAATTGATGTATTGCCAGATACTCAGCCAATATCCATTCCACCTTACAGAATGGCGCCAGCAGAGAGTTAAGGGAGTTAAAGGAGCAACTGAGGGATTTATTAGAGAAAGGGTTCATACGACCGAGTGTGTCGCCATGGGGGTGCTCCGGTTCTCTTTGTCGGAAAGAAGGATGGGTCACTTTGAATGTGCATTTATTATCGGAAGCTTAACAAAGTCACTATCAAGAATAAATATCCTTTGCCTCGGGTGGATGATTTGTTTGACCAATTGCAAGGAGCGATGTTTTTCTCAAAAATTGATCTACGGTCTGGGTACCACCAGTTGAAGATCAGAGAGCAGGATATTCCTAAGACCGCCTTCAGAACTCATTATGGTCGCTTCGAGTTTTTGGTCATGTATTTTGGGCTAACCAATGCCCCAGAAACTTTCATGGACCTTATGAATCGGGTTTTCAAGCCATTCCTAGATTCCTTTGTGATTGTATTCATTGACGACATCCTCATTTACTCTCGGAGCAGGGAAGATCATGCCATTCACCTCAGAGCAGCATTGCAAACCCTTCATTAGCATCAATTGTATGCCAAGTTCTCAAAATGTGAGTTTTGGTTGGAGTCCGTAGCTTTTCTAGGGCATGTTATTTCCAGTGAGGGAATTCAGGTGGATCCTCAAAAGATTGCGGCAGTGAAAGATTGGCCTAGACCCACGACCCCGACAGATATTCGCAGCTTTTTGGGTCTGGCAGGGTACTATCGGAGGTTTGTAGAGGGATTCTCAACCCTCGCCTCCCCATTGACTAAATTGACGCAGAAAGCAGTTAAGTTCCAGTGGTCCGAAGCATGTGAGAAAAGTTTCCAAGAACCGAAGTCAAGATTGACCTCGGCACCAGTATTGGCCTTGCCAGAAGGCACAGAGGGATTTGTAGTCTATTGTGATGCCTCCAGAGTCGGTTTGGGATGTGTATTGATGCAGCACGGAAAGGTTATAGCTTATGCTTCCAGACAACTCAAGAACCATGAGAAGAATTATCCGACGCATGATTTGGAACTTGCAGTTGTTGTGTTTGCCTTGAAAATATGGCGACACTATCTTTATGGGGTTCATGTAGATGTGTTTTCAGACCACAAGAGCCTCCAGTATTTGTTCAAGCAGAAAGAGCTGAATCTGAGACAGCGGCGGTGGTTAGAACTACTCAAGGACTATGATATGGACATATTGTACCATCCGGGGAAGGCAAATGTGGTAGCTGACGCTCTTAGTCGGAAATCCATGGGTAGTTTGGCTCATTTGGGTGTGGATCAGAGACCCCTGGCTCGAGAGGTCTACCAATTAGCCAGCTTGGGGGTTCGTATTTCGGCGTCGGACGAGGGGGATATCTTGGTGCATAATGGAGCAGAATCATCATTGGTCGCGGAAATCAAGGAAAAACAGTTCATGGATCCAGCATTGGTTCGGGTAAAAGAAGCAGTCATGAATAACAAGACCTCAACATTTGTACTTAGCAGCGAAGATGGTGTATTGCGGTGTCAAGATAGGCTATGTGTTCCGGATGTGGACGAGCTTCGGGAAAGAGTGATGGCAGAGGCTCATACTTCCGGGTATTCTGTGCACCCTGGTTCAACGAAAATGTATCACGATCTCAAGGAGATTTATTGGTGGAACGGTATGAAAAGGGATGTGGCAGGCTTTGTAGCTAAATGTCCGAACTGTCAACAAGTGAAGGCCGAGCATCAACGGCCCGGTGGATTAACTCAGCTTATAGAAATACCAAGGTGGAAATGGGAGATGATCAATATGGATTTCGTGGTGGGGTTACCTCGTACTCAGCGTAAGTTCGATTCAGTATGGGTGATAGTAGATCGACTCACCAAATCAGCTCACTTCCTGCCTGTCAAGTCCACTGATACTACGGAGCAATATGCAAGATTGTACATCAAAGAGATAGTAAGGCTTCATGGCACTCCACTTTCTATCATCTTAGATCGCGGGGCTCAGTTCACAGCTAACTTTTGGAAGAAATTTCAGCAAGGTTTGGGAACTCAGGTGAATCTCAGCACAGCTTTCCATCCACAGACCGATGGACAGGCCGAGCGGACCATTCAGACGCTTGAAGATATGTTGCGGGCTTGTGTCTTAGATTTTAAAGGTAATTGGGATGAACACTTGCCACTGATAGAATTTGCTTACAATAACAGCTATCATGCTAGCATTCAGATGGCCCCATTTGAGGCATTGTACGGGAGAAGATGTAGATCGCCAATCGGGTGGTTTGAGGTAGGTGAAGCGGAATTGCTAGGGCCGGATATGGTGTACGAAGCTATGGAAAAGGTCAAGGTTATTCAGGAGAGAATGAAAACAGCACAGAGTCGTCAAAAGTCCTATGCAGACGTTCGTCGAAGGGATTTGGAGTTTCAAGTCGATGATTGGGTGTTCTTGAGGGTATCTCCTACGAAGGGAGTCATGCGATTCGGAAAGAAAGGGAAATTGAGTCCTAGGTATGTCGGGCCATATCGGATCGTTCAAAGGATTGGTCAAGTTGCTTATAGGCTAGAGTTGCCTCCCGAGATGTCAGCAGTGCATCCGGTATTCCATGTGTCCATGTTGAAGAAAGTGATTGGAGATCCATCCACCATCATGCCAGTCGAAGCTATAGAGGTTAATGAAGATTTGTCATATGAAGAAGTTCCAGTTGCCATTCTTGATAGGCAAGTCCGTAAGTTGAGAAATAAGGAAGTTGCCTCCGTTAAAGTATTGTGGCGAAGTCAACAAGTTGAGGAGGCCACATGGGAAGCGGAAAAAGAGATGAAGGAAAAGTACCCCCATTTGTTCGATCAAGCCTAGAAGAAATTAGGTGACCCTCCTACTCTTAGTAACTGTCATCTTGTCTAAGTTGTTCCCCTCTTCGTATTAGTAAAGTCCCCTTCATTTTGTAATGAGTTAAATATGTTGTTACCTTAGGTCACTTGAACCTTTCTTGATAAATGAAATCCTTATAAATATTTGGGTGTTAAATAAACAACTAATAGTAAGTTTAGATTGGTAATGGTTTGTTAAGTGTACATGGTGTGTTAAAATGGTTAAATAAGGTGAGAATTCATTGAAGTGACTAGTTTATGTGCAATTGTAACAATGTGATAGAATATGTGCATTCGTTGTGGAAAGAAAGTGTATACCAGTTGTGAAAGGTGTTGTATTTGTGTATTATTGTTTGGTAATGTGTTTCGGGGGCCCTCTGACAGGTGGATATGTCCATAATACAAAGGAAACTCCGGCGAAATTTTTCTAAAATATAAGAGTTAGTCAAAATTTTGATGGTTGCATATCATGTCTTTCAAAACCAACTCATTTATTTCAAAATCCTCATTCGAGGATGAATGATCTTAAGGGGGGAGGATGTAAGGCCCCGTAAAATATTTGTGCATAAAACCTAGTAGCTATGGTGTCATGGTCCGAACAAATGTGTCAGGAATGCATAGAATTCTTCGCGGCGAGCTTGCTCGCCGCGGTTCGGACCCTTGGTAGTGATTTAAGTTTCAAAAATGTAGAGAATTAATTTTTCCAAAAAAATGTCAAATATGCGGTCAAGAATGCGACCGCAAACCTGACATGCGGACCGCATTCTTGCCGCAAAATGTTCCAGAGAGTTTCCCAAAAATCGTGTCAAAAGTGCGGTCGATATGCGATCGCATGTCAAATCTGCGGTGCACTTTGCGACCGCAGATCAAACATGCGGACCGCATTCTGGCCGCATTCCTTAACAGAACCTGTGTAAAATTTGGGGCAATTCTGCGGTCACTATGCGGACCGCATGTTGATTCTGCGGTCGCATAGTGCACCGCATAATTGACCCCGGCCCCGATTTTTGTAACATTTTGACCCGATCTCTTCTTTAATATAACACACTTCTTCTTCATTTTATCATATCATCTTACCAAAATTAGAGAGAGAAGAGAGGGTTTTTAGAGAGAGAAATCTTTCATCTTCAAAGATTGTTCCAACCATCTTAATTCCAAGGGATCTTAGGGCAAGGATTCAACTTCCCCAATCTTTTCAAGGTAAAAACCCTAACTATTTTCTTTGATTTTCAGTTTTAATTGGGTAAAGAGAGGTTTGCATATAATAGCTTTTAAAAATAGAATTTTTACACTCATGCATGATTATTGAACTTGATTTTTAGTAAAAAGAAGTGAGTAGAAGTAAGAGTCTTCAAGAACAAGGTTGGCAAGAGTAAGATAGCGTGGGTAAGCATAAAGTTGGAAGTTAACGGAAGAAAACTCATCACCGGTATGTATGGCTAATTTTGATTCTTGTAAAATCGCCCAAATGTGTGCGAATTGTTTTGGCATGTGTCAAATTGAGAAATTTTACGTAATTCTTTGATTTCCCTGTTGAGCACTTGATTGATGTTGAACTACGTGTGGTGTGGTATGAAATATGAATTGAAAGATAAAAAGGTAATCGAGATTGGTAAAGAATTGGGAACAACCATTGTGATGGCATATTTGGCTTATTGTGGAAGGAATTTGAAACACCTTAATTGTGGTAAATTGTTGAACATGATTATGTGGGCATTTTCGATTTTGGAATACTTGTAACTTGGTTTTGATATTGGCTTGAGAAGAAATTGAGAACATGAACCAATGTGCCAGTTGCTTATTTGAACTTGTTGAAATTGTGTGTAGTACCTTATCTGCTGTTTGAAATTGTTGTGTTTTCAACTGTAAGGCGGGGTCGTGTTGCGTGCCGCAACGTGGGGAAATAAGGTGTGGGTTGGGGTGATAAGGGTGGCCGAGGTAATAAGGGTGGTCAGAGGCAATAAGGATGGAAAGCGATCGAAATCGCTATTGAAAATTGATACAAAAATCAATAATGTGAAATTGTGAAAGGAGACAGCAGGAGAGTTTGCAACCTGTGGGGCACCGATTGCCCCTTTGTTTGACTACTTGTGCTTTACGTGATTGATTGGTTATTGTTAAATTGGTTGATCGTAGAAAGTGCTTTGTGTGAGAATTATTTGAAATGAGGAAAATGTGGAAACATGGTTGGTTGGCTTAATTAATTGTTGATGTAATTTAATGGCTTGAGTTTACTTGGGACAAAGTTTGTCCATACATACCAGTACAATTCAAGTGTACCGACGTCCCTTTTGCCGGGGGCGCTACATTCGTGTCATGATTGTAGGTGGATCAGTAGCAGGCACTTCAGCTCATCGGCAGTAGTATCCTTCTCCTTCCACCGCCCGTTTTGGTGAGCCCCTTTCTTCCTCGGGGCCTTGTGTGGTTCATGCCACTCGGTTTAGATTTCATTTTGGTTTTGTAAGGTATAGTCGGAGCCTTGTTACCGGCAAGTATTGTATTTCCCTTTTTGTATCCTAGAGGCTCCATAGACATGTAAACTGTGGGATTGTGGCCTATGTATATGTATGGGGCGTTGTAAATATAAATTATGAACTTGTTAGTGAATCAATCACATGGTTATGTTTATGCATTATGAAATCAGGCATTATTGGTAAAATATTTGGTTAATGAGAAACAATCAACACAGGGTTAACGCGTGGGAATGAAAGGCACCCAGGTCCGCTTGACTGGGGCAACCCGGTTAGGCGCCGGTCATGTCCCTCGATTTGGGGTGTGACAACAACAACCATGGAAACCAAGTGTTGCTCCTCTTCCCATCCCTAAAATGTTTAAAATGCCTGACATTTCAAAATATGACGGCACGACCGACCCACGAGATTGTGTGACAGCTTTCACTACTGGAGTCAAAGGAAATGATCTGACTAAATAGGAGATTTAGTCTGTATTGGTCAAAAAATTTGGAGAAACACTCACCAAGGGTGCACTGACCTCCTATTCTCTTTTGCCTGAAAATTCTATAGACACTTTTGCTGAGCTTGCAGATTCTTTTATAAAAGCACACTCGAGAGTGCAAAAGGTCGAAAAATGAATGGAGGACATTTTCAAAATTAAACAATCAGACATGGAGTTACTCAGAGATTTGTTGATAGGTTTCAATGAGAACGAATGACTTTACCCCGTGTACCAGTTAATTGGGCTGCAATAACTTTTACTAGCAATTTGAACGATAAAAGTTCGGAAGCCATGAGAAGGCTTAAAGAAAGCCTTTATGAATTTTCTGCAACCACTTGGAATGATGTTTATAACAGGTATAGCACAAAACTCAGAATTGAAGAGGATACCGCACCTCAACACTGCCACGATTAAACGTGCAGATCCAGAAGGCCCGAAATTGAAAAAAGATCAGGTAAAAATAGATACAATCCATATTTAAGCCCTGCAAGAAAAGATTCAAGAACAAAACAGGAAAATTAACAATATGATAAAAAATCAAGAAACATGGAATATGCTCTTCTTCGAGGTTTAGAAATGATAGAAACAGAAAAGAGCCACATGACGATGATGGAAGTATGAAGGCAAGATTCGGTGGGTATAATTTCAATGTTACCACCTCTGAGCTCGTAGCTATTTTGTGAAGCATGGGAGATAAGGTACGGTGGTCGAAGGAGATGCGGTCAAATCCAAACAAACGCAATCCAGAACATTGTTGTGAAATTCATAATGATCACGGGCATAAGACTTCAGAATGCAGATTCTTATAGAGTGAAGTGGACCATCTATTGAAATAAGGTTATCTCACTGAGTTATTTAGTGAGAAAGAAAAGCAAGCTTACATGAAAAACAGACAAGAGCCACTAAAGCCCCCGTCACCCAAGAGGATTGTGAATGTTATAAGCGGGGGAGAATGTATTTATGGGGTGACTTATGCAGCTTCAAACAAAGTTTCCAAAGTCACAATCATGCACGGGAAACGTTTGCGCCAAACATTAGAGGATGAAGTTATCACTTATGATGACGAAGACATGGAAGGAGTGATCACCCCCCATAACAATGCACTGGTAATATCTTTACTCGTACATGATATTAAAATAAAAAGACTTCTGATTGGTCCAGGAAGTTATGCAAATATCATCCTATTAAGGGTGTTGTGAGAAATGCAAATGGAGGATAAGATGATTCCAAAGGCGCATACTCTATCAGGATTCGATAATTCCAGTGTAGTAACTAAAGAAGAGGTAACTCTAACAACTTTTGTAGAGGGTGTTGTGAAAGATACGAAATTTCAGGTAGTAGATATGGAGATGGCATTTAATATAATCATGGGGAGACCGTGGATTCATGATATGGGCGCTGTCCCATCAATCCTTCATCAAGTTATGAAATTCCCGTCACCATGGGGAATCTGTCAAATTCACGGGGAACAACATACAACTAGGAGTATTAATACTGTAACAGGTATGAGTGATGTATATAACATCGAAGGAAATGTATACCAATACCCAAATAATCAAGGGAAGCTAGGTTTAAACTCTAAATCTGATATAATCCAAAAATCCGAGAGGATGAAAACATCAAAACATCAAGTGAGGAGTTCGAGCATGTGATACTATTTGGATAATGGCCTTGAATGAAGAACTTGGGTGGGAGCCGACTTAAGCTCGGATACGAGAGGTAAGTTAATTGAATTCTTGAAATCGAACGCAATTTGTTTTGCTTGGCCCCATATTGATGTGACAGGGATACCATCGGATGTGTCACAAACTAAATAAAGACCCATCTTGCACAATCATAAAACAAAAGGAAAGCAGAAAGCTTTCAAAAACTATGTGAAGCAAGGAGAAATCCCAAAAGCTATTCGAAATTGGTTCAATCCGTAGGGACCAAGGTGGGTGAAAAGGTGTCCATTTATCTTTATCAGAAGTTACGGTAAGTGCATTCTAAATTCAAAAAGTTCAAGGTAAACAATATTTTATCTATTACGTAAGTAAATCTTTGATAAATGCTGGGACACAATACCTGCAACTAGAAATATTAGCTTTAGTTTTAATCATAGCATCTAGGAAATTGAGACCTTATTTCCAATCCCATTCCCTTGTTGTGATTATTGCCTTTTCACTAGGAAACATTTTGCATAAACATGAGTTATCAAGAATGGGTTATATAATTAAGCGAATAAGAAACTAGTTATCAACCTAAAGTTGTCATAAAATCTCAAGAGTTAACTGTTCCATAGCTGGTTTCAGTCAAAAAATACATTTAGAAGAAGGGTCTAAAGTTATAAATGGTCCAAACCCATAAACTTAGATCTCATTTGCTAATGATTCATCTAATATAAAAGGCGAAGGCCTAGTAATGTTTCATGTACCTCTTTTAGAAATATTAGACGTATTATAAAATGTCATTTTATGACTAGCAATGAAGTAGAGTATGAGGTTGTAATTGTAGGTTTAAAATTAGTACGGGAACTTGGCATAAACCATATTGTAATCAAGAGCGATTCTCAACTTGTCGTTAATCATATATTGGGGACTGTTACAGCCAGGAAAACTCGAAAGCAAGTAATTAAACAATACTACAACATGAGAGCTTATCCCAGGTTCTTCAAAACTTGGGATTTTGTGTTCAAAAGGTGTTCCAATCCACAAAGGATGCTGACTCTGGAAAGCTAAGTCCAATATGGGAGGGACCCCATAGAATTAGTAACACTGCAGGGAAAGCGACCAACGAGTTAGAAACAATGATTGGTTTCACTCAAATAATACATTTAGAAGAAGGGTTAAAAGTTATAAATGGTCCAAACCCATAAACTTAGTTCTCATTTGCTAATGATTCATCTAATATAAAAGGAGCATGCCTAGTAATGTTTCACGTACCTCTTTTAGAACTATTAAACGCATTATAAAATGTCATTTATGACTAGCAATGAAGTAGAGTATGAGGCTGTAATTGCAGGTTTAAAATTAGTACGGGAACTTGGCATAAACCAAATTATGATCAAGAGCGACTCTCAACTTGTCGTTAATCAAATAATGGGGACTGTTACAGCCAGGAAAACGATATTACAACAGGAGAGCTTATCCCAGGTTCTTCAAAATTGGGGACTTTGTGTTCAGAAGGTGTTCCAATCCACAAAAGATGTTGACTCTGGAAAGCTAAGTCCAATATGGGAGGGACCTCATAGAATTAGTAACACTGCAGGGAAAGCGACCTATGAGTTAGAAACAATGGATGGTATCTTTATGATTAAATTTTTTCTTTTTGAATTGTTAAAGTTTTACTAACGGTTTTAGATGCTAGGCAAAAACCCTAACTCGTACCAAATGATGAGTTACAACCTGCACGGCAAAATGGAATATCCTTAAATTTCGTGCCTAAGGTTATATCAATCTCATGGAAATACATACGGGTTAGTCAGTCTTCATCTATAATCGTACCTCCGAGTCCTGTATATTTTTCTGTTTCAGGAAAAGGATCAATCAAAGAGATGCAAACTTATATTATACATGAACTCGTGCAGAAAAGTAGATACGAGTATCGAGCAAAAGTTACTGAACATGTAGACACGAGTACTAAGGAAAAATTAATCAAGGTTCAGCCACAAAAAGACAAGTGTTAAGAAGAAGTTGTGAAATCTTCAGCGCTTAACATAAATCATTCATTATAATGTTGTAAACAAAGTCACTTTTCAAACCCTTCCGAAATATATAAAGATAGGGTCATGACTATGTACTGAAATAGGTTATGAATAAAAACCTTGTCTATTTATTTCGTATCATATAAAGAAATCTGTTACAAGAAAAACAGTTGTGAGGAAGCTATAGATGTACCGTAATGCATGTAACATTCAAAAGCTTGTTCAAGTTTATGAATAAAAACTTGTCAAAGTTGTTTCGGACAAAAACATGTGTTTTCCTATTTCTTTCATTGTATTATAACACCGTTATGAAGTTGAGACTTCTTCTTCATTAAGTGTCGATATATAAAAAGGGCCCTCTTTTTAAACCTCATGTTGATATTCCGTGAGAAGAATCATAAAGTATTTTCAGAAAATAAAAATGCTAAATTATTCTATAAGTCCTAAATAAGAAGATAGGCAAGAATAAAATATAAAGAAGTACTTATAAATCTTCTTAACATAAAAGACTTAGTCATACAAAAGTCTTTACAAACGCCCCACTAAAGTAACTGGGGACTTAAGCCATAAAATACCTTAAAATTCAAGGGAAAAAATAAAATTTTCAACTTGTTACTGAAGGGGTTGGATCTTCTGAAGTTGCAATATTAACTTCATTTTCAGAAGCAATCACATGTACAAAATCAACTTCTAAAGGAGTAGCAGCAGTTGGAATGTTAGGATCATTAAGGGAAGCAAAAGTTACGGGAGCTTCAACTTCTGCAGGCTGAGTTGTTAAAGTTTCATCCTCAGGTGCCGGAATTTCAACATTCTCAACTTCAGTAGAAGCGGCTCCTTCATTGGAAGGTTCTTCAGCCACATAAGTCTCATCTGATGGAGAAGAAAAGTCAAGTGGTTGTTGAGTCATTTAAATAGTCTTTAAAACTTTGGCCAATTTCGATTGTAAATCAAAGTTCTCTTGAATAGCTTCTATTAAAGCATCACGGCGGGAGTTTAGGAAAGCCCAACTCAACTATGAATCAAAGCTCTCCTCAAGAAGTGCATAATCCCTTTGCCATGAGGTAAGATCATTTTTCAATGTTTGGTTTTCATTCAAAGTGGCATTAAGGGTAACTTCAAGGGAGGCACGAGAATCTTCTAAGGCACGAGCCTTATAAGAGGAAGCTTGTAAATCCGCTTGAGCTTGAGATAAGTTTTGTACCAGTTCTCCCGCATATTCCTCTTTCTTACTCAACAAAACTTTAAGTTCTTTAATCTCCTCACTTGACTTTGATAATTGTTTGGAAAAAGAACATTCCACGCGCTCTCTTTTCTTCTCCACTTTGCTAAAAGAGGCCTTGACTCCATCTAATTCAGAAGTTAGAACTTGTTTCTGTTGCTCCAGATTGCGATTGCTCTTTTGCAAATCCTTTATTTTTTTCTGAGCATTTTTAACTGCTCTTGCCAATTGGTTGCTTTAAGATCGACTTCCCTAGCTGTCTTCTCAGCCTCAAGAACAGCTCGGTCAGCTTCATGAGCCTCCTTCTCTAAAAGGGAAACTCTTCCCATGAGTTCCGTGCCTATAAAATTCGCCAGCAAAAATGGTATTTATAGGTGAGAATTAAAAGGAGAGTTTCTCAAAAGAAAAAGGGAAAGGAAAATACTTTCAAGGTACAATGAACTATATCGTTCATCAAAGTCAAACAGTTGTGACTGTCCATTTTCCTTTTCTCCACTTCCCCAATTAAGGGTTCAAGCCAAACGTCTGTTCCACCCGACTTCCTCAAAAGACTGCTATTAGCGGGATCCTCAAGTGTTACGCTCCTCATGGCCATGCTCCTGCTACTGGAACTTTCTTCTAAATGACTAATAGAAGAAGGGTGAACTATTGAAGGAGGGACGGTAGAAGAGGTGAAAACAACAGAATTTGAAGAGATTGGAACAGGTAAGGAGGCAGAAATTTGTAAAGAAATAGGAACGGACGAAGTAGCAAGTACAACACTTGAAATAATGGGAGGAACAGAAGGGACAGAAACAGAAGATGAAAGAGGGATTTCATCTAAAATCGGACCAAATTTACCACCTCCAAAACCCTCAATGAAGAGGCATTGAGTGGATTCAGGAGTGTCCCTTGGAGCGGTTTCTTCATCGGATATAATAGTAACAGGCTCAAAGGTACGAGCAGGAGAAACTTCAGATTAATCCTCGAAAACCACCATGCACCTCCTAGTCCTAGGACGAGATGTCAAAGAGGTATCTTCATCTTCGTCAACATCAGAATCTTCTTCAACTGTTTCCCTCTTTGCCAGTATGGCTTGTGCCCTCTCAAAAGCTAAGGGAGTACTAGAAGAAGCTCTAAGGGCAATAGCTATTTCATCTGACACCCCTCGAATTGCAAATCCTGATAATAAATAGGATATAAAATTACCTGGGGGAGGAAAAAAGTTTAGCATACGTAAAAGTAATAATAAATATATACTGTGGGTTTTAACTCTCCAACCAAGGTTGTTGGAAATTGACTTCCAAGTTCGTACCTCCATAGGCACGACCTTCAAGATGGCGTCTACCCGAACACGAAAGCCAGGAACAGGTTCCACATCTCCCATGATTGCTATCAAAAAGCAGAACGGGATTGGAAAAAAAGTCAAAATGACGAAAACAGACACGGTCAGAAATAAAATGCTTACGTGCCATGTTCCATTTTTCAAGAAGGGGAATGTTTGATCCACCCACCAAATCAACTTTGGGAACACTTACAAATCGTGTATACCAAGCACGATCATTAATATCCTTGGGGTTTATCAAAACCCTCTTACCTATTGCAGATAGGGTAAAAATGCCATTATGAATTAGCTTGGGGTGATAAAGATGAATCACACGAGGAAAGGTAAAATCGACATCTACTTTGGCCGATATATACCTCAAGCACGCCACAGCCCTCTGTACATGGGGGCCAACATGAGCCAAACATATTTTGAAAAAATAACAAAAATCAAGAATAACTGGGTCAATGGCAGGAATAGATCCTAAAGTGAAAGGATAAGTGTAAACGCAAGAAAAATTAGATCTATACGAGGTTATTCTCTGGCTAGGGTTGAGGATAACTATGGGGGTATTATCTCTCCAAAGTCAATCTTTTCGAACAATTGGGATTAGTGGTTCAGTAATTAAAGAAGGATATTTATCAGCTTTCTCTAATTTAATCACTTGTTCACAAAGGGATTCTTTGTCATGTTCAAAAGATAAATCTGACGGTACGATTTCTTCTACTGAAGGCTCTTGAAGAGGTTCAGACTGTTGTTTTCCTTTAGAAGAGGATTTGTTAGACAAAGAACCTCTAGAGGAGATGCCAGAACTAGAAAGGATGGTGGAACTAGAGGTACCACCACGCATCGACCCTGTGCTACGAAGGACACCTCCTCTGCCTCTTCTATATCTAGCAGGAGCGTTGGGGAAACTATCAAGTATTGGAATTATTTTTGGGTTAGGGTTTGAAGACGACAAGGTAAGCAGGTTATTGACAGAAAAAGTGAGTTGCAGGCAAAATGAACAAGAACAAGAAGGTTTGGTGAGAAGTTTGTGAAGAAGAAGACAAAGGAATAAATTTATAAACTCAAGCGTTGATAACTTAGAAGAATAATGATGAAAAGCCTATAATAAAGATAACCATCACTTTATGAATAATGAAGTTAAAAGAGTCTCAGAAAAAGGCTGCAGAACCGCAGAACTAGTGAGGAAGTGACATGTATATGGTGCATTAAATAGAAGAGACAGTTGAAGTGTCGACGCTAACATAGCATTAATTATGACAAAAATTCCCTTTTTAATGAGAATCCAGTTCCCAAATATTTAATTGATAAATAAATGGGAAGTGGGGGGACTATCTGTATTGGAAAAAAACTGAATTTATATTAAAGATGATGTGACATGACACGTGAATTGGTCAAACGGTCAACAGATAATATTTAATTAAGAAGAAGAACTCAAGAATAGACACGAGGTGCAATTTAGATACGTATCTCGTACCTAAATGAAGCATTTAAGTCTGGGGATTCTTGAAGATTCAAAGGATAAGAATTTGGTAATAGAAGATACGTGAAAAGGAAAGTAAACAGGACGAAAAGCGGTTTTAGACACGAGTCGCGTACCAATTCGACTCATTTAAACCAACGGAACAAAAGGCATTAAACATATGAATTCGAAGACAAAAAGGAGTCCAAATTCAGTATTAAATATCTGATACGTTGGAGAATTGGCATTTAATAGGAATGATTATGTAACGGCTTATTCAATGTCATTTAGTACTCATAATTTTCTCATTAAAGCTTATGTTTCATTCTTTTACCTATGACCAGCTATAAAGGGAAGAAGTCTTATCATTTGCAAGGACACAAAAAATCATTGACATCATATTGGAATACAAATTTCTTTATTGCTTATTTTAATTCAGAAAAATCCTATTATATTTTTCGGTCGCTTGATTATCAGTAACCCGATTTTTTCTCTTATTTTCTAGCTTTAACTGAAATTCCAGATTTTTGTTAAACAAGGACGTGATTCGATAGGTTTCGATATCAGATGCAGAAGTTAAATGTTCAAAAGTCCATTAGGATTAATCGAGGCGTAATTCATACTTTTAGCATTGTTTGATATTATTTAAAAGCTCAACTAAGTTCGTATGATGTTGTAGGACTTGCTGGTATATTTGATTGAGGTATTGGTGGCCTCGAGTGTGACTGGAACCGTGATCGGATAATATTTTGGACTTGTGCAATTGTTGAGCATCCCAGCTTCTAGTGTCATCGCATATGCGGAGGTAATGACTGCAGATGCGAACTTGCATAAGTGAGCTGTGAGTTGTAGATGCGAAGCTAGCCTTGTCCAGCAGCGGTTGCAAAAGCGGGAATTTATCCACAGAAGCACTTTCGCTTCTATGATGGCAGGTGCGCAGAAGCAACAATGGTTGAAGGTGCGATCCTTTCCCTAAGGCTTTATCAGTAGAAGCGGAAGCCCTGAACTTAAGTGTTTTCCGAACCTGTGATAGTTTTCCATAGGTGCAGCGTCGAAGAAACGCTTCTTGGGGCACAAATGTAGTGTAATTCGGCAAAAAAAAAGGAAAAAAAATGAAGGTTTGATTTCAGTTTCATTTTAGGACTTTGAGAGCTCGGATTGAGGTGAGATTTTTATGTATTTTTAGAGAAAATATTTGGTAAGGATTATGGACTCATTTATGATTAAATTTCATTAATCTATTGTCGATTTCTTCATTTAATTAAGGATTTTGATTGTAAAATTGGGAGAAAAGGTGTAAAGTTCTTAGACCGAGTACTTGAGTTTTGAAAACTGACATGAGTTCGAATTTGGATAATTCTTGTGTGGTTAGACTCGATATCGAATGAGTGTTCGCATTATATAATATTGGTCGGGTTCCGAGACACGGGCCTGAGTTGACTTTTCGGGTGATTTTTCTAATTCTTTACTAAAATCATAATTTTGTTATTCAAATTAATTTCCTATAGTTATGTCTATAGTATGTAATAATTTTTTGCTAGATTTGAACCGTTCAGAGTCGTAAAATCGATGGAAATGCCTTCTTATTGATTATTTAAGTGTAGTTTGAGATAAGTGACTTGTTTAACCTTGTGGGAAAAATTTTCCTTAAGATTTGGTACTATTGCGACAAATTATGATATGTGAGGGCCTTGGATGCAAGGTGATGAGTGCGTACATGAGTTAAATATTAAAATTCCAGTTTTAGCTAAGTAGTTTCCTTCTTATGCCTTAATTGATTTACTTTAGCATGTATACTCATCATGTTTAGCCTAATTTCACATGCCTACTTGTATTATTTCTTATTTGTAACTTGTACAACATGCTTATTCAAATTACTTGCTTTCGTTATTCTGTATACATTATTTTACTGTAAACTCTTTACTTGAAATTGCTATCCTTGAATTATCATTTTTTAGTTGTTATGTGTTTGGTTTTTGTGATTATTGTTGAGGTGATTGTTTGGTTGTTGCACGAGGTTTTTGTCGTGCTAATGTTGTTGTTGCACGAGGTTTCTACCGCACGGTTGTTATTTTTGCAAGAGATTTCTGTGGTGTGGTTATTATTGTTTGCACGAGGTATCTGTCGTGCCGTCCTAATTATTGATACGCATGCGGTTATATAAGGTTTGTCTATTGAAATGCATGCGGTGAGATAAAGTGGGATTGAAATGTGCGACTAGTAGGGGAACTACTAGAAGTCATGCAGTATGATACGAAGGGCTAAACGCGGGATGTCATAAAGGCTCCATGGTGATACAAGGAAAGATTGTGAGTCATTTTATATTTGGGACTACGAGGCAGTACCTCGGGAGTTCCCCTGTTGATTTTCTCTTTCGGATCTACTTTGTTGTTTGTTGTTCCCCTAATATATAATGTTATTGTATTCTTCCGTGTTGTATTTATAGTTTCTTGATTCCGTGTTGTTACTTTCTGTAAATTCTTTATTGTTTCACTTCCCTGTTATTCTTATTATTTCATTAAATCTTATGTCTTGTTTTTATTATCTCTAATAGGGCCTTGACCTGAACTCGTCATTATTCTATCGAGGTTAGGCTTAACACTTACTGAGTACCATTATGGTATACTCATACTATAATTTTGCACATATTTGTGCAGATCCACGTACATCCTACCAGCTCCAGTGTTAGAGAGTTTTGTCGCTGCTTGGAGACTTCAAGGTACACCTGCCCGTGTCCGCAAGTCTCGAAGTCCCCTTCTATCCCGTATTTTCCTTGTTTCTTGACAGAGAGTGATATCGTGCAACAATGTATCTAGAGCTTGTGACTTATTTCTTATCGGGTTTTTGGAGTTGTACATACCTTAAGTTGTAGTTTTATTTTATATAGTTGTTGACATTTTGAACTCTTAGATTAGTATTGCAATCATTCACATGCTTGTTAGGCTTACCTAGTCTTAGAGACTAAGTGTCGTCACAACATCTTACGGAAGGAAATTGGGATCGTGATAATGGTAGTGTGTACGCAGACCCTACCCCTACTTTATAAAGATAGAGTTGTTATTTCCAATAGACCATCGACTCAAAGAATAGTAAAGATAAACTAAAGCAGCCAAGTAGTAAACAAAGGTGGCAATAATGCATTATGGTGACGAGCGTGAATGACATCACAACAACAACAATAACAACAACAACAACAACAACAATAACAACAACAACAACAACAACAACAATAAACACAACATGTAATAATAAACCACCATGACTAAGATAATACAAAAATAGATAGTCATAGTACTATTGGTAGGCTAGGAGGAACACAATACTACTGTCAACCTATAACCCTAATCCCCGACCTTTGTACCTTCTTATCATGGGTCATATTCTCGATAGCTGAAGCAATGACATGTCCTGCCTAATAATCTCTCCCCAATACTTCTTAGGTCTTCCCCTTCCCTTCCGCAGATCAGCTATAGATAACCCCTTACACCTCCTGACCGGTGCAACTATGTCTCTCCTCTTCATATGCCCGAACCATCGCAACCTATATTCCCGCAACTTGTCTTCCACATATGCCACTCCTACCTTGCCCCCTAATAATTTCATCCCTAATCTTGTCCTTCTTGGTATGCCTACACATCCATCTCAACATCCTCATTTTAGCTACTTTCATCTTTTGGATATGGGATTTCTTGACAGGCCAGCACTCGGTCCCATACAACATAGCTGGTTTAACCACCACTTTTTAGAACTTGCCCTTAAGTCCGGGTAGTACATTCTTATCACGCAAAACCCCTAAGGTAAGCCTCCATTACATCCACCCAAATCCAATACGATGAGTAAGATCTACGTCAATCTCCCCATTACGTTGAATAATGGCCCCAAGATACTTGAAACTATCTCTTTTGGGGATTACTTGAGTACCAATCTTCACTTCCACCCCTTCTTCATGCAACCCATCATTAAACTTGCACTCCAAGTACTCAATTTTTGACCTACTCAACTTAAAACCTTTAAACCCCAGCGTCTTTCTCCAAACTTTCAACCTAGCGTAACTCCGCCTCACGTCTCATTAATCAGTACTATGCCATTAGCGAATAGCCTACACTATGGCACCTCGCCCTATATATGTCGGGTCAACACATTTAACGTTACCACAAATAAAAACGGGCTAAGAGTTGATTCCTGGTGCAACCCCTATCTCCGTTGGGAAATCATCTGAGTCTTCTCCCCTAGTCCTTACCCAAGTCTTTGCTCCCTCGTACATGTCCTTAATCACCCTAATGTACGCCATCTGGACATCGCTGGCATCCATACATCTCCATAGGCCTCTTTCGGGATTTTATCCTAGGCCTTCACAATTGAATTCCAAAATTTAACTTGAATTGGTAATACTTACCCTCCCTCCCAGCCCCACACACACTCACTGATAATAGGTGAATTTGACTATATTTAAGCCCTAAATAATTACGCTTTATTATTGTTTTGATATTGTTTATGATGACAAAATACTTTTATTAGTGTTCTTAGTGTGTTATAGGTACACATGAGCTAATGAAGACTAAAAGAGAAAGTTTTGGAGTCAAAAGATGGTGAAAAAGGCCAAAGTGTGGTACAAGTCAAGAACTTATGTTGAAAATAGTCGGGAAGGCGTGATACCGAGCCATATGGATGTTCTGGAATGAATTTAAGTGATTTGGAGCTCTGAAGCCTGAGTAAAAGCTCAAGGAATTAAGCTGGGATCGAGTTCGGGGGTCAAATTTGATAAGTGTAGTACAAGCGAAGAATGGATGAGGCATATTGTGCACTGTCTAGTAAATTAGACATAACTTTTCGCTCAGAAATCCATTTTGGCTCCATAATATATGGTTGGCAAGATAACTCAAAGGGCTATAACTGTCATGTTTTGAGTTTTTTCAAATTCGCAACGGAACAGAGTGAACAATCGCGTTTCATTCGCAACCGCGGATGAACCGCAGAAAAACAGGCTCTCTGAAGTTTACTATTCGCGGTCCGTCCGCGGCCGCAAACGAACCGCGGAAGTCGCCGCAACAGCAGTCCTAATTGTACTCAAAATTAGTTTTTTAAGCCCTAAAACCTCTATATAAACTCCTAGTTTGCGCCATAGAGGCATGTTGTCTTTAATTCAATACTTTTGCAAGATATTTAGTAAGAGAGAATCCTCTCAACTCATTTTTTTATTTTATATCAAGTATTTATTTATGATTTCAATTATTATTATTGTTTCTTTAAGCATGAGTAGCTAAATCCTTTTCTAAGGTTTTGATGGAACCTATTGGGTGATGAACTTATCGTTTATGTGATTACAAATTGTGACTTAGATTTTTATTTGTTCAACTTCATTCTTGTTGTAGTTAATTGGTAGACGTCCCAATTAGCGGTGCCTATTTAGTGTGCATAACTTGGAAAAGAGTGCATATTTATGTATATTGTTGAACAACACCACACCTAGGTTATTGGAGGAATCTATAACTTTAGGCGTAAAGACAGGGTTAGGAATAACGAAGTCTTGGGTGCAATCTTAAGTGAACTATTCAAATTAAAGCTAGCTAGGGTAGCTCGGGAGAGTGCCCTAGTAAATTATTGTAATTGTTCGGGAGAGGGCTACGATACACATAGCGTTCATGATTGATAGAATATATTAACAATTTGTATGAGCATAACGATAAGGGATTCCATCAATAGGGGAAATCAATACCTTAGTCTTTCTCCATATTATTTACCCAATATTCAATTCTTTCTTTTCAATCTTTTAATTCTTGCAAAGTAGTTGTTCGAAAAACTCACAAAAATATATTCAAAATTTGGGAACTTGATTCGGAAGTGTTCTTGGGTTGTGAAAGTTGCAATTGGTAGGTTAATTCTCTATGGGATAGATTCTGGACTTATTAGACCATGTTATATTGACTGCGACCGTTGCTTGGACGTGAATCAATTTTGGCGCCGTTGCCGGGGAATTAACGAAATTATCAATTGCCATTGACAGAACTTCAAGATTCTTGTGTATTCAAGTTCTTTCTACACTCTACATTGAATATTTTGACGGTTGTTGATTTGGGTATTCGGGTGCATGCCTAGAAAATCTGCAAGGACTGGAGAACTAATTGAAGGACTCTCAGACCCCGAGCAAACTTTCCGGGCGCGTAACAAAGCCATCAAACAAATTCAACAATCGCAACAACCAATCAAACTAGACTTCGACATGGGTGACATAAACAATCAAAACCAACAAGCCGGGCTAAATATGCAAGAGGCACAGCAGGCACAGGAAGGTGCACTGTTCGACTGGGCACAACCCACAACGGATAATTTGGCAACTGCCATCGTTGTGCCAGCAATTCAAGCCTGAGTCTTTTCAGATTACTAACAGCATGCTTCACTTGTTGCAACACAAGGGATTATTCTCTGGGTCTCAGGTTGAAAATCCACAGTAGCACCTCAAGAACTTTCTATCAATATGCAAAACATAAAGGCAACCGAATGTAACTCCGGAAGCTATCAGATTATTACTCTTTCCGTTCTCAGTTACAGGAGCAGCACAGATATGGCTAAACTCACTCCCAATAAACTCCATTGCAACTTGGGATGAGTTAGTCAAACAATTCCACAACAAGTTTCATCCACCCAACAAAACAACTCAACAAATTGATGAGATTGTGAGTTTCAAGCAGAAACCACTGGAAACATTACATGAAACTTGGGGCAGATTCAAGGGTATGCTTGTTATGTGTCCTCATCATGGGATTCCTGAGCAGATGTTGGGCCAAAGATTCTACATGGGGCTTTCAGACATCATGAAGAACATTGTAGACGCTTCAGCATGTGGGGCTTTTCTGAGCAAGACTTGGAGAGAGGGCCCAAATTTGCTAGATAAGATGGCCCAAAATTCCGGGAGGACGTCCAGGAATGCTCCTATCACACCAGTGGTACACTCTGTACCCCTGGATCCATCCAACACTCTGGAGGAGAACATGGCTACTCTATTGACACAAATGAGCATCCTAACAAAGAAGGTGGAAGAATCAGGAGTCAAGCAGTAGGTGCACATTGTAGATACTACCAATGGTGGTTTGTGCACATCATGCATTAGCCAACCCATAGATAATCCATGGGCTGCAGACCAAGAACATCATCATCAACATGAGGATATGAACTATGTGGCTAACTATGGAGGGCAGCGACAAGGTAATCAAAACTGGGGCCAACGGGCTCCAATGCAGTATAGACCTCCCCAGCCACAATTTAATGCAGCAGGTATGAGGCCACCACACAACATGGCTCCATATCCTAGACCTCAAAATTTCGGAAATCAGCAGCAGGGATACCATCCACCTCCACCACCACATGGGGGTAGATAGGACGATGGGTTTGCAAGGTTAGAAGCTATGATGCAACAGGTAATTGGGTCAAATGCTAAAACAAATGAGAGGATAGATGCACGTGATGTCGCCATCAAGAATATTGAAGTACAGGTGGGTCAGATTGCTATGTCTCTCAACAATCGTCCTCAAGAGACATTGCCTGCAGATACACAAACAAACCCAAATGACCAAATCCCAAAGCAGATGATGGCAGTGACTCCGAGAAGCGGTAGAGATCTTGATGCCGAGAATGAAAGTGAGAAAATCGACAGACAGGCTGAGACATCCACTCCATTGCCCATTGAACTGGACGAGTCCACAGGGTTGACAGAAGTCACAGTCCAGCCAGTTGCTGAAAATAAAGAAGCAAAACAGGGAACGGAGAAAGTAGCTGAACAGGTAGAGCAGCAGATTGATGAGAAAGTGATAGAAAAAGAAAAATCCCAAGTCATCGGGAAGAAGAGGCCTCCACCACCATTCCCCCAAAGGTTGGCCAAACACCAGAAAAGAGGAGCAATACAAAAAATTCTTCGAGATGCTCAAGCAGATCCAGGTAAACATTCCATTAATTGAATCTATAAAAGCAATTCCTGGTTATGCTAAGATGATGAAGGATTTGATGTTGCGGAAATTCGATTTCCAAGACTTGGCCACAGTTACACTTACCCAGAGTTGTAGTGCACTGGTCTCTAGACCCATTGCTGAGAAGCTATTTGATCCAGGTAGTTTCACCATCCCATGCACTATAGGGAATTATGCCTTTACTAAGGCCTTATGTGATTTGGGGGCAAGCATTAATCTCATGCCCTTAGTTATCTATAAGAGGTTAGGTATTGGGAGAGCCAGACCCACCTCTATGCTTTTACAGCTTGCTGACAGGACGGTTAAATGTCCATTTGGTATTATAGATGATGTGCTAATCCGGGTTGGGAAGTTCGTGTTTCCCGCCGATTTTGTTATTCTTGATTGCAAGGTCGACGAAGAAATTCCCATAATCCTAGGAAGACCATTCCTAGCCACCGGGAGAGCCATAATTGATTGTGAAACTGGGGAACTCAAGATGAGGTTAAATGATGAGGAGATCATATTCAATGTGCAAAAATCCATGAGGCGCCCTAGTGAGTTCGCGAATTGCTCTCTTATTGATGCGGTTGATGTGATAGTGGAGACAGACGATGCAGAGTTGACCATTGAAGATCCACTTCAAGGATGCCCGATGAACTTGGAAGAGGTAAATGGTGAAAGTTTAGCAGAATGGGTACTATCTCTGGAAGGCAAGGGGTTTTGGGAGAGAGAACTTGAATTCGAGCCTCTACACTTAGAGAAAAGAGAGACCCCTCCAACAAAACCATCCATAGAAGAGCCGCCAAAGCTTGAGCTTAAACCACTACCATCTCATCTCAGGTATGAATTTGTAGGTCCTAACTCTACGCTACCTGTAATTACTTCATCTGGTTTCCTAGATGTGCAGGCTCAAAAGCTATTACAGGTACTTAAGGAATGTAAAGCTGCCAATGGTTGGACCATGGCGGACATAAAGTTGACCAGCCTTGCATACTGCATGCACAAGATTCTCTGGGAAGAGGGGCACAAACCTTCCAGGAAACGCAAAAGAAGGCTGAACCCGAATATGAAGGATATGGTGAAAAAGAAAGTGATAAAGTGGCTAGACACGGGGTAGATCCCAGGTAAGTTTTCTCACCCTTCTGTGCTATACATGTATTATTATGCCACGAGGACATGGCATGATTTTAAGTGTGGGGTGGGAGACTTATCTTGTATTGTATATTGTATATAGTAGATGTAGCTGTAAATTATATTAGCTTGGCTTGGCCCGATGATGGACACTTGGCGACGGGTCTCTTAAGGGTCTAAGTCGGAAAAAAAACACAAAAAAATTTGAAAATTTGAAAAAATACAAAAATATAAGTAGAGGACTCTTCCTTATGACGGACTATTTAGGACAAATACTCTTGAGGGAAGAAGTCCACGTAGGAATTTTTCTTTTTTTATTTTCTTTTTATAGGTAGTGTGTATCATCTCCCCTTGGTTTTTCTTTTGACCACGGTTCTTTTCCAAGGGTTTTTATTTGAACCGGGTTAGGTAAATTTTTCTTTTCTTAGGATTAGAGGTAAAAGGGCAACATGTAACCCCGAATATGCACATTAGCAAAAGCGTAAATTGAACTTGAGAATGTATCTCCTAGGCTTGACTGTAGAATCTCAATATGCCTTAAACTGCACAATAATGCTTGCTTGAACATCGATAGGACTTTGTAGAAAAATTGGATTCCAAATGAGTTGCATGCCATGTGTGTGTGAGGTTTTACTTACATTGTATGCTTTACATGATGCCTAGAACTTGCCATGTGTGTTTGCAAAGCGAAATAGAAGTTGTTTGGTCGTAGAAAGGATAAAGGCATTTCTTTGTGTAACTCCATATGCCAATAGACATGAATTCACCCGTACATTATATCTTAGTTAACCCCTTTAAGCCTAAAGCCTATTCTTTGATAACCCTTGAATGTTCATCAAATATGTATAATGTTCTATTTTACCTCCTATAAGCACTTGTATTGTAATGAATATGCAAAAGTTTAAGTGTGGGGTGAAGGAAAATTGAAAAAAGGGAAAATCAAGAATTAATGATAGAAAATAGTAGACTGGTCCAAAATAATGTTGCAAAGCAATGAAACAAAGAGCTATATTGATGAATATGTAAAAAAAAAATTAGAAAGACCAGTTACATCAATAAAAGAAAAGTGGGGGTTAAAATTGAAGAAAGGTGAACGTATGTTTATGGGAGACATAAGAAAGTAAAAAAAGGGAAGTTGTGAAAAAGAAAAGAAAAGTGCTTAGGGAGGCTAGTCACTATAACCAAAAGTATCCTACCCGTCCCCATAGCCTACATTACAACCCTTAAAGACCTCATGATTTATGATTGGATAACTCGATTAGTGGAGTATTACACTAGGGGCAAGCCTATGGTGTGTCTATATTCATATAAATGTTCTTTGTTGAGAGTGAGTGAATTTTTCCGATATCTATAAGTTCCATGTATTTGAATTGTTAATGTGTGGGAACTTCTCTCAATAACTTTTGTGAGGGCATGTAATTCAAGAGGAAGAAGGTAAATTTGCAAGTTTTTGGTAATAAGGAGAGTAAGTAATAATGTGCGGGCATGAGAGTTTGCGGTTAGGTAAAGCTTGTGCATATCTTAGGTTGTTCATGTATAATAGCTTTTGTGACATATTTTGGGGGAGATAAATTTTTGTTAATTGGCCTAAAGTGTGATTAAAAGTTGCTCGAGGACGAGCAAAAGTTTAAGTGTGGGGTATTGATAATAGGTGAATTTGACTATATTTATGCCCTAAATAATTACGCTTTATTATTGTTTTGATATTGTTTATGATGACAAAATGCTTTTATTAGTGTTCTTAGTGTGTTATAGGTACACATGAGCTAATGAAGACTAAAAGAGAAAGTTTTGGAGTCAAAAGATGGTGAGAAAGGCCAAAGTGTGGTACAAGTCAAGAACTTATGTTGAAAATAGCCGGGAAGGCGTGATACCGAGCCATATGGATGTTATGGAATGAATTTAAGTGATTTGGAGCTTTGAAGTCTGAGTAAAATCTCAAGGAATTATGCCGGGATCGAGTTCGGGGGTCAAATTTGATAAGTGTAGTACAAGCGAAGAATGGATGAGGCATATTGTGTACTGTCTAGTAAATTGGACATAACGTTTCGCTCAGAACTCCATTTTGGCTCTATAATATATGGTTGGAAAGCTAACTCAAAGGGCTACAACGTTCATGTTTTGAGTTTTTTCAAATTCGCAACGGAACAGGGTGAAAGATCGCGTTTCATTCGCGACCGCCGATGAACCGCGAAAAAACAGGCTCTCTGAAGTTTACTGTTCGCGTCCGTCCGCGGCCGCGAACGAACCGCGGAAGTCGCCGCAGCAGTAGTCCTAATTGTACTCAAACTTACTTTTTTAAGCCCTAAAACCTCTATATAAACTCCTAGTTTGCCCCATAGAGGCCTGTTGTCTTTAATTCAATACTTTTGCAAGATATTTAGTAAGAGAGAATCCTCTCAACTCATTTTTTTATTTTATATCAAGTATTTCTTTATGATTTCAATTATTATTAATGTTTCTTTAAGCATGAGTAGCTAAATCCTTTTCTAAGGTTTTGATGGAACCTATTGGGTGATGAACTTATCGTTTATGTGATTACAAATTGTGACTTAGATTTCTATTTGTTCAACTTCATTCTTGTTGTAGTTAATTGGTAGACGTCCCAATTAGCGGTGCCTATTTAGTGTGCATAACTTGGAAAAGAGTGCATATTTAGGTATATTGTTGAACAACACCACACCTAGGTTATTGGAGGAATCTATAACTTTAGGCGTAAAGACAGGGTTAGGAATAACGAAGTCTTGGGTGCAATCTTAAGTGAACTATTCAAATTAAAGCTCGGGAGAGTGCACTAGTAAATTATTGTAATTGCTCGGGAGAGGGTTACGATACACATAGTGTTCATGATTGATAGAATATATTAACAATTTGTATGAGCATAACGATAAGGGATTCCATCAATAGGGGAAATCAATACCTTAGTTCTTCTCCATATTATTTTTACCCAATATTCAATTCTTTCTTTTCAGTGTTTTAATTCTTGCAAAGTAGTTGTTCGAAAAACTCACAAAAATATATTCAAAATTTGGGAACTTGATTCGGAAGTGTTCTTGGGTTGTGAAAGTTGTAATTGGTAGGTTAATTCTCTGTGGGATCGATCTTGGACTTATTAGACCAGGTTATATTGACTGCGACCGTTCATTGGACGTGAATCACTCACATACACAATTATCAACCAATTCATGTCCAAAGCCTACTAAAGACAAGGATTATATGGTTTACGACAAATTATAACGCAGGATTGTTTCCTGCGACGAATAATGATAGTATATGGAGTGTTACAGAGTGATTGTGTGCGGTTGCTAGTAATACATGAATTTTATGCGGTAAATAAAAATACATAGATATAGCCGGATAATTCATTGTAGTATGTCTCTAGATACTCTTATCCACGTATTGCTAATATGTGTTGTCTTATCTAACATTCTGTCACATATAAAATACTTATAACTCAATACATAGATTAATTTATAATTTTTACGAAAAACTTATGCGGAGTTAATGCTGGGAACAAAACGATTAGACAGTTAGTTATATGAAAGATGGAAAAATTAATACACAAAAACCAAAGTATAAGTGGGAGAACAAAATTTGCTTTAGCTTCCAAACCAAATGAACCCTTTTGTCAAAATTGGTCAACAACAACAATAACAGCTACCCAGTATAGTCCCACAGGGTGGGGTCTGGGGAGGGTAATATGTACGCAGGCCTTACCCGTACCCGATAGGGCAGAGAGGTTGTTTCCAATCGACCCTCGGCGAAAGATCGAGAAAAGGAAAAAAATAAAAACAAAACAAAAAGAAAAAGCATTAGTGACTCCAGAATAGACCACAAAACAAAGCAACAACATGAACAAAATGTATTAGTAATTCTAGGAGTACTCATAGAGATATTAACCTAACGGGAACCCTCCCCCCCTCCCCCCGACCCATCTCTATCCAGCAAAATAATAGAAGCCCCTAACCTACAACCTTGATACTGGATCTCCAGACTTTCCTATCAAGAGCCATGTCCTCGGAAAACCGCATAACAGACATGTCCCGCCTAATCACCTCCTCCCAATACCTCTTGGGCCTCTCTCTCCCACGACTCGCGCCAACTACCGACAGCCGCTCACAACTCCTCACCAGTGCATCGGACTTCTCCTCCGCACATGCCCGAACCACCTGAGTCTTGCTTCTCGCAGCTTCTCATCCATTGGGGCTACCCCTACCATTTCCCGAATAACTTCATTCCTGACCCTATCCAAGCTGGTGTGCCCACACATCCATCTGAGCATCCTCATCTCTGCTATCTTCATTCTCTAGATATAGGAGTTCTTCATTGGCCAACACTCCACCCCGTACAACATTGCTGGTCTAACCACAGCTCTATAAAACTTCCCCTTGAGATATTGTGGCACTTTCTTGTCACACAAGACTCCCGACGCCAGCCTCCATTTCGACCACCCAGCCCCTATTCGGTGAGAGACATCGTCGTCGACCTCTCCGTCGCCCTGGATCACCGACCCAAGATATCTGAAACTGTCCTTCTTGGCGATGACCTGAGAACCAAGCTTCACGTCCCTACCAGCTCCTTCTTCGCTCGCCTCGGAGCTAAACTTGCACTCCAAGTATTCAGTCTTAGACCTGTCTCCAAACTTCAAACCTTTCGTTAACACCAACACTCGACTCGTCTATTAAGACAATATCATCAGCGAATAGCATACACCATGGTATGTCTCCTTGGATATGCCGAATGAGAGCATCCATCACCAAAGCAAATAGGAGGGGGCTGAGCGTCGATCCTTGGTGAAGCCCCATTTCAACCGGGAAGTGGTCTGTGTCGCCACCCACCATCCTAACCCTCGTCTTAGCGCCATCATACATATCCTTGATCATCCTAATGTAGGCCTCCGGCACGCTCTTCGCCTCCAGGCACCTCCAAAACACCTCTCTTGGAACCTTGTCGTACGCCTTCTCCAAGTCGATAAACACCATGTGTAAGTCCTTCTTCTTGTCCCTAAACTTTTCCACCAATATACTGACAAGGTGGATAGCTTCTGTGGTGGAGCGGCCTGGCATGAAACCAAATTGGTTCACCGAGATTGACGTCATCGCCCTCACCCTCGCCTTAACCACCCGCTTCCATACTTTCATGGTGTGACTTAGTAATTTGATACCTCTATAGTTATTGCAACACTGGATGTCACATTTGTTCTTATACACAGGCACAACTGTGCTCCACCTCCACTCCTCTAGCATCTTCTTGGACCTGAAGATCGCATTGAACAACATGGACAGTCACTCCACTCCTACCCTACCCATGTATTTCCAAAACTCCACCGAAATTTCGTCTGGTCCGGTCGCTCGACCCCTACTCATCCTACGCAAAGCCTCCACGACCTCCTCTACCCTAATACGCCTGCAGAACCCTAGATCCCTATGGCGCTCTGAGTCCCTCAGCTCCCCTAACTCTATGTCTTGGTCCTCTTCCTCGTTGAGCAGGTCTCGGAAGTACGCTTGCCACCTCTGCTTGACCCGGGCCTCCCCCCATTCGAACTCTACCATCCTCGTCTTTGATGCACCTAACTCGGTCCAGGTCCCGCGCATTCTTCTCCCTCACTTTAGCCAACCTAAACAACTTCTTGTCCCCTCCTTTCTCTTCTAATTCCTCGTACATGCGCCCAAACACTGCATTATTTGCTTTTGTGACCGCCAACTTCGCCTCCCTCCTCGCCTCCTTATAGCGGTTCATATGTTCACTCTCCTTTCCTCCTCGCTCGAGCTCTCCGCAATTTGAGCAAATACCGCCTTCTTCGCCTCCACTTTTCCTTGGACAGCCTCGTTCCACCACCAGTCACCTTGATGCCTACCTAAATATCCCTTGGCTACTCCGAGCACATCTCGCGCTGCCTCACTGACCAAATCAGCCATCACAGTCCACATAGCATCCGCTCCAACTCCAAGGCATTCTCTTTAGTCAAGGCTCCCCACCTAATCCTCGGCCAGCCCCGGGCGCCCCTCCTCTTCCTCTTCACCCATATACCGAAATTCATCACTAGGAGTCTATGGAGAGTCGAGAGGCACTCTCCCGGGATGACCATACAGTCCTTGCACAACCCTCTATCGTTCCGTCTGATGAGGAGGTAATATATCTAAGTCCTTGATACCAAACTTTTGAAAGTAACCAAGTGTTCCTCCCTTTTCTGAAAAGCCGAGTTCGCAATCCAAAGATCGTAAGCCCTGGCGAAATCAAGCAGAGAAGAGCCTCCTCCGTTTCTGACCCCGAGCCCATAGCCCTCATGCACCTCACCATAACCCCTAGCATCAGCACGAATGTGGCTATTAAAATCTCCTCTAATAACTAACTTCTCAGATACAGGGATACTACTAGCCAGCTCGTCCAATCCTTCCCAAAAGTGCCTCTTAACCTCCACATCTACTCCTGCTTGAGGCGCGTAAGTTCTGATGACATTGAGGACGCACCCACTTATAACCAACTTGATAGATATTAACCTATCATTCACTCGCCTAACCTCGACCACGGATTCCCGAAGGTCCCTATCCACTAAGATACCTACTCCATTCTTAACCTTCACGGACCCAGAGTACCATAGCTTAGCTCCGTCCACGTTCTTCACCTTCGACCCTTTCCACCTCGTCTCCTGCAAACAAGCTATGTTGACTCTCCTCTTCTGAAGAATTTTTGCCAGCTCCAAGGACTTACCAGTTAGGGTGCCTACGTTCCACAACCCTATTCTTAAACGCAAAACGTCCGCTAACCCCTTACTACCCTTGCCTCTCGAGCCGCCCCTAGAACCATTCCCTGCCCCCCTGCCCACTCCTCTCCTACCCCCATCCCCCTGAAGAATTTTTGCCTCTCCTGCAAACAAGCTATGTTAACTCTCCTCTTCTGAAGAATTTTTGCCAGCTCCAAGGACTTACCAGTTAGGGTGCCTACGTTCCACAACCCTATTCTTAAACGCAAAACGTCCGCTAACCCCTTACTACCCTTGCCTCTCGAGCCGCCCCCAGAACAATTCCCTGCCCCTCTGCCCCCCCCCCCCCCCCCCCCCCCCCCCCCCCCCGAGGACATGACCTTATACTACAATCCCCAACCGCGGCCACTATTCCTTTTACCGCCTACAAATACCAGAGATGCACACTCGAAATTTAGCAATATACGAGGAGATGAGTAAGTTATATAGTGCCCGCCACATAGAAGGTAGCTAGGAAACGTAGTATGAGTACAATGTAAATAAGGGATCGGGAGGTACCAATTCCCGGAGAAAATAATAACCTGGTAGTTGGTTTTGATGCTCCTGAAGTTGGATACTTTCAGCTCTTGCACTTCCCGGACGGAGATCGGTTCCCTCTACTCTTCCAGCTATCGCAAGCTCGCCTCGTCCGTCGCGATTAACACCTGTAGATCACACACACAAAAACCAACCACACAAAAATACGGGGGTGGTGGAGGGGGCTGCCTGCCCGGGTAGTGGAGGGATATAGTAGCGGGAGGAGGGAGGGGGTGGTGGAGGTGAGGAAGGCAGAGAGAGAAGAGGAGAAATAAGGGAAGGAGGAAGAAGGGGTGGTGGGGGGTCGCCGGCTCTCGGAGGGGAGAGGGGGGCAACATAGGGGAGGGGGGCAGAGATAGAGAAGAAGAGAAGTGGGGGGGAGGGTAGGAAGGTCATCTTACCAGGGAGGTCGCCGGACTGCCGCCTGTCGCCGGCGATGGTGGGGGGTCAGGTTGTCGCCATTAGTGGAGGGGTGGGGAGGGTTGATCGCTGGGGGTGGGTAGGGTAGAAAAAAAGAGTCTGAAACCTTTTTAATGATTTTTTAGACAAAAGTTACATTTCTAATGCTAAAAAAAAGTTACATAAATAGCTAATTCGCAGTATAATACTTCAAATTATAATTTTTTTTTGTTAATTCGCTGTATAATACTGCGAATTACAAAAAAAAAATAATTTGTAATTCGAAGTATTATACTGTGAATTACTGTTCAAATTTTTTATTTTGCATTATTACTGCGTGTTATTAAAAAATAATAATTAGCAGTACACATAACAATAATCAAACACATAAAACATAGTACTATATTGCGAAATAATTATTAAACTTTTTTTACAAAAAATAACTTTTTCCACGTGGGTTTTATCGTTTTCACAATTAACAAATTTTATTTTTGTTTTGTTATTGGTTGCTAATGTCTGAGTTTATTTTCATTTGCAAAATCTTGTACTCTTATCATAATTAAAATATGTCGAAATCTGAGTTATTTTTAAAAAAACAATTATCTAGTAAATTATTGCTAGGAAAATTGTTTATCTTCTCAAGTATTTTGATGCAAAATTACTTGTAACTCATAATCTTATGCATGCCGCTTATGTTGCTTTAATTTAATACTAGTCAGTTAGAAAGTAGTCTAAAAACAACCAAAAATAGTGGACTATAAAAAAACTTCAACAAGAAGTTATTCTGTATAAATAAGTAATGGATTTAAATTATATATCTTCATAATGTAATGAAAGTATAATTTAATCTGTTATAATATTTTATTTAACATAAGCGGCATGCATAAGATTATGAGTTACAAGTAGTTTTGCATCAAAATACTTGTGAAGATAAACAATTTTCCTAGCAATAATTTACTAGATAATTTTTTTTTTAAAAAAAATAACTCAGATTTCGACATATTTTAATTATGATAAAAGTACAAGATTTTGCAAATGAAAATAAACTCAGACTTTAGCAACCAATAACACAACAAAAATAAAATTTGTTAATTGTGAAAACGATAAAACCGATGTGGAAAAAATTATTTTTTTTGTAGAAAAATTTAATAATTATTTCGCAATATAGTACTATGTTTTATGTGTTTGAATTATTGTTATGTGTACTGCTAATTTTTTTTAATAACACGCAGTAATAATGCGAAATAAAAAAAAATTGAACAGTAATTCGCAGTATAATACTGCGAATTACAAAAAAAAATATTTAATAATTTACAGTATTATATTGCGAATTGCTTTAACGGCAAAGTTTCCGTTAAGGTAATTCGCAGTATTATACTGCGAATTAGCTATTTATGTAACTTTTTTTTTAGCATTAAAAATGTAGCTTTTGTCCAAAAAATCATTAAAAAGATTTCGGACTCGAGAAAGAAAACTTACCCTTGTAGTAGAGGAGAGAGGAGAGGAAACTTACAGTAAGTCAAACCAAAAACTTTGTCTAAATTGGTCAAAAGCAACGAAATGATTTTGCACTTCAAGTGTCTACTCATCAGATGGTTTTAAACTCTTAGTCATTCAATCTGATGCGACATAATTATGCATCATTAACCTCTCTGCACCTTCTCTAGAGAAAGCATGTAGACAATAATAACTTCCTGAAAAGTTGACACCATTGGTTCAAGTGTTATCTAGTAATCCAACATGCTATTATTCATTATAAAAAAACTTACATGATAAATTCAATTTCAGTGGGCAAGAGGCAAGATTCCGAGAAAAAAATTCTTCGGCTTTGTTCAACAAATAAAGCTGGCACATCAACTATCTACATGATGTAAAAATCCAAAGAATATAATCTGAAATGTGTACTTTAAGACATAATTCTTGTACAAACGCCAGTTGAACCTATCTGATAGCAGTGGAAGACTGTACATTCCGCTTCAGGGAATATAAAACAGGCAAGTAAGACATAAGCTTCTTTTGGATCCTTTTCAGATTCTACAATATCATACAGCTTCAAGCATAGCAATCACAAACATGTCATGAAAAGGCCTGAAATTTCAATGTCAGACAAAGCTATAAGACTACTAAATGAAAGCATATATGTGCAAATTCGTTGTCCAAGCATTTAAGAACACAGCATCAGTGTGATCGCGGAGGATAGGTTCCAGGGTATGGACCTGGCAAAACATTAAATTATATAGGTAGTTCAGAAGCCGGGAGAAAGTAAAAAAGTTCATGTCTTACAAGAATATATTTACCTGGAGGATAAGAGTAACCCTGTGGAGGATAAGGCGGAGGTGGATATGCTGAAGTTGATGAGTAAGGTGAAGCATAAGCAGCTGGTTGAGGAGGATAAGGAGATGGTGGATGATATGCTGCTGAAGGAGGCGGGACTGCAGGATAAGGAGATGGTGCCGGATATGCAGAAGGTGGTGGGTGAGATGGTGCTGGATAGGCAGAAGGTGGTGGGTGAGAAACTGCCTGTTGTGGAGCTGCTGAATATGGATATGATCCAGGACTTGGTGCTCCGTATGGAGAGCCTGATGGAGCATGGCTTGTAGCAGGCTTCTGGAAGTAGAAGGAGTAAAAGTCATGTTAAAGATATATAAACAGGTCCGTGTTTGGTTATGGTGGGGGCAAGGGCAAGGGCAAGGAAGAAACTCTAAGAAAATATGGTGGCACTTACATTGGCATTTGCATAATGCATTATTAGTCGAACCTCTCCTGCATGCCTGTAAAAGAAAATATAAGCAACAGTACTTCTGTTATGTGGTGCAACTTCATTAATTACAATCCCACAGCCAGTGCAGAAGGACCCGAGAAAACTTCACAAAAATATAGATAACTTCAGAATCTTAGGTTCACATGGTTCAAATAGACTTAATCGACTCCAGAAATGGTCACAGGAAATCCATAATGAACAAACCGTCCTTGCTTTCTGAAATATACACGAGGTTCTTTACTAGATTTAAAAAAGATTTTGGGTATAATTTCGGGTATCTAGATGCTTAAATTAAGTGCTAAAAACTTGCAATAAAACAGAAGTGAAACATTGAGGTCCTGCCAGTTGAGGCCAAAGGAGAGCAGCTTTTCAGATCATCTAGAAAAGATAGACATAAGATCTAAATGTAAAATTGTCTTTTGTTATCTTCTGTTTTTTCCTATAAGATGAATTTTAAGACATGATGATGTCTCTTTTAATTCCTTTCCTTACCTGAAAAAATAACGTGCTAAAATATCTTTTACTTCACATTAGGAAGACAAAGTGTGAAAAAAGCTGCTCTCTTTGTTCGTCATCAATTCACAAATGGTCTCAAGAATCAGCTTTATATTCCCATGAATCCACGTACTTGCATGCTGACTAGACTCCTTATATACCATGAAAGCAAAGAAATAACCCCTCTTGTTGACTTCGCTTAACTCCTGCAAGGTAATTAATGACAGAAACTTACTCGGATTCATCTCATAACCCTGAACTCTAGGCCCACCGTGGCCCAACAGTATCTAGTATGTCTAAAGGTCTATATGGGGGAAGAGAGGAAGTAAGACAATTAGCCAGGAGAAGTTCAATGGAAAGAAGTCTAACTAATTGAATCCTGAATTCATGAGTTATGTCGCGTCCTATATTTCTTTAACAAAGGCCGGAAATCCATCTCCTGTACAGTCATTTGAGAGGTAGAAGGAAAAGAAAATGGTGGAAGATAGATTCTGCTACAAACGGGCAAAGCCATAGTAAATTTTTAGGATGACTTACCCCCATTTGCTTCTGGACTTAACAAAAGTAAGATAAGGTACACACGGAGCAAGTTAATTTCCATTTATCCTCTTTCAGTTTGGTGCAAGTGACTAATGCTAATCACTGACCGGCTCTATTATTTTAACCATTAGAAGCAGGATAACTTTAGAAGCTAAGACCAAACTGAATGCTCTTCTGCAAGTCTTTAGTCTATTATTTTATTCCCCAACTAGAAGATCCTAGTGTCTCCTCTTTGTTACTTCAAGTCATGTAGCTCTATAACAATAAGCTCTGTTAATAACAATTTGGTCGCTGAAACAACAATAGTTTTATCTACCTTAACACTGGGCAATACCAATCTACAGTATCTTTCATTAGGTTGCATATGTGACCACATATTACCTTTAACATATCATTATATTAAGCTTTCTGCGGTTTCCTTGGCAAAGAACCAAAAACTCTTTCGAATCAGTCACTTTGAGATTCTTCGCGTAAGCTATTAATTTTTCTGCACTCATGCAGATAGTTTATTTAGTTCTGCCTGCATGACTAGCCTGAAGTAAGTTGACAGCTAGTTATGCAGGGTCTAAATCTAAAATGATGAAATGAAGAACTTCAGTGATGGACGTAAAGAATCACATCAGATCCAAATTAAAATCACATAAAAGAGTAAAGCACAATGTACAAGATTTTGCCAAAGAAAAACAAACAAAAAAAAAAAAGGATTCTAACTAAGGAGCAGGACATACAGGCATATCTAATTATATACGAACGATAGACATTGAAAAAGAAGCAAAATCATCTAGAAAAGAATAATATGGCGGTTTTTCTTAATTTACCTGCCTCTCTTCGTCTGGAGTGGCCAAGCAGTATCATCGTATCCATGTGAAAGAACTTTCTGTAGTTGAATCCTAGAACAAATAACTAAAAATTAACACTCAACTAAACAAAAACTAAATTGATCATTCAACAAACTAAGCCTAACTCCGAACAGTAGCAGAATTGGGTGGAGGGGAGGGGGTTCAACTGAATTCCCTTCGTCGAAAATTTATGCAAATGGGATAAAAGCAACTATTTTGGTAATGTAAAAGCTGCTGAATCCTCTTTCTAATATACGTAGTATGAGATGAGGTTCAAAAGTTGCTCTAGGTCACACATTCAACTCTCAGCTGTCACCTTCTAATACTTTTTTGAATCACCTTATATAAATTCCTAGTTCTGCCGCTTTAGGTCGGTTAAAAATGATCTATATCCATTTTATTTTATTCAGGCACAAAATAGATAGAAAAAAGAGAAAATTGAATGAGAAGTAATAAAAAGGAGCAGTAGGATTTGAAATTACTTTCCGCTTCCTATGAAATCATCTGTATTAACGGTATTGCTATTCCAGACAACAGCGTTAATCTCTCGCAACCCTTCAATGAGCGTAAACACAAATTTCTCTTGAAATGTAGGATTTTTTCCCCCATCTACATAAAAATTGGTATGAATTTCATCACACTCACCAAATCAAAAAAATAGACACAGAAATGAAGCATAACCGATAGCATCTAGCAAAAAACTAGTTAAATTGACTACATGAATCATTGGTATTCATTTGACTCAATCAAATAATCCCTCTATTACAATTTATATGATACACTTGCTCTTTAATCTGTCCCGATAAAGAAAGATACTTTTATTTATTACAAATAAAAATTAAACTTAAACTTCTCATTTTACACTCTTACTGAGATGATTTATCAACAACAACAACAACAACCTAGTAAAATCTCACAACTCGGGTCTATTTTCGAAAGATCCTCGGCAAAATCAGATGATTTATCATCACACAAATATGTATAGCTTATTTTACACCATGAAATTTAATAATCCTTTATTTTTTTAATAAATTCCGTGTCCAGACAAAGTAAATCACATAAATGGGATCGAAGGAGTAATTAACTTATAATTGTAATATCAACCAATGGCTAATAAGAGCATTACCAGTACAAGTACGAGTACGGTATTTAGAACTGCCGTATTCAAGACAAACATAGGGATCTTGCCTTGAAATCCATTCAGTATCCTTCAATTTGTTACAAGCAACAACTACAAAGCCGAAAATTCAAATTAAACAATTACGAGAATGAATTCATAGAATTTCAGTTGTTTATAATAATTAAATGAAGATTGGTTGATACCAGTGACTTCAAGGAGTTGGCCTTGGATGCCATATACCATCGACATTGAAGAAGAAGACAAACGACGGCGAATTTGGGTTTAAATTGTAGGAGATTTAACAAAGAAATACGTAGCAAAGACGGTTTTATATAGAACGAATCAACCAATAGGTGTTTCTTGTTCGTTTCTTTAATTTCAAAATGTGATAGTAGTACAATAATTAAACATCCAATGGTTGACCCCAGAAGAGAATACGCGTAGAGTGATAATGTTAACGGCTAAAAGATTAAAAACAAAATAAAATAAAATGTCAGTTGAACAAGTACGAAATCAAAGTAATGTTATTGTTTTAACTTTTATTTGTAAGATTTCAATTCAATTCATCGTCTTAGTACTCACTATGTTGCAATTTATTTGAACTTCAATCACTAGGCACCAACTTTAAGAAAAGAGTAAAACTTTTGAACTTATATGCGGTATATTTATTTTATTTATGTATAAATAATTAGACAAGAGGGGTTGCTCTGATGGTAAGCAACCCTCACTTCCAACCAAGAGGTTGTGAGTTCGAGTCTCCCCAAGAGCAAGGTGGGTAGTTCTTGGAGGGAAGGATGCCGGGGGTCTATTTTCTACCTTAGGGTAGGGGTAAGGTCTGTGTACATATTACCCTCCCCAGACCCCACTAAGTGGGATTATACTGGGTTGTTGTTGTTGTTGTTGTTGTTAGCTATAAATAATTGTATAAAGGTAAGTTGTTTTTCAAATAAGAAAATAAGTCATTCTTTTTAGCACGAACTAAAAAAGAATATGTTCACATAAATTGAAACGAATGGAGTAATTCCTTTTCTCATCTTTCCTCTCCCTATTCCATATACAATTAGATCTCTCTATAACGACATTCTTATATAACAACGCTTCACTATAAAAGCCAAGTTTTTCTGGAACAAATTTCATGTTATGTTATAATATATGTTCTCTATAACAACATTTCGCTATAACATCTAAAAAAATTCGGAATAAACAAGGCTCATATAAAGAGATTTGATTGTACAAAACAAAAACAAAATACTAGTAGTATTACGATTATTTTAAGAATAAGCAAGATTATATCGACAAGTTGTTCCCAATCAGAAACGAGGCGAGGCAATTTTTTTTTTATTTTTGGTTAAAGGGTATATTTTAACATTCATTATAAGTTCTACCCATTAGGGTAGAGCACAATAGCATTGTTACTAGGGGTATACTAATTCCCCCATGCTATGAGCATCATTAGTACTATTATAGTCCAAAATTCGTTTAGAGAAAGCAGTTCCTCCAGTGTCTGCCCAAAAAATATGTGTAGCAAATACCGAAGGAACTGCTGTTACAAATAGATTATCAAACAAATCCTACTTGGCGCCCTTCTTTGCTAGTATGTCAGCAACTTTGTTCGTCTCCATGTAGTTGTGTTTCACCACCACGTGTCCTAGTCTCTGGACGATTGACCTGCATTCAAATATAAGTGACTCAAAAACCAAGTTTTCATTGTTAAGCATTCTAATTGCCTTTGTGGAGTTTAGGTTGATTTCTAGAGGCGTTAACTGCATTTCTTCAGCAATTTACAATCCTTTCAGCACTCCCATGAAGCCCAACACCCAGTTACTGCTTGCATCTCTGAAGACTCATCCCACTCATCTATTTCTCGGGTTCCCAACTGCAGCCCCGTTCGTGTTGAGTTTATATGTGTTGTTTAGAGGGGGTGTCTCTTTATTCTCTTTGTAGGTGTTTTGTTCACCGATAGGGTGATATACTCAGTAGTTTTTGCCAAAGTAGTTTTTGTATTGACCATATCCTCCTATTGTTGAATATATTATTGTTTCTTGTAAGCCAAATCTGCCAGAAGCATAAAGGGAGCAGGTCCTCCCAATTGATCACATTGTTGAAAGGTTTCTTTTTTAGGGAGGCCCATATGGTGAGCCAATTCCAACTATTGAAGGAGATGGTATGGCTTGGAGTTGCATTAGTACTTTTTTTAGATTAGGATTCCCTAAAATAGTTTTGTGTTGGGGCACTCGAAGAATATATGACCAGATGTCACAATTTCCTAATTACAAAAGCAACATTTAGGAACAAATATATCCTAATATGGTTAAGGAAAGCTCCAGTGAGGAGTGTATCATGTAAGAGGAGCCAAAAGAATGATTTGATCTTGTTTGGTACTTTCAACTTCCAGATCCATAAGTAATTGTTATTTGTAGCACAATCATGTTGGGCCATGTTTTCCAAGAAGGAGTAGGCTGATGACTTTGTGGTGAAGATGCCATGGGGGTGATTCCCCTGGTCATTCTGTCCTTTTTTATATGGTTGGATGGTATGAATGTGTTTAGAATGGTATTTTTAATATCGGGGGAATTCCTAGAGAAATCATTGAGAAATATTTGTTCCCACTATTATGGACTGATGCCACTATTGTGGACAGATCCTCTTGTGTAAGAGTGCCTTCGATCATGAATCTGATCGAAAGGTGATTTGGAATCCAAGGGTCGTTGATTATACTGACTATGTTCCCTGAGTGTACAACCCATCTTTTGGCTTTTATGCATGTTTCCCACTCTTTGAAGATGCATTACCAGGTGCTTGATTTAGATTCTTTTGGAGGGTGCCTCCAGTTACAGTGTTTGGCAATGAGAGTTTTTTTCTAGAGGGAGGATGAGTTCTGGTAGAGCCTCCATGCCAATCCTGAATGGATGGCTTTGTTTTTCAGATTTGCTTTTTGGATTCTTAGGCCCTCTTATACCTTAGGTTTTGTGATTTTATCCTAGGAAACAAGATGCATACCCCAGATGAAATTCCTTTGGATTATATCAATCTCCTTGGATATTTTAGAGGGGAGTTTGATGTATTGCATGACATGGTTAGTGATAGTGTTTAGTTAGACTTTTGCTAGAGTAGTCCTCCCTGTCATGTTTAGCATGTTTGTTTTTCACCCAACGAATTTGCTATATAGGTTGTCTACGATGAATTGGAAATCATTATGGGTGGGCCTCTTGTGGAAAATAGGAACTATATGTATTTGCCAAAGCTTGCTATTGCCTGAATGGAAAGGCTGTTGGAGATGAACTCCATTTTGTTTTGTTGGCAGTTAGCACTGAAAAAGACCCAGGCTTGCTAAGATTGATCTTCTAACCTATTATGTCCCATTATTTTTGGTAGAAGAAATGATGCAGGTCATCAAGGCCTAGAGCTTTCGAGGGTTTAAAGGAAAAATAACACTTCTGTTTCACTATCTCTAAGAGGTATGACAATGGTGGATTTGTGAATGTTGGATAGTAAAGGGCTATGAAGGCTGTGTGTGGTAGTGTGCACTGGTGATTAGGTGTGGAGTAGAGCTCTTGGAAAAACTTAGCTATTGATTCTTTAATTTCCAGGGGCTCATACTACGAGTTTCCTGATTCATCTTTGAGGAAGAAAATTCTATTTTTTCTTCTTCTATTAAGAGTTGATGTGTGAAAGAAACTGGTGTTGGCATCAACATCAATGAGCCAGTTGATTCTTGTTTTCTGCTTCTGTGAGCACATGATTTTTGCCACGCTTAAATTACTCATATAAATTCCTTAAAATTAGGATTTTTTTTTTATTAATTGAATTTAATTGCATAAATTTTGTGCCTTGTTTGTATTTTTGTGTGCATTTTTAATTGATAATAATTCATAAAAAACAAAATAGCATGTTTTGCATTTAGAATTCAATTTTATATTTTAGTTAGTCAAAAATGGATGAAAATAACCAATTTAGTCTTTTTTACATTTAATTTTGAATTTTGTCTTAGTTTTTTTTAAAATTAGGAGTTAGTTAACCTGTGAAAATAATTAGTTTAGTGTTAGAATTAAATGAGGTCTTTTATTTTTAATTTTGTATTTAATAAAATCTAAAAATATATATATAAACAAATAAAGAAAAGAAAAGAAAAATCAATAAAAGAATGAAAATAGACTGCCCAGTCTTTAGGGCCAAAAATCAGCGGCCCAATTCCTACAATAACGAGGCCCAAACCCCGCTCAAGCACAAACCCCACACCCTTACCCAGTCCAACCCCCCTTCAGCAAACCGATGCCGTTTTGGCTACAGTTATTCTCATCCATCCATCCCCTCTGATCGGATGGTCCACATTCATTCAAGAAATTACATAAAATTGTAATAACACCCTTACAATTCTAGAGACATACCCCTTCCATCCTCGTACAAACCCTAACCCTATAACACCAATGTCGGCCATCTTCTTTGCCGTACCTCCGGCGGCGGCGAAGCCCAAAATCACCCTAAAATTTTGCCACATACTCTCCTTTTCCTCCTCTTTCCAACCCTTAAATCCCTTTCCTTCAATTCATTGCCGATTGACACGAATTTTAAATCTAAATTCCGGCCAAAATGGAAACTTGCCCAAATTCAACTAAATTCAAACCCTATACTTTCCCAGCCCTCCTCTTCTCCAATCTCAAACAAAAACCTTTCAAATCCCAACGAAACCTCTCCAATTTTTCACCCGTTTTGGAATTTCAAGCACTTTGTTGGTTTTTGATTCATGTTATATGTCTATTTTTGGATAAAATAAATATATAGCATTAATCGAAAACCAAATTCGAAGTCAGTCCCAATCGAAGACAAAATCATGTAAGTTTTTTTTTTTAAAATTGATTTCGTTTATTTAGTTCTATTATCACGACCTAAAATCCACTAAGGGTCGTGGTGGACCAGACACCTCTGCCAGGCCAGCCAACTAACTTATCAATTGATTTCCCTTTTAATACTTTTGAAAATCTACGATTTTTTCTTCCATTTGTATGAATAAAAGTTCACTACTAAAATTCAAATTTAAATAATAACGAGTAGTACAAATCTGTTGTAAACCATCCCAGAACCCAGTGTCACAAGTACATGAGCGACTATTGAAAAGAGAAATAAAATACAACATTCGCCCGAAATATAGTGGACGAGAAGTAAATACAGTACATAGGGAGGAACTACTCTAGCTACGGTCGCCTCAAATGATGCAGCTCACCTAGTCCCAGTGTCATCCATGCTGTTACGCCCAATAGGCTGCTAGAGGTATATACACTTGTGCAACAAAAATGCACAGAAGTGTAGTATGAGTACGTAATCAACATGTACTCAGTGAGTATCCCGCCTAATCCCGAAGGGGTAGAGACGAGATGGCCAAGTTTGACACACTCTAATGGTCCAACGATTATTTGTTCTCAATATACGTATCAAACAATGGATTTATTTTCTTACATGATTACTATTCAGGTAGAGGAACCAAATAAACACATGAGTCTTTCACATGAAATTCTCCAAGGATTCTTTACATTATTATCAAAATGTAGAGTCAGAGGGAGACGTGTAATGACTTAAACAAGTCCAGGAAGCAATACAAGCATGCACAAATCATACCGAGGCGATGACCCAATCCAACAGAAATAAATGTGCACTTACCGAGGGTCTACGGCGCGCCTATAGATGCATCTATTAATCTTCCGAAGTGTTCGGCTCATTCCAAAATAAACACACACAGACAGATAAACAGTCAGGAAGTCAATCGTGGGGCAAGTATCCAGGAAAAAGTCCATTCTCTTTTATTAATTTGAGAAAATGAAGCTTAGGTATTTTAGAAAGTCCAATTATCCATTTAATGTGATTTAAGTAATCTAAGTCATCAAGGATTTCACAACTAATCTACATATAACATGCTTTTGGGTCCTAAACTACCCGGACAATAGCATATAGTAGCTACGCACAGATTCTCATCACCTCGTGCGCATGTAGCCCCTACAACGAGGAGCACATAATCAATTTAACTCACCTATGGGGTAATTTCCACCTCACATAATTAGAAAAGAGACTCAGCTCGCTCCGAAGACTCGCAGCCGGCATTCTACATCCTTCCGAAGGCTCGAACCAATGCACATCGCACCCAAACTAGCCAATTTAGTGATAAAATAATGAGAATATACTCAAATACTTATTAACAATTCAGATTATACGAATTCCCAACTTCGTTTAGTGAAATGACCAAAATGCCCTCGGGCCCACATGCCCGGAATTCAAAATTTCTCTAAGATAAAGGTTACCCATGACCTTAGGAACTCAAATATATTAATTTCTCCCAATTCCATACTCAAAATCGTGGCTACAATCCAAGTTTATAATTTTTCTAGGTTTTTCCACCAAAACCCAATATTTACTTTAATTTCCATGCTTAATCTCATACATAATCAATGTATTTTGCTTATAATAGGTGGGGATAACATACCTTATCCTTGATGACAAAACTCTCTTCTTGAATCTCTCCAAAATTGTCACCAAGCCATGAAAATGTGATGATAAATGATCCAAAATCGGATCTTAAAACATTCAGCCCCAGCCACTATTCGCTTTCCCGCTTATGCGGACAAAAATCCGCTTCTGCGGTCTCCTTCCTAGGCTTCCCCTTCCGCTTCCGCGACTCATCGACTGCAGGTGCGATTGCACTTATGCGGCTATGCGACTGCATCTACGGTCCTCTTCACTGATGGCGAAAACCGCTTCTACGGTCCCATTATCGCCTCTGCGAGGGCCGCTTCTGCGGTTCTATTTCCGCAGAAGCGGAAACACCAGACACCAGCAGCCCTTCTTGAAACATCCGAATTCGATTTGCTAGCCACCCGAAATCCACCCGGGCCCCCGAGACCCCAACCAATCCCAAATACATTACGTACTTCCTCGAGTCCTCAAATCACACAATTCAAACTTTATGAACTTTAAAACTTCAAACTTCTATTCCGGATGTTTAAACCTATCAAAGCACGTCCGATTGACCTTAAAATTTGCACACAAGTCATATTCAGTATTACGGACCTACTCCAACTTACAGAATTTGATTTCGATCCTGATATCAAAAGTCAGCCCCCCGGCCAAACTCTCCAAAAACCTTCAAATTTCTATCTTTAGCCAAATGGCTTCAAAATGACCTACGAACCTCCGAATTCACTTCCGATCGCGCCCCCAACTACAGAATCTCTATACGAAGCTATTCCTAGTCTCAAAATTCCAAACAGACACCAATACCACTGAAATGTACTTCAAGTCAAACTTATGAAATTTCTTCTAAAATGCTAACTTCCACAATAGACGCCAAAACACTCCCGGGTTATCCAAAACCCGCACCGGGCATATGCCCAAGCCCGAAATCATCGTACGAACCTGATGGAACCTTCATATCTCAATTCTGAGGCCGTTTACTCAAAATTCAAATCCTAGATCATTCTTTCAACTTTAAGCTTCTGAAATGAAAATTCTCTTCCCAAATCAACTCTGAATCTCCCGAAATCAAATTCCGACCACGCGTACAAGTCATAATACCTAAAATAAAGTTATTCATGGCCTCTGACTGCTGAACCGAGCGCTAGTACTCAAAACAACCTGTCGGGTCATTACATTCTCTCCCACTTAAACATACGTTCATCCTCGAATGTGCTGAGAATTGTACTTGAGTAGTCTGAAATCATTGTTTAGCACCTCACGCACCTTTCCGTGCTACAAAACTTAGCTAAGCACATAAGCTCGATAAATGTAGAAGATATTTTCTTTTATTCAAGCAAATAAGCTTTAGAGCTCGATTCCAACATCCGGAATCCTATGTGGGCCCGCTTCCCATATACAATCACCATATCAATCATTGTACGATGTACTCAAACATAACGACATCACTTTGCTAAATTCTTACTTGCAACACTAAATCCTCGGGACCACAATAATATTCTCTGATCAACTTAGCATAATAATATTCTCTCATCAACTTAGCCAAAATCCTAATCACCCGATGCTCCCATTGCACCCCATGACATATATAGGTCTTACTCTAACCTTTACCATACCGCCATGATGAAAGAGATGTACTGACATTCATAATCGATTGTCGAGTCTACAAAACAGTGGTCTACACTCTTGACAAGGCCCTTACCTCATTCTGAACCCAATAATGGTCTTATCTCCGTAACATACCTCATATATCTGGATTGCATAGAATCCTAGATCAAGGGATCTCGTATCATCTGATACAACTGCTCAGATAATAAGCCACCTCAAAAATTATTAAAATCTCATATAATGCTACCATGCGTCAATAGGCCACCAATCCAAACACAACACAAACATGAAGTCGAATTCATGAAGGAATTATCTAAACCCCGCACTAATACTTTCCTTAGAAAGATAGGATGCGAAACACATAAAAGGAATACCACATAGAAAACTAGACTCAACATCACACTGTTGCGGTGCGCAACCCGATCCAAATAACATACCCATGGCGGCATGCCAACCGATCCACAAACAGATCTTACATAAGGAGATTGCACTTCGAGCTAGATCTGCTCATTACGATAAAAATATCGAATTTCGATTGTAAGCACGCTACCATCCCTGAGGAAACACATCGCGCTATAGGCTACAAAACTCAAACACAACTAAGGTGCGGTACAAGATCTGAATCTCGCCATCCCGCTCACATAACATCATCGCCATGCAGAACCTTAACACATAAAATTTTTTCAAGCTGTCTTACAACTCTTACAACGCAATACATCATTAACTGGAATAGCTGATGACAAAATAACACCCCGATTGTCCCTTCATAAGGAATGCTGGCTGAAACATAAACAACTACCTAATGTAAAGCTATGTTCACATATATAAATCAATCCATTGATCTCAAGCCGATTTTTGATTGTATCCACTTGGCTAATAACCTTTAAAAGGTCCATAGTAACCCACTTTTCGTCAAAATGCATAAGAACAACCATTAAAACTGGAGCAACCTCCCGAGTTCATAACCCAATAAACAACGCGCCCTTCAAGAATAATTTCTCAATTTAATGATATTACCATAATCCTCATACTTGGTCTAATTCCTCGGTCCATCAAGTGACTACATGTCACATTTATACAACCTTCCCGTTGGTCACACACTTACAATCTTCCAAAATAAATATCGGGTCCACACATCTAAACCACCGGTCGCATTAACGCTTGAAAAGCAATCAAGAACCCTTAACCAGGATACAAAGTCTTTTCTTACAACACATCCATATCAGGTGGTGCTAAAAACAATACTAATTTACTTAATCATTCAACCTTTTCCCTTGCTCATCCGAGCCCGTGGCATTCTTGTCAACACCAAACTGCAACCTTGATCCTCACTTCGTATTTCCATGCTACTCACTGCACACAATATGTCAACATATGATAGAACACAATTTTCATCATAACTCCGAAATCATTAATATTTTAACACTTCATCATATAAGAACTTCACACTTAACTCACTTCAGGAAAACCATAGCAACACACAGGTAAGTTTCCTATAATTGTAGAATATGCGAATCTGCAAGGAGTGGTCCACGCCACCATAACCCTTTCCAAAATATGTTTCCCACACGACAAGCCATAACAATATAAGGCTTTTGAATAATGCCCAGTGCGGCAACCGCCACCAATCATATACTCAATTTGAGAAAACGAAGCTTAAGTATTTTAGAAAGTCCAGTTATCCATTTAATATGATTTAAGCAATCTAAGTCATCAAGAATTTCATAATTAATCCACATATAAAATGCTTTTGGGTCCTAAACTACCCGGATAATAGCATATAGTAGCTACGCACGGACTCTCGTCACCTCGTGCACACGTAGCCCCCACAATTAGGAGCACATAATCAATTTAACTCACCTATAGGGTAATTTCCCCCTTACAGAACTAGAAAGGAGACTCACCTCGCTCCAAAGACTCACAACCGGCATTCTACATCCTTCCGAAGGCTCGAACCAACGCACATTGCACTCAAACTAGCCAATTTAGCGATAAACTAATGAGAATATACTCAAATACTTATTAACAATTTAGATTAGACGAACTCCCAACTTCATTTAGTGAAATGACCAAAATGCCGTCGGGCCCACGTGCCCGAAATTCAAAATTTCTTGAAGATAAAGGTTATCCATGACTTTAGGAACTCAAATATATGAATTTCTCCCAATTCCATACTCAATATCGTGGCTAAAATCCAAGTTTATTATTTTTCTAGGTTTTTCCACCAAAACCCAATATTTACTTTAATTTCCATGCTTAATATCATATATAATCAATGAATTTAGCTTATAATAGGTGGGCATAACATAGCCTATCCTTGATGACAAAACTCTCTTCTTGAAGCTCTCCAAAATTGCCCCCAAGCCAAGAAAATGTGATGAGAAATGATCCAAAATCGAATCTTGAAACATTCTACCCCAGCCACTTTTTGCTTTTGCGGTCCTGGGACTGCTTCTGTGGTCCCGCTTATGTGGACAAAAATTTGCTTCTGCGGTCTCCTTCCTATGCTTCCCCTTTCACTTCTGTGACTCACCGATCGCAGGTGCGGTTGCGCTTATACGGCTATGCGACCACATCTGCAGTCCTCTTCACTGACGGCCAAAACCACTTCTGCGGTCCCATTACCGCCTCTACAAGGGCCGCTTCTACTGTTCCATTTCCGTAGAAGCGAAAATACCGGACACCAGCATCCCATCCCTTCTTCAAACATCCGAATTCGATCCGCTAGCCACCCGAAATCCACCCGGGGCCTCCGGGACACCAACCGATCATACCAACCAATCCCAAAATACATTACGGACTTGCTTGAGGCCTCAAAGCACATCAAATAATACCAAAATCATGAATTATACCTCAATTTAAGCTTTATGAACTTTAAAACTTCAAACTTCCATTCCCGATGTTTAAGCCTATCAAAACACGTCCGATTGACCTTAAATTTTGCACACAAGTCATATTCAACATTATGGACCTACTTCAACTTCCGGAATTTGATTCCGACCTTGATATCAAAAGTCAACCCCTGGTCAAACTCTCCAAAAACTCTGAAATTTCTATGTTTATTCAAAATGACCTACAGACCTCTGAATTCACTTCCGATCGCGCCCCAACTCCAGAATCACTATATGGAGTTACTCCAATCTCGGAATTCCAAACGGACATTAATAACACTGAAATGCATTTCAAGTCAAACTTATGAAATTTCTTCTAAAATTCTAACTTCCACAATAGATGCCAAAACACTCACTAGTTATCCACAACCCTCACCATGAATACGCCCAAGCCCAAAATCAATGTATGAACCTGCTGGAAACTTTAGAACTCGATTTCGAGGTCATTTACTCAAAATTCAAATACTAGCTCATTCTTTCAACTTTAAGCTTCCGAAATGAGAATTCTCTTCCCAAATCAACTCCGAATCTTCCGAAATCAAATTCCGACCATGAGTACAAGTCATAATACCTTAAATGAAGCTGTTCATGGTCTTCGACTGCTGAACGGAGCGCTAGTACTCAAAACAACCGGTCGGGTCGTTACATCTATATTTGTTCTTATTATTTTAGTTTAATTCTTGTTTATTTTTCTGTTTTGCTGGAATTAATTTCGATTTAGTTTGATTTCAGTTAATAATTTTGTTCTTCTTTGGTTACAATTTTTATTTGTCTAATTCATGATTATTAGTTCATGATTTTAGTTCTTGACTTTTGATTTCAGTGAGTATTTAGTTGGTTTAGTGTCTATTTTGTTATTTTAATTGAATAGTTACTTTAGATTATTAGCTGATTAATTTATTGTTAGTGTTAACTAAAATATTTGGGTTAGTTAGTATTAATTATAGTTAAATTAGGCTTGTTTATTGGTTATAGCTGATTCAGATTCACTAGGATTAACCATAGTTAATTTTTAACTCAAGGAAAAGGGGTTTGGCTTGGTCAGTAAATTCAGGGAGTAGTCAGGGGTAATTTGGGCATGGAAAAGGGCTGGTTTGTTAAGACATAGTAATTTTAGAACTCAAGCAAGGTTAATGCAGGTTTTTCATAACTAAAAGAACACCCTAGGGCCTTCTAGAAGGGGGCCTTAGTATAAGTTTCTGCATTCTTAATGCAGTAACTTGAGTAACAAGTCATAAAATTAGGGTCTAATAACCAATTTCTAGAATTAAAAAGGGAGAAAAATAGAAAAATCTTTCCAGAATATCCTGCCCCATTTCTTGCCTATAAAAGGCATCCCTAGTGCCTTGATTTAAAAAGTTTTAGACCTTTTGAAAAATCCCAAAATCTCCCAGCTTATAATTCTCCCCAAAATCCTCTTCTTAATAGTTGAAACTCAAATTTGAATTTCAAAAACATCAAGAGGAGTTCAAATTTGAATTCCTATAGTTAAAACTTTCATTTTAGATCTTAACTCCGGAAAAACCCAAAAACATACAAAAACACAATAGAAAAATCCAAAAATAAATACTACTACATTGAAATCTCCGCTAGTAAATCTGAATCACCGGTGTGTTAGACCCAATTACAAGTCATTTGGGTTTCTATTTGATGTACTTTGAGTGTTTCCAATTGCTAAAAGTTCTCCATGGTTTAAGAATAATTTCGAATTGCTCCTGGATTGCTGAACTTATTCCTGGGTTTTGACTGGATTACTGTGTTAAATCTATTATTGAGTTCAACTGCTGCTGACCTCTGTCCTTTATTTTGCTTCACTCTCCAGGTACATTTGCAATCCCTAATGGCATGAATTTTTCTCAATGAACATGAATACTTGTGAAATTCCAAGTGCTGAAGCCTTTATATCATGTGAAGTTATTTTATTTTTCATTACCAGTCTAACATGTGTTGGTAGTTTCATTTGAACATTTATGCATTGATGTTAAATAGGACTATTTGTTTAAACTAGAATTGTTTGGATTTGTTTTGTAATTAAACTACTGGTTCTAATATCATATCATTTAGTACTGTTGAACTCATTTTGTAAAGGATTGCAAATTAATTTGAGTCCAATTTTGCATTACCTGAATTCCACATCTCAAAAGGTTAATGTATAGTGAATTTTGTGCTGAGCAATGTTAGGTACACTAGCATGTTAAAATTGCTGTAATTAACGTGCAAATAGCCTGAGAATGCTCATTTAGGAATTGATCCATAAGTATTGTTAGGTATGGCAGTGTTCAAAGACCAAAACACTGAATTATAATTGATGGATGTCATGTTTATTAGTTTAACTGTTAATTATCAGCAATTTGGTTAGGGTTCTTTCATTATACCACTCTTTTTTAAATCCATGATCAAGTGTTAACACATATAGATGGGTTATAGGTCATCATTATTAATTGATAACATATTTTGAGTTAATTGATCATTAATGACATCAATTGAGTTTTGGCTTATGTGGGCTAGACTGGGCTCGACACAAGCCCAATGGAAATAGTCATTCCCCCTTCCGTTAACTCAATTGGCTCAAGTACAATTTTTGGGTCCTAGGCCCAAGAGCAACATTAGAAGATCTGAATTAGGCGAGCTGTTAATGCAACAAGGCCACATTTACATGTCAATGTGCCAAGCTTTTCAAGGCCCAAAATGCTGGAAATTGAGATTTTTTTTTAAATTTATATTAGAAATTGGGGGTTAATTTTCAATATAAATTTAGGTTTTCGAGTTAGGTAGTGGGTTAAAATTAAGAGGGTCTTCCTTTTTGTTTGAATTCGGACTTGAAGTTGAGGCCGAAATTTATAAATGCAAATTAATTAGGCCCTTTTAGAGAAAAAAAATAGGAATAGAAAAATCTTTGTTTGCTTTAGGTTTGCCTTTAAATAATAAAAGTGAGACGAGCCTCGCCGAACAAAAAATATACAAATTGCGGGGCCCTCATTAATTTCTTAATTAAAATATTTAACAATCAAAGTGTGCCGTTTAGCGAGTTTTACGGCCCTCCGCAAAATAATGACCCGTTAGCCGCTTTAGGTGCGTTTTAATAATGTTACCTTCTTAAATACAGGCGTGCATTTCATGCGACCCAAATCCAACTCCCAAAATATTGAATAAGAATGTGTCGAGGATCCGAGTGCATTTTATGTGACGTGATCCGAAAACACATTTTTAAACAACGTTCACTTTCGTAAAAAATAATTAAAAAGAGGTAAATAATTATAAAATTGCACTATAGGTTGGAACATGAATAAAAATTAGATTTTAGCCATTTATGATAATTTAAGCGATAGCGCTAGAACCACGAGATCCGGGGGTGCCTAACACCTTCCCTCGGGTCAATAGAATCCTTACACAAAATTTTTGGTTCGTAGACTCCAATTGGGAAATCGAACAATTTTCCTTAATTTGCAATTTAGATTAAACCGGTGCCTTGGAACACAAAAAACAATCCTATCCCAAGTGGCGACTCTAAAAATAAATAAATAATCCCAATTCGAATAATGTCACTTTAAATAGAAAAACTCCCTTATACATTATCCTTCGGGGTAGGTGTGTAAAAATGAGGTGTGGCAGCTCTGGCGACTCTGCTGGGGACACGAACCTATAATTTAGATTTTGGATTCAAGAATTCGAGCTTAGTATAATTGTTATATTTTGCTTTATCTGATTTTTCAACATGTTCCATGATATATGTGCTAAATGCTTTACCGCTTTGATATTTGCTTGAACTGTATCTATAAAATTGTGATGACCCGGCCCGTCGTCACGGGAATTACCACCCCGTTATGTTAAAATTGTATGTTTTATGCTTTTATATCAATGTTAAAGTCTATCGGGTGAGTTAGGAGTGAATTGGATTGAAAATGAGGCATATAGCCTTTGTGAAGGAAACTTGAATAAGGAAAGTCAACCCGGAGTTGACTATTTGGTTAGAGGGCTCGGAATCGGATTCTGATGATTCGTTTAGTTCCGGGAGGTGATTTGTGACTTAGGGGAGCGATCGGAATTGAATTAGGAGGCCCGACGTAGAAATAGGCTTGAATTGGCTAAGGTTGAATTTTGGCGAAATCCGAACGGTAGGTGAGATTTTGATCCGGGGCTCGGAATGGAATTCCGACAGTTGCAGTAGCTTCCTTAGGTGATTTTGGATGTGCCTGCAAAATTTCAGATCATTCGGACGTCGCTTGGTCGGGTCTTTGATCGAATGTGTAATTCGGAAAGTTTTAAGAAATTTAGGTTTGAATCCGTGTTTAATTGGTGATTTTGATGTTTAGGATGGTGTTTTTATGATAGGAACAAGTTCGTATTGTGTTTTGGGGTATGTTGGTGGTTTTCGTTGGGGTCCCGGGGGCCTCGGGGTGAATCCGGACCATCATCCGGCATTTGGAAGCAAGAAAAGACCTGTTGTAATCTGCAGATCACTGGGCAGTGATTTGGCCTTCGCGTTCGCGAGGGCACGGCCCGCGTTCGCGTAGGCCAAGTTCAGCGGGCATCGCGTTCGCGAGGGGGGTATCGCGTTCGCGTATTGGAAAGGCTGGGAAGCTTCGCGGACGCGTGAGTGAAGGTCGCGTTCGCGTATGAGGGAGTTAGGACGCATCGCGTTCGCGTGGGTTTAGGACGCGATCGTGAAGAAGGAATTGGCGAGGCCACGCGTTCGCGTGGGAGACTACGCGTTCGCGTAGAGTAATAATCCGGAGGCTGGGAAGTTGACCTTCGCGAACGCGTGAAGGAGTGACGCGTTCGCGATGAAGAAGAGGAAAAGGGCATCGCGTTCGCGTGAGAGGCGTCGCGAACGCGATGAAGAAAATAGGCTGGCAGTGAAGTTAAGTTCAGAACAGAACCAGTCGCGGGTTTAATACCCAAAACCTCCATTTTTGAGTTCCAAGAGAAGAAATTGACGGGAATTGCTGGGAATTCATCGGGGATTCGTTGGAGGTAAGTTTTGTGGCTTAATTACATCATTTTAACATGAAATCATGGGTTAAATTTCTGTAAATGGAAGATTAAAGGTGGGTTTGAGCCCTAGGCCTAAATTAAAGAAAAACACCGATTTGAGTGGGCAAATGGAGTCCGATTTGGGTAAATTGTATATGCCTAGACTCATATCGAGATGAGGATTCCGAATATGTAACTTTTGTAATTTTTCGACAAGTGTACCGAAAGTCGGGTTTTGACAACTTTGGGAATTTTGATGTAAATCGAGTTGTATTGATTGGGTGTCGTACCATTGGCCTAATTTGTTGTATTTCTACTATATTTGATCAGGATTCTACGCGTGCGGAGCTTGATTCTCGTGGCAAGGGCATTGCGGAGTAGTCGTCGCGCCGTATTGAGGTGAGTAATAGATGTGGGTGATGACCAGCGGGTTCGAAACCCCGGTATACCACTTTGTGACGCCGTATAGCGGCGAGACACGCACACTCTTGAGAGTGCGGGGTCGATCATGAACCGGAGACTATATATTAGTCCGACCTGTTGATACTGTATTATTGGCTATTCTCGAGCCGTTGAACCCCCTTCTTGGGCGGTTGAGTATACTTGTGGGCCGTGAGCCAGTTATTGGATCCCGCGAGGATCGTTATCATTGTTTTATCATATAGACATGCTAGTTTACTACTAGTCCGCAACTATTTCTATTATTATGCTAATTCCAATCTCCGGAACTTGATATTACTGTTTTCCAACTGAAAAATGATAAAAGGAGTTTTCAGAAACTACTTTTGAGCCTGCGAGGCTGTATCTGCATATTAGCTGACTAGTAGTGGATCGGGCTGCGCGCCGCGAGCGAGATATATGTTGGATCGGACCGTACGCCGCAAGTAAATGTCTATGAGATGTGCTTGGGCCGTAGGAGCCCCTCCGGAGTCCGAACCCCCACGGTGAGCACGGGTACCCAAAAATTGGAGTCGAGCTACGCGCCGTAGCGGTCATATCATGCATTGCATTGCATTTAGCTACATCCGCTAGTTGTTATGCTATTTATTGGTATTTGTTGGTACAGGTACAGTGAATATTGATTCTATGACAGGGTAGCCGATTATAGTTTTACATAGTGCTTTATTGCGGATTTCTTATCTGCGTTGTCTTACCCTTGTTTATTACCACCGAGTCCGGCGATACTCATTTTACTCCCCGCACCTTGTGCGAAGATCAAAGTACCTCTCAACAGGTGATCCGATAGGCTGTGCGAGGCGACATCTCGTGGGATATACGAGGTAGGCCGCGAGTCCGCGAGGACCCGATATTCCTTCCTACTTGTCTTTTGATTTTGTATTGACATTTCTTTCCGCACTTGGTATCTTGTAAACCTTTATACACTCATGTTCGGTAAAGGCTCATGACTCTTGACCCTTCGGTCTATGGGAGTTAATATATTTTGGGACTTGGTCTCCCCGCTGTTGGTATAAATATTACTATTGCTTCATATTTTGAAATGCTTAAATGGGTTAAAGATCTAGCTCCGTTGTTGATATTGATTGGTCAGGCTGGCTTAACAATGTGCTGGGCGCCATCACGACCGGATTTGGGGTCGTGACAAGTTGGTATCAAAGCCTAGGTTTACTAGGCCTCATGAGTCTTGAGCCGGTTAGTAGAGTCTTGTGGATCGGTACGGGGACGCCCGTACTTATCCTCGGGAGGCTGCGAACCTTTAGGAAAACTTCACTTTTCTTGAACTCTATCGTGCGATCTTGTTGTTCTGAGAACTGAACTTCTATATTCTATTCTCTCGCAGATGGCGAGAACGCGAGCATCGGGACGAGGTGGACGACCTCCATTGCCACCTGTTAGAGGCCGTGGGCGCGGTCGTGCTAGAGGTAGAGGTAGGGCGGCCGAGGCAGTGCCAGCTGACCCGCCCGTTGTACCGGTTCAGGAGCAGCCCCCAGTGGTTGATGCCCCAGCAGCCCCAGTTCAGGGCCAGACTATATCTATTGCTATTCCTGGTCTTCAAGAGACTCTTGCTCAGATATTATCGGTGTGTTCCGGTTTGGCTCGGGTAGTTTCAGCTACCGCTACTGCAGCGACATCTGAGACAGGGGGTGGTCAGCAGACCCCTGCAGCTCGCACACCTGAGCAGGTTGTTCAGGGACTTCAGACGCCAGAGGCGGTCCCCGCTCAGGTGGTTGCACCGGTTATTCCTCCAGCTGCACCAGCTCCAGCTCCAGAGCATATGGTTCAGGTTATGCCCGATGACGAGCAGCGTCGTCTTGAGAGATTTGGTAGACTTCAGCCACCCCATTTCAGTGGCGTTGAGGGCGAGGATGCCCATGGTTTCTTGGATAAGTGTCAGAAGATGCTACGTACGGCTGGTATTCTTGAGTCCAGCGGAGTTTCATTTACTACATTTCAGTTCACTGGTCCCGCATTTGATTGGTGGGAGGAGTTTGAGAGGCGTAGGCCTGCAAGAGCAGCACCTCTCACATGGCAGCAGTTCTCTACTCTCTTTCTAGAGAAATATGTACCTCGGTCTCGTCGCGAGGAGCTACGTCGCCGGTTCGAGTGGTTGATTCAGGGCGACATGTCTGTGACTCAGTATGAGCTTAGATTCACTCAGTTGGCTAGGCATGCCACATGGATGATCCCCACTGATAGGGAGAGGATCAGGAGGTTCATTGATGGCCTCAACTACTCTATCCGTATTCTTATGACTAGCGAGCGAGTTCTGTCATCATCGTTTGAGCAGGTAGCTGATATGGCACGCTCCATTGAGGCGGATCGTCGCCGGGAGAGAGAGGAGCGGGAGGCCAAGAGGCCTCGTGGTTCTGGCAGTTTCAGTGGTGCTCCATCTAGAGGGCATTCCCAGCAGAGCCGAGGTCGCTTATCTAGACCTTCTCATTCAGGCCGCCCAGAGCAGAGCGGAGGTTCTTATGGTCGTGGTCGACAGGGGTTTCAGCAGGGTCAGTCATCGCTTGGTGCCCTCCCAGCCCAGAGTGCAACACCTACTTCTCCGGCACCAGGTGCATGTTATGAGTGTGGTGAGTTTGGCCACATGAGGAGACATTGCCCTCGACTACGTAGGGGCAGGACTCAGCAGAGGGATCAGCCCTCCTCTTCAGCACCATCTCAGTCTAGTAGAGGTGGAGGTCAGTTTTCTCGTGGTCGCCCCAGGGGCGAGGAGAGATCTGGTGGAGGCCAGGCACGGTTCTATGCACTTCCTGACAGACGTGATGCAGTTGCCTCCGATGCTGTGATTACAGGTATCATTTCTGTCTGTCACAGAGATGCCTCTGTTCTATTTGATCCAGGGTCCACATATTCTTACGTGTCCTATTATTTTCCACATCACTTGGGTGCGACTCATGGTAGTCTTGATTTACCTGTTCATGTATCCACCCCCGTGGGTGATACGATTGTTGTGGATCATGTCTATAGATCCTGTGTTATTTCTACTAGGGGTCTGGAGACCCAGGCAGATCTATTATTGTTGGGGATGGTGGCCTTTGATGTTATATTGGGTATGGACTGGTTGTCTCCGTACCATGCTATATTGGACTCTCATGCTAAGACAATTACGTTGGCCATTCCTGGTATTTCTCGGATTGAGTGGCGGGGTTCGACCGATTTCGTCCCTAGCCGTGTTATTTCGTTCCTCAAAGCTCAGAAGATGGTTGAAAAAGGGTGTTTATCGTACTTAGCTTTTGTGAGAGATGTGGGAGCTGAGTCTCCTAGCATTGATTCTGTACCCGTTGTGAGGGACTTCCCAGATGTATTCCCTCAGACCTGCCGGGCATGCCGCCGGACTGGGATATTGATTTTGGCATTGACTTGGTGCCGGGCACTCAGCCCATATCCATTCCTCCTTATCGAATGGCACCCGCCGAGTTGAAAGAACTAAAAGAGCAGCTTCAAGAACTTCTGGATAAGGGTTTCATCCGTCCTAGTGTGTCTCCGTGGGGTGCGCCGGTATTATTTGTTAAAAAGAAAGATGGTTCCATGCGAATGTGTATTGATTATAGGCAATTGAACAAAGTGACAGTGAAGAACAAGTACCCTCTACCGCGCATAGATGATTTGTTTGATCGGTTACAGGGTGCGAGGGTGTTTTCTAAGATCGATCTTCGTTCAGGCTATCACCAGCTGAAGATCAGGGACTCGGATATTATGAAGACCGCATTCAGGACCCGATATGGTCATTATGAGTTTCTTGTGATGTCTTTTGGGCTGACCAACGCCCCAGCAGCATTTATGCATCCGATGAACAGTGTGTTCAGGCCTTATTTGGATTCATTTGTGATTGTGTTCATTGATGACATTCTAGTCTACTCCCGTAGTCAGGAGGAGCATGCTCAGCATTTGAGTATTGTGTTGCAGAGATTGAGGGAGGAGAAGCTATATGCTAAATTCTCCAAGTGCGAGTTTTGGCTCGAGTCCGTAGCATTTCCGGGACATGTGGTGTCTCGTGATGGTATTCAGGTTGATCCGAAGAAGATAGAGGCGGTGCAGAGTTGGCCTAGACCGTCCTCATCTACAGAGATTAGGAGCTATCTTGGCTTGGCGGGATATTATCGCCGGTTTGTTCAGGGATTTTCATTCATTGCTTCTTCATTGACTAAATTGACCCAGAAGGGTGCACCATTCGTGTGGTCGGATGAGTGCGAAGGGAGCTTTCAGAAGCTCAAGACAGCTTTGACCACAGCTCCAGTGTTAGTATTGCCATCAGCTTCGGGTTCATATACCGTTTATTGTGATGCCTCGAGAGTGGGGATAGGTTGTGTGTTGATGCAGGAAGGTAAGGTAATTGCTTATGCTTCTCGGCAGTTGAAGCCACATGAGAAGAACTATCCTGTTCATGACTTGGAGCTAGCCGCCATTGTTCATGCATTGAAGATTTGGAGGCACTATTTGTACGGCGTGTCTTGTGAGGTGTATACCGACCATCGTAGTCTCCAGCACTTGTTCAAACAGAAAGACCTTAATTTGAGACAGCGGAGATGGCTAGAGTTGTTGAAGGATTATGACATTACTATATTATATCATCCGGGGAAGGCCAATGTGGTGGCCGATGCTTTGAGTCGGAAGGCGGTCAGTATGGGGAGCTTGGCATATATTCCAGCTAAGGAGAGGCCATTTGCTTATGATGTTCGGGTGCTAGCCAATCGGCTAGTAAGGTTAGATATTTCGGAGCCCGGCAGGGTATTGGCTTGTGTTGTATCTCGGTCATCTCTATATGATCGTATTCGTGAGCACCAGTATGATGATCCACATTTGGCTGTCCTTAGGGACAGAGTTCAGCATGATGATGCTAGAGATGTCACCATTGATAGTGACGGCATATTGAGGATGCAGGGCCGGATATGTGTGCCCAATGTTGATGGCCTTTGTGAGTTGATTCTGGAGGAGGCCCATAGCTCGCGGTATTCTATCCATCCAGGAGCCGCTAAGATGTATCAAGATTTGAAACAGCACTATTGGTGGAGAAAGATGAAAAGGGACATTGTCAGACATGTAGCACGGTGCCTCAACTGTCAGCAGGTTAAGTACGAGCATCAGGAGGCCCGGTGGTGTATTTCAGCGCATTGTTATTCCTGAGTGGAAATGGGAGAGAGTCACTATGGACTTTGTTACTGGACTCCCTCGGACGGCGAGGAAGTTTGATTCTGTATGGGTGATTGTGGATAGACTGACCAAGTCAGCTCACTTCATTCCGGTTAGTACTACCTACTCATCGGAGCGGTTGGCAGCGATCTTTATTCGAGAGATTGTTCGGTTGCATGGAGTTCCAGTGTCTATCATATCCGACAGGGGTACTCAGTTCACTTCTCAGTTTTGGAGAGAATTTCAGCGAGAGATGGGTACGCGGGTTGAGTTGAGTACAACATTTCACCCCCAGACAGACGGGCAGTCTGAGCGCACTATTCAGATCTTGGAGGATATGTTGCGAGCTTGTGTGATTGATTTTGGTGGTTCATGGGATGAGTTCCTACCACTTGCTGAGTTTGCCTACAACAACAGTTATCAGTCGAGTATTCAGATGGCCCCGTATGAGGCATTGTATGGCAGGCGGTGTAGATCCCCCATGAGATGGTTTGAGCCTGGTGAGGTTAGATTGATAGGGACTGAGTTAGTCCGGGATGCTCTGGATAGAGCAAAGTTGATCCAGGAGAGGCTTCATACAACACAGTCTTGTTAGAAGAGTTATACGGACCGTAGAGTTCGAGAGTTGTCTTTCATGGTTGGTGACAGAGTATTGTTGAAGATCTCACCTATGAAGGGTGTCATGAGGTTTGGGAAGAAAGGAAAGTTGAGTCCCATGTACATTGGTCCTTTTGAGATACTTAGGAGAGTTGGAGAGGTGGCATATGAGTTGGCCTTGCCGCCCAGCTTATCCAGCGTTCATCCGGTATTCCATGTGTCTATGCTCCGGAAGTACGTTGGAGATCCGTCTCATGTATTAGATTTCAGCACCATTCAGCTTGATGGTGATCTATCCTATGATGTGGAGCCTATTGCCATTTTGGGACGTCGGGTGAGAAAATTGAGGTCTAAGGAGATTGCATCAGTTAAGGTTCAGTGGAGAGGTCGACCAGTGGAGGAGGCCACTTGGGAGACCGAGCGGGAGATGCGGAGCAGATATCCTCACTTGTTTGAGACTTCAGGTATGTTTCTTGACCCGCTCGAGGACGAGCGTTTGCTTAAGAGGGGAGAATGTGACGACCCGGCCCGTCGTCATGGGAATTACCACCCCGTTATGTTGAAATTGTATGTTTTATGCTTTTATATCAGGTGTTAAAGTCTATCGGGTGAGTTAGGAGTGAATTGGATTGAAAATGAGGCATATAGCCTTTGTGAAGGAAACTTGAATAAGAAAAGTCAACCCGGAGTTGACTATTTGGTTAGAGGGCTCCGAATCGGATTCTGATGATTCGGTTAGTTCCGGGAGGTGATTTGTGACTTAGGGGAGCGATCGGAATTGAATTTGGAGGCCCGGCGTAGAAATAGGCTTGAATTGGCTAAGGTTGAATTTTGGCGAAATCCGAACGGTAGGTGAGATTTTGATCCGGGGGTCGGAATGGAATTCCGACAGTTGCAGTAGCTTCGTTAGGTGATTTTGGATGTGCCTGCAAAATTTCAGGTCATTCGGACGTCGCTTGGTCGGGTCTTTGATCGAATGTGTAATTCGGAAAGTTTTAAGAAATTTAGGCTTGAATCCGTGTGTAATTGGTGATTTTGATGTTTAGGATGGTGTTTTTATGATTGGAACAAGTTCGTATCGTGTTTTGGGGTATGTTGGTGGTTTTTGTTGGGGTCCCGGGGGCCTCGGGGTGAATCCGGACCATCATCCGGCATTTGGAAGCAAGAAAAGACCTGCTGTAATCTGCAGATCACTGGGCAGTGATTTGGCCTTCGCGTTCACGAGGGCACGGCCCACGTTCGCGTAGGCCAAGTTCAGCAGGCATCGCGTTCGCGAGGGGGGTATCGCGTTCGCGTATTGGAAAGGCTGGGAAGCTTCGCGGACGCGTGAGTGAAGGTCGCGTTCGCGTATGAGGGAGTTAGGATGCATCGCGTTCGCGTGGGTTTAGGACGCGATCGCGAAGAAGGAATTGGCGAGGCCACGCGTTCGCGTGGGAGACTACGCGTTCGCGTAGAGTAATAATCCGGAGGCTGGGAAGTTGACCTTCACGAACGCCTGAAGGAGTGACGCGTTCGCGATGAAGGACTGGAATAAGGCATTGCGTTCGCGTGAGAGGCGTCGCGAACGCGATGAAGAGATTTGACTGGCAGTGAGTTTAAGTTCAGAACAGAACCGGTCGCGGGTTTAATACCCAAAACCTCCATTTTTGAGTTCCAAGAGAAGAAATTGACGGGAGATTGCTGGGAAATCATCGGGGTTTCGTTGGAGGTAAGTTTTGTGGCTTAATTACATCATTTTAACATGAAATCATGGGTTAAATTTCTGTAAATGGAAGATTAAAGGTGGGTTTGAGCCCTAGGCCTAAATTAAAGAAAAACACCGATTTGAGTGGGCAAATGGAGTCCGATTTTGGTAAATTTTATATGCCTAGACTCGTATCGAGATGAGGATTCCAAATATGTTACTTTTGTAATTTTTCGACAAGCGTACCGAAAGTCGGGTTTTGATAACTTTGGGAATTTTGATGTAAATCGAGTTGTATTGATTGGGTGTCGTCCCATTGGCCTAATTTGTTGTATTTCTACTGTATTTGATCAGATTCTACGCGTGCGAATCTTGATTCTCGTGGCAAGGGCATTGCGGAGTAGTCGTCGCGCCGTATTGAGGTGAGTAATAGATGTGGGTGATGACCAGCGGGTTCGAAACCCCGGTATACCACTTTGTGACGCTGTATAGCGGCGAGACACGCACACTCTCGAGAGTGCGGGGTCGATCATGAACTGGAGACTATATATTAGTCCGACCTGTTGATACTGTATTATTGGCTATTCTCGAGCCGTTGAACCCCTTCTTGGGCGGTTGAGTATACTTGTGGGCCGTGAGCCAGTTATTGGATCCCGCGAGGATCGTTATCATTGTCTTATCATATAGACATGCTAGTTTACTACTAGTCCGCAACTATTTCTGTTATTATGCTAATTCCAATCTCCGGAACTTGATATTACTATTTTCCAACCGAAAAATGATAAAAAGAGTTTTCAAAAACTACTTTTGAGCCTGCGAGGCTGTAGCTGCATATTAGCTGACTAGTAGTGGATCGGGCTGCGTGCCGCAGCGAGATATATGTTGGATCGGACTGTACGCCGCAGTAAATCTTTATGAGATGTGCTTGGGCTGTAGGAGCCCCTCCGGAGTCTGAACCCCCACAGTGAGCACGGGTACCCAAAAATTAGAGTCGGGCTATGCGCCGTAGCGGTCATATCATGCATTGTATTGCATTTAGCTACATCTGCTAGCTGTTATGCTATTTATTGGTATTTGTTGGTACAGGTACAGTGAATATTAATTCTATGACAGGGTAGCTGATTATAGTTTTACATAGTGCTTTATTGCGGATTTCTTATATGCGCTGTCTTACCCTTGTTTATTACCACTGAGTCTGGCAGTACTCATTTTACACCTTGTGTGCAGATCCAGGTACCTCTCAGCAGTGATCCAGTAGCTGTGCGAGGCGACATCTGTGGGATATACGAGGTAGCTGCCGAGTCCGCAGGACCCGATATTCCTTCCTACTGTCTTTTGATTTTGTATTGACATTTCTTTCCGCACTTGGTATCTTGTAAACCTTTATACACTCATGTTCGGTAGAGGCTCATGACTCTTGACCCTTCGGTCTATGGGAGTTAGTATATTTTGGGACTTGGTCTCCCCGCTGTTGGCATAAATATTACTATTGTTTCATATTTTGAAATGCTTAAATGGGTTAAAGAGAGCTTCTAGCTCCGTTGTTGATATTGATTGGTCAGGGCTGGCTTAGCAATGTGCTGGGCGCCATCACGACCGGATTTGGGGTCGTGACAAAAATGTTGCAAATCCCTTCAAATTTCTGAGTCTTCTACATCATGGAGAAGGGTGCACTTCGTGTAGCTTATCTTCTGTTTAGAGTCTTTCCCAATCTAGAACGAGGTTTGGATAAGTTGCTAAGCCGGCGGAGCTTCTGTATCCCCGGTACGCTGCCTCCCCCTCGGCTCGTGTTGTCCGCTCGGGTAAGCCAGGTCTAGACCAATAAACCTAGGGTTTAAACCTAGAAGAATAATAACCTCATGCCGGATCCCTAGTAGGACGCTTGTTTGCATCATGTTCATTTAACTTAAGGGACTCAACACAGGGGTTGGGTAAATCAAGGACAGGTGACCTGAATTGAATTGACCATCCTGATGCATCCTACGTGCTACTTGCGCATTTAATTGCTCGTCTTTGCATGTTGACCGACTTGTCTAAATGGGTTGAAATTGAGAAAAATAGTAGTGTTAGGACTAAGAGATGGTAACCATTTGATTTGAAAAACCCAATGCCCAATTAGTACCGAAATGCTGTCAGATTTTTGAAAAATGAAAGAAAAAGAAAAAAAAGAAAAATGCTTGGAAAAATAGAAAGAAAATTATTGTTCAAAATAGTCTTGATTTTGGAAAAGCTTCCCGAACTACGCCTTCTCAACAAATGTGAGATATGTAGGCAACCCTCATCGGGTCCAACCATTATTTTTTGCAAAAATAGCCAAAAAATACCAAAATTTTTAAAGTTTGTTAAATAAGTCGGGTGATGCCATTCTTGTTTTAAAATAAGTCGAATGTCCCTAAAAGGATGCCAGAAGGCCGTTTTCGCAAGAATAGCCATCTTGAGTCATTTTAAATGGTTTGTGGGCACATCCTTAAAATCTTCTTTTTAAGAGTACTGAAAGACCGTATCCGCAAAACCAAGTCTTTATTTTGCTCAAACGGTTTTTTTTTCTTCCTAAACAATTGTTTTTGCAAACATAGCCTTTTTATCCCTTTAGTCATTAAACCCCCTCTAAATAAATGTGCAGGAGGACTTCAAACAACGTCGAAGCATTTTCAGTCCTGAGCGAGATACCCCTAAAGCTCCATATGTGGTGGGATGACCTAGGAAATGGAAGTAGATAAATTGTGGTCAAACTTTTGGGTGGTCTTGTTGAACTCATGAACTTAAAGCCGAGGAAGGATATTGTTGAGGCATTGATACCATAATGGGACCCAACCCATAATGTCTCTGATTTTTGGATTTTCAACACACACCGATATTAGATTAGATGGCAGGGTATGTAGGTCTCAGCAGGAACCTCCGAAGTAGATATCCCTTAGCACCAAAACCGGTCACACTCCACATATTCTTAGATTTATTGAACATCAGTCGGGAGATCCAAGACTCGTATCTAGCAGAAGGGTGTTGCACATTGCATTTCCTATATCATTGGTATGGTAACCCAAAAGTCTTTGAAGAGCCCAACACCGATCTGACGCACGCTGGGAACAAAGATAAACGGGAGGCCTGACGGGGGTTAGCATTCATGGTGGTTTTTCTAGGAATTATGGTTTGTCCAAGGAAAGATGGTCACATAGACCTCAGTCTAGTAGGAATGTTAGATGTGGCTATAAATAAACCTACTAGCACGATGGTTCCTTTGATCGTAGCAGAGATGTATCGAGCTTTAACCAAGTGTCGAGAGGGCGAGAAATTCTTTCAAGGATGTAATCTATTACTACAAATGTGGATTCAGGAGCATCTATGTCACCGTACAGGATATTTGAACTTTGGGTTAACCGGGCTTTGTTGTATCAATGAATTTGAAACTCGGGTCACAAGTATTGACTTTTCCAAAGGTGTTGAGGCCTGGTCATCATGCTTATGATCTTTGACCGCAGATAAAGTTAAATGGGCTTATGGATGGTTTCCAGCTATTGAAGTTGTATAGATGTCAACATAGGTCCCATATATTCTCTTGATGGGTATTCGAAGCAAACAACCATATGCTCCTTACCGAGTTCTGCGACAACTTGGAAGATTCCGGATAGTGCACAATAATGAAGACCTGAGTGAGAAAATTATTGAGTTGGGTCCTAAAGCTGCTTTCCCGGAAGGGAGAATCTGAAAGATATGGAATGAGTGCCAATTACCTAAGACCATGGTCAAGATTGGGCAAAGGGTGAAGTAGACTCCAAATATTTGACATGGTTTGGCAAACGGTTCCAGATTCCCGAGAGGCCCGCCAGGAGACCCCATGTACAACAATTCACTGATGGAACACAGGTCCAATGGGATTGGCTAGCTAAGGAGAAAAAATACTGAGCCAAAATCGGGGCATTAGAGCAGCAAGTTCGGGATCTTTAATTTGAGAAAAGTGTACAAGCAGCAGCTGACGAAGGGGATAAAAAGAAATTGGCCTAGGAGAATGAAGCCCTCAAGTCCCAAATTCAACAAATGAAAATAGATGCCAAGAACCGAGAAAGAGCTTTTATGATGAAAGATTGATAAAAGGGTTAAAGAAGAAAGTCTTGGACGATTAGGAAGAATTGGAGAAATTCAAGGTGAACATGGCAAGATTTCGAGCACATTGGGCCAAGAAGACTGAGGAAAGAGCCCAGCTTGCACAACAATGGAAGAGAAACTATGAGGGAACCATTGCCAACATGAAGAGAAAAATGAATACCCTGGAAGTAAGACAGCCCGACGAGATAAAGAATTTCAGGCCGAGAGGGACCGTTTCTATGGGTTGATTGCTGAGATGCAAAAGGAAATAAAATTGCTACAAGACCTTCATCTCCAGGATTCTCAAGTGCTAGAGGCTCGTACCCAACAAATAGGTCAACTACTCCAAGAAAAAGGCCGAATTAGGGAAAAGATCTGAAGCATTGCACACTATATTGTCAAGAATTGCCAGGACGATGAACGGATGGGTCGTACCGTTTTCTTTGCCTCGGTGATGATATTTGTTCGACAGGTCATGAATGATTTGGAGCAGTTGCAAAGGGGTCTTGCACGTAGGCCTGCAGCGATGCTGAACGATGCCCCGCATGCCCCAGGATTTGAAGCTTTAATGTACTCATAGATTAGTCGAGTCCGTGTTTTGTTTTTGAGCTTGTTTTGTACTTTCTTTTTTGAAGAAACAGAAAAACAAACAGTCTAGTAGTTTTTGTAATCATAGTTGATATTAATGAAAATTTGAAAAGTCCCAAATATTGCTTCTTTATTTCTTGCATTTAATTTTGCAATTATTTGTAAGAACTACGCTTGGTCTGATTCATGCGGGGTCATGATACGTAGGCAATCTACATAAGATTCGACTGTAGTCCTAAAAATCAGAAACAAAAATATGAGCGCAATATAAATAAAGGAAAATCAAGATAGAAAAGAAACACAAAGGAGGGCAATAAGGCATTGAGAGAAAAAACCAGGGCCAAAGAAAAAAAGAGGCATAAAATGAAAAAGAGGGAAAAGAAAATGGGAGAAAAACAAAACAAAAAGAGAAAAGAAAAGAAAAGATAAAAGAACTGGATGACGCATGCGACTGAAGCAAACACGTAGATATTCATTTAACTGTATAGGTGCATCACACTTGATTGTGTAGTTACCTATATGTTACTTGTTTCACACTAATTGTTGTTGCTGTCATTCTAGCTGAGTTTTTAAGAAATCGTGATTGGTTTGTGGTTTGCTGGCCTCACATGGATACTTCACTAGATCAAAAGGAAGCACCAAGATGTCATCTGAAATGACCTTGCCAACAATCCCCATATCTGAAGACAGCCCAATCTCTGGGATCTCGGCCTCTGAATCCTATACAACTGAAGAAAATCGGATATTACGCTTGTGATTGATGGAAATGTGGGATGCTTGGACAATGGAAAGGAACCCCAAGCACTATCCCCGGATTCTCGGAGTTGTTCCCTAGATCTGGAGGGGTTACCACTGTCCCCATCAGCCGTCCAAATATTCCTCTAGGCCAGCCTACCATGACTGCTAACTTTTTCGGAACACCTTCTGAGGGTCACCCCCAAATGTTCCCGTCTAGGATTGCTCCTAACATCTTTACAGCTCCACCATCCTCTGCAATAACCCAACCATTACTATCGAAGCATACTTTGGATCCCTTGGTCTTCATATTCCTGAATCCTATTTTTCAGGCTGACCCTCCTCATTACCCTCAATACACATACTCCCAGCCACCATATGAGCATATGTCGGGACAGGACAAAACCTCCAAAGACCCAGAGCAAGATGAGATGGTGAAAAGGATGAGAATCTTAGAGCAAAGTCTGAAAAATATATTGGGTTTAAGCGGGTAGAAGAGTGTTTCTTACATTGATCTGTGCATGTTCTCTCACGTGTACCTGCCCATAGGATTCAAAACTCCAAAGTTTGAAAAGTGTGATGGACACGGCGACCCCATTGCTCACCTCAAAAAGTATTATAATCAGTTGCGCGGGGTCGGCAAAAAACAAAAGATGTTGTTAATGGCTTACTTCGGAGAAATATTGGTGTGCATAGCATCAGAATGGTACATGGATCAAGAAATATCTCGATGGAACATTTAGGACAACCTTGCCAGGACATTGCACCAAATAGGAACTCCTTGGAGAATCTCAAAAGAAGCCCTCAGAAAGTTTCAGGGAATACACTATTAAGTGGCGTGAGCAAGCGTTGAGGGTGAAACCACCAATGGATGAAGCAGAAATGGTCACTATATTTCTTCATGCCCATAGAGTGGACTATTTTCAAAATATGATGTCGGCCATGGGCATTCCTTTTGCAGAGGCAATTAAAATCGGTGAAATGGTGGAGAATGGACTTAAAACTAGCACAATTCTAAGCCAATCAACTATTAGAGCAACCTTCCAAGACATCCAAGGTGGGTCTAGAGGAATGGAAAAGGGTAGGACGAAAGAGAAAATGTCCATGGTGGCTTCAGGTGCGAGAAGACACCGCACTCCTAGACCCATGTTTTTAGAAAGAACCCCCAGCATTATTACCCTCATCAGGAAATGTCCTATATTCCTCAACCGTATGCGGTCATGAATACTCAACCTTTTGCACGACTGCAGCCACATGCCAACAAAAATCAACCTTCATTCCTAAGAAATCAGCCTCCTCACCAGAACCACTATAATCCCCGACCTCCGCAGAATAACTTTCATCCTCAGGAACCTCCTAGGAGACCAAACGTTACCCCAATTGGCGAATCTTACTCCATTCTATTCTCGAAACTTGTCCAAATGGGTCTACTACAACCGGTTCCTCAGAATAGACAAAATCCAGCATCGCCTTCCTACAGAGCTGGTGTCAGGTGTGCATGCCATTCAGGGGCAGAAGGCCACATACAAATGACCGTTGGACTCTAAAATAAGCGGTGGAGAACTTAATAGAGCAAAGGAAAATTGTGTTGAAGGATGAGGATGTCCAAATTGTGACTAATAATCCGCTTCCCTCTCACAACAATGGGCCAGTAATCGGGATGATTTGTGAAGATATGGAGTTTGATCCAGCCTTAAAATCTATAATTGCTATCATTGATGTTGAAAGAAAGCCGAAGGTGGCCCCGAAGCAAGAGAAAGGGGAAGAGAAGAGCGTAATCACCAAGACAGAACCACAAAAGAAAGCTGATTTGAAAAGAGGAACACAAATGTGTGGAACCAAGCAAGCCTATGTGGTGCGGGGGACAATTAAACCACCCGGGCTGAGTGAGCTAGTGGTTACTGGATACATACCATAGAAGTCCAGGACGAGCCCTGCTACGGTACCATGGAGTTATCATCAGACATGAGTAATATTCGAGGGTAAAGAGATCTTGGGAGGGCTACTAGACAATTACCCTATTGAGGTAAACAATGCCACCAAAAGGCGTTTCCAGCCTAAGGAGCAGGTGAGTGCTAAGGAAGCAGAAGTGGAAAAAATGAAAAGGGCTGATTATATGATGCCACATGTATATGAGACCTTTGTCAAGCCTAAGTATAGTGAAGAGGAAGACGATAAGGATTTCACAGTTGAAGAAAGTGAAGAAATATGTGGAGCTATGAGACAACTACTTTATAAAGCCAACATGTCAGTCGGGAGAGGGCACTAGCACCACTGAGGTGTTATACATGGGACCAAGTGCCAAGATCCAAAGTTGGAAGGCTACGACATTCCCGATTAGGCCAGAGTCCTGGTAGACTAGCACTGCCACTTTTTCTGCATCCCGAGTTATTCAGGGTGTAACTTGGATGTTTTCCTATAGTTTCTTGTCTTTCCATTCCCGAATGTGAACCCTGTTATCTTCAAAATTCCAAGAAATGAAATTAATATTTCAACGTTCATTTTTCCTTATTTTTTCTAATTTTGCTAATTTTTCTCCTTCATTTCTTCTCTTTAGTTTTAATAATGCAGCTTCAAATAACATGATATGCTTGCAGACTTCATGCCTAGATAACAAAACACTATCGGATTTCGAAATAATGAATCAAGAGTCGAAATGCAAAGAAGGTAACCTTGAGGAAATAAAACAAAGAATTGGAACAATTAAAAGAAAAGCGGTTCGTAGGTTGAAAAGGTCCATACATTACAACAAAAGAATGTACTGTACTCAGGACAAATCCGGGTCGATGCACCAACAAAGAATGACCTGTGCTTACAACAGGAAGGTGCATCCCAAGAATTTTGAAGTGGGGAAACTCGTGTGAAGACACATTCTTTCTCATCATCAGGAAGCGAAAGGAAAATTCGATCCTAATTGGAAGGGTCCATACATAATCCGATAGATACTACCAAGATGAGCACTGTATGTGGCAGACGTCGAAGCAAATGATCCTGAAACAGTAGCCAATGTAGATACAGTCAAAAGGTATTATGTCTAGGCCTCCTGGTTTGATGGATTTTACATAATTGAGATGACGAAGGCTTTCCTACCCGCTACCCCAAACACTATCAATCCTTCGTAAACTCTTTGAGCCGATTCTGTTTCTTTGATCACCCTCTTTGGAACCCAGAATTACTATTGAAAGAAAAAAAAGAAAGAAAAATAAAAAGTAAAAGAAAAGAAAAGAAAAGAAAAGAAAAAGAAAAGAAGAAAAAAAACCAACAACAACAAAAAAACAAAAATAATATAAAGAAAATAAAAACAAAACAAAAACAAAAACAAAAACAAAATTATATTCCCGAACTACGTTTGACTTGATTCCGAATGGATACGTAGGCAGCCTCTCCCGAAGGTTCAGTCACACCAAAACAAAAATCCCAATTTCTCCGAAAGTTGAAACTGGGGCAGATGATATAATGGTTCGGCCATGAGTCCGCCCAACATCCCTCCGTTTTGGCCAATCCAAATCATAGCATGCGTGTGTCCAAAACAGCCCAGATCTACCAACCTATGTCTGTCCAAACCATCCCAACACGACCAGCCCAATACCATAATCACCGGATGGGCCTTTTCCAATTTCTTCTTATGTAACGCCCAGCCTTAGCCCATACGCCTTTCCTGATTTTGCACCAATAACCACTTCATTGTCTCGTAGCCTCTTTATACCCATAGCCTTCTCTTTGACCCATTTAATAAATAGCCCTACTTCTCTAATCCTTCTCTATAGCCACTTATATTCTCTTCTTACACGACATAGCCCCGACAACCCCACCTATTTCCTAATGTGAAATGATTCACACGTGTCTTTCCCACTGCCATATAATCGCCTCTTCATTACACCCATCCGACCCCTGACTTTCCATTTACCCATGGGTTCACAAGAACCAGCATAGGTAGTAACGAAAAACAAAAAGCCAATCTGAGACCACCCTTCTGCAATCCAATCTCCATTTTTATTCATCCATAGCTCGATGGTAATCCCTACTATCTCTTTTCCTCATCTCTTTTGATCGATTGATATTGTTGCTGCATCATCTCCAGGTAACCTCTTCCCATTTTCTTTATTCTTATTGATTCCATTTCTCCTCCTCCTCTTCTATTTTTTGTGTTTTTATGTTGCTGCTTCATGTGTCTCTTGTGGATGGTATGCTGCCTGCAATTGCCTCCTTTTTTTTCCATATGTGAGAGCTTGATCCGCTGCATGGGTGAGATTGATGTCCCTTAGATGAGTCTGACAGCTTTCCTTTTTTGTGCCTGTTACAGTTGGTGCCAAGGTCACTGTATATTCCCCAGGTAATCCCCTCCCTTTTCCTTTGTTGACTTTGATTCCATTTCCTCCTTTTCTTGAACTAATTTTTGTATTTGTTTGTTGTTGTTTCATGAGTCTATTCTGGATATCCTGCTGTTTGGATCTGCTTCCTCGATGCCAATATGTGCTGTCACACCTCCCTTTTTACTACCCCTTTTCGATCCTTTTTAAAAGATATGTTGGGTATACCTCAATGTTCGAATACCCGAGAAGGATATAATAACAAAGAGGAAGGAGTTTTTCCAAATAAAGGGCAATCGGTCCGGGATTTTATTTAATTTTCAGAGTCGCCACTTGGGAAGATAATGGTGTCCCAAGTCACCGGTTAATCCCGAATCCAAGAAAATTGACTCTGTATTACAGTCCGCGAAATAGAAACCTGGATAAGGAATTCTGTTAACCCGGGAGAAGGTGTTAGGCACTCAGGGATTCCGTGGTTTCAGCATGGTCGCTCAACCGTCGTTCTCAATTTTATATGACTTGTTATACGCTTTTCAACAATACGTACATGTTTTCAACTTTAATATTTTTACGAATTGCGACGTCATGAAAATGTATTTCGAGTCACACCGCAACCAGTACGCCTATGACTTTTAATACATTTCGGCTTCGCTGGGATTTATGATTTGAGTTGCACCAAATGCACACTCGTATTAGGGAAGGTATATTTATTAAATCTTGCCTAATAATCATCTAACGACTTTAAATCTTTTGGGAAAGGTTATGGATTTTACTATTAACCTTCCCGGGTCTATTATATTTATCACTTTGTTATTATAAGGGGGCCCCACTATTTTTGTTATTGTGTGAGGCTCATCCCTTGCATTTTTTAAAGTTCAAACATAATGTTTCGCTACATTTTCATTATCCTTTTTCCCTTAATCATTTTTTAATTAGTTATATTTCCAGAAGTAAGTCCAGGCCTTTATCGCTTCCATTGTTATTGGGTCTGGATTTCCAGATTGATACTTAACAGGTTATCATATGTATCTGGGTCTTAATGACCCAGACCCAATTTGGGCTTTCATTCAATGGCCCAGTGAATTTTCGAATACAATCTAGGCCCACGTCGCACATTAGGCCCAGACCAGAGACGAGGCAGTAGTAATGAAAACAAAAATGAGAACTCATGATAAAAGTAGGAACTCAGAATCAAAAGAGAGATGAATTCGAACTATATTTTATTTATTAAGAGATAAATTCTATACAGAACTAACAATATTGAATCTGAATCATGAAAGTCTAACATGCAGAAAACTTAACTAACAAGACTATTTTTACTTTGTTCTCAAAGAATTAATTCATGTCACTGATCTAAATTTTCTATTAACTAAATGACAGAAGACTATTTTAAATATGTGAAATAGAACTAAACTAAGCGATTCAATCATTTACACCTAGCATTCAATTACCTAAGCTAAATTGACTCACTCGAATATACATAACTACATTTCATCATTGAGTCTGGTTGTGTGGTATTACGAAAACCAGTCTTAACTAAGCTATAACTTCGTTTTACTGTTACTGGTTAAGAACTTGTTTGGATCTAAATGTCAAATACCAAATTAAATTACCTACATAAAACTAATTAAAGTTATTGTTGTGAGTTCGTTGTTATAGATTCATGTCAGAATTAATTTGCCTTGTTTCATGATTTTAACCTATTTAACTAAGTGATTTAACTACTATAACTATACTACTACTGTTTACTACTTATTACATTGTTCTGTTCGAGCTTTTACTTATACATACAATGTCTTAATGAATTACAGATTTAAGCTAACTAATCAGCTAACAGAATAGAAGAATGAAGAAATAATAAAATGCTTTAAACAATTTTGAGTCTTCATTTCATCATAGCTTCAAAGTTACATAGCTTCGAACATGGATGTGTACCTGATTCAGCAAACAAACTCAATGAGTTCTAAGGGAGATGAAATAGGCACAACAATTAGACTCGACAGGCAATGCAATAGTGAAGAATTGAATTCCCAAATGAACATATGATAACACAACAACAGCAATTAGAAACCCAGCAAATGAGCAGAAATTCCAAACGACTCCAAATATGGACTTCAACTAGAGAAACCAGGCAACTATTTGCTATTTTAGTGTAGAATTCTTTCTGATTTTTTTCTTTCCAAAATCCAGCCCTCAAAGTAGTCCTAAATGGGGGTATTTATAGGTGTAGAGAGGTGAATTTTTTGGGGGAAAAGATAGAACATAATTCTATTTTCCTCTCTCATATTTTACCAAATCTTACACTTTAAACCCAATTTCTGTTACAAGATGCCTTCCAGCATGTGCTGGAAGGTTCTATTTGATTCCATTTTGGGGCTTTTACTAGTGTGCCCCTACTTATTAGTGTTTTTACTGAATTACTTTTTACTTAAGACCAATATACCCTTAATACTATGCAGAATTGCAGAAATCAGGAGCCCAAATGTCTTATGTATCCCTATAGGCTCTATTAAATCTACATTTTTGCCATTTCATATTTCTTATATGCCCTTAAAGGCATTGGTTAATTATCCGACCTACCTAGGTCAGATTTTTTGAGATTCAGTTACTATTTAGCTGATGGCCAGCCTTTATATTAGTATTTAAGAACAAGCCATATTAGACTTAAGACTTATTTCAATTTTAGCCATTTCTGTTTCATTTTTTGTTATTGAAGCTAATTTGCAGGACTAGCCTGCTTATTATTCTGTATTTAATCTATTTGAGACTTATCCAGTCCAAAGATTGGACTTAGCTTTGCAATTGAGGCCCATTACTGAACACAGGCATGGCTGAGACCTTTGCAAGTCTAGCCACTAGTGATCATGGGTCAAGCTGGGCCTTGGTAAGTCTATCTATTAGACTTGAACCAACTTTTATTGCACAACTGGCCTATTTAAGTCTTGGCCATTGTGTTAAGCCTATCAGAGTAGGTCAGTTGTATCACCGACCACTCTTTGTTATTTAACTCACTTATAGCCTCTTTTGTGGTTTTCAGTTTTAAACCTATTCTAAGATACTTAACACATGTTTTTAATTTTAACCACTTATGAGTTTAACACTACTGCAACTATAACCAATCCACCTAGGCATGATAGGTATTAGCAGTATTCAACTTAACACAAGGCTGTTGCAGATATAGCCAATTTCACAAACAATTGCACACATAGCCAATGAAATCAGAATCATTTTATTAATTAATCAAAACTCAGAGAAAGGGGTTGAATATTGTTTAATTTCAATCAATAGACTTACAACTCAGACTTCATAACACAGTGTCAATTAGTCATGAAACAGGCATAGTCAAGACTTCCTTATACTTACCGAACTACAGAAAACCCCCAAGTCATGCTTAAAATGCTCTTTACTAAACACATATAAGTAAATACTCATAAAGCAGTTTCATAAGAGAGCATGGTTTGCAAAGATCAAAGATAGGCATGCTAATCAAAGAAGAACCAATCTTAGGTAAAATAGACATAACAGTAGCCCTGAAGAAAGGCTAATCAAAGAAAGAACAAATCTTAAACAGAGTAGACATGAAGAAAGAACATAGTTTAAACAGGAATTCTTCAAAGGCGAAACCCTAATCTAAACATACAGTCTAACATGCTAAAGAAAGATATGAAGATAGATAAAATAAAGAAGAATAGACCTTAAATAGAGAAAACAGAAATTTCTAAAAGACAAAACCCTAATCTATCATTCAGTTGCTCATACGGCTAACATACTAGAAACATACTGGAAACAAAAGAATCAAACAAAGACAAACAGAAAATCATAGAAAAATAAATAAAGAAGGGGGAAAAGGACTTAGCTTGCAGGATTGGTCTCATGAGCTTCCTTTTCTCGTTATTTTCTTTTTCTTTTTATTTTTATTTTTTTTCAGTTTTCTTTTCTTTTCTTTTTTCTGGTTTTCTTTTCAGGCTTCAAGACGAAGTCTTTTTATTGTTTTAGTGGTGGGAATAGGTTTGGGGTGTCAAGAGGGGAAGGGTTTGTTCAAGGTTAGTTTTCTAGGTCGGCCGGAGTTAGGGTTCCGATGACCTATTTTGGGATATTCGAACAGTTTGGGGAATATTCGTGGAAAACCGGGTATGGGGGGTGATAGATCTGGTTATGAAGCTCATATGGTGTTAATTTGGGAGGGGTTTGCATGGTTTTGGTCACCGGAGAGAAACTTTGATGACCGGGGTTTCAAGAAAGTAAAGGTTTTTTAGAGTTCTTTGGGTTTTGGAGGGAATTTTGTGGTGGAGAAGAAGAAGGTGAGGGTTTTGGGGCTAGGGTTGTCCGGAGACCACCATGAGAGAAGGCCAGTCTCCATGGACGGTGGTGAGAAAGAGGGAGATGAAGAAGACGAAGTGGGCGGCTAGGGTTTGAACATGAGAAAATGGCCGGTCTCTGAAGAGACCGGACCCTTATATACTTGTGGCCTTTGATGAATTCCTGGCCGTTAGATCAAGTGAGATCAATGGCCAGGATTGAACTCCTCCAAAACGACATCGTCTCATTTAAATGGGAGACCAATCTACGCTCGTTAGATCTTAAGGCATGAACGGTTATGATTTGATCTCAAACTTAATTGATTTAATTAACTCCGGATAAATCCTCAGCCGTTGGATTTGGAGAGATGAACGGCTGGGATTGCCTCAATTTAGATCATTTGGACCGGGAATTTGAGAATGTTTTAGGCCAATGTATTTGTGCTAGCATTTTCGCCCAATTTTCTTTTCTTTGTATTTTTCCTTGTATTTCTCTTCGTACTTTTAATTATTTTTGTGGTATTCTCCTTTTGTATTTCAATTTTATTTTTATATTATTTCCAATTATTCAATTTCCTACTTCCACTAATTTTTTGATATTTTTTGCAATTTTCTACTATTTTTCCCATAATTTCCACTATTAATGCTCTTTTTTATTGATTTTTCCTTTAACTACTTTAATTCAAAAATACATTTATTTAAACTATATTTTTTTGATTTTCTAATTATAATTTCTAATTATTCAAACACATAAATGTATCTAATTTCAATCAAGACATGCAATGGCACTCAAAAATATTATTTATTTTAATTTTGGAATTTCATTGCCTAGTGCAAAAATCACGTGCTCACAACTGCCCCTCTTTGCTCGGGAACACGAAGAGTTTCAGTGCAAAGACAAGTGAGCAGTAATGAGAGATTTTTGCACATCGGCACATTCCGTGAAAGCATTTTTTGAAAACCTTTTGACCGCACCCTGTTTTAGAGGTTGCCTACATATCCTGGGCTAAACAGGAATCGAGTCAGTGTAGTTCGGGAAGGTCTGGCAGTTTAAAACTTCCAGACTCACTGTTGCATTGACACTGTTGAGACCTGCTGACTTACTCCTTATTACACGGGGGGGGGGGGGTAAAATGTAAAATGAAGAAGCTATTCTAAGCTATAATTCTACGAGTTACAATTGCTCATATCTAACTTCTTGTCTCTTTATTCTTCTTTGTCTCTTTTCCTTGATTTTCTGTGCGGCTGACTTTCTTTTTGTTGATTTTCTTTTTCTTGCTTCCCCTTTTTTGTGATTTTCGATGTTTACTTCTCGCCTTCAAACTGATACCTGCTCAAAAGAAAACAAAAACAGCAAACTTTTCCTTCTGCCCCAATATGTGCTTTTCATGTTACGGTGTTACTCATGTTAGCCAACACAAACTAAAATTGCAAAAATCAATATTGCAGAAATGTATTCCCTTGTTATACAGGTGGGCGCCTGAACAAAAATTAAAAGTTGCAGAAATATTTTCCCTTGTTATAAAGGTGGGCGCCTGAATAGAAATTAAAAATTGCAGAAATGAATTCCCTTGTTATTCAGGTGGGCACCTGAATAGAAATTAAAATTGCAGAAATGTATTCCCTTGTTATACAGGTGGGCGCTTGAACGGAAATTAAATTTGTAGAAATGTATTACATGAAATGCGAATGCAGAAAAAGTATTCCCTTGTTATCCCCTTGTTATCCAGGTGGGCGCCTGAATAGAAATTAAAAATTGCAGAATGTATTCCCTTGTTATGCAGGTGGGCGCCTGATGCATGAAATGCGAATGCAGAAAAGTATTTCCTTGTTATCCAGGTAGGCGCCTGATGCATGAAATGCGTATATAGAAAAGTATTCCCTTGTTATCCAGGTGGGCGCCTGATGCATGAAATGCGTATGCAGAAAAGTATTCCCTTGTTATCCAGGTGGGCGCCCGATGCATGAAATGCGAATTCATGCAGAAAAGTATTCCCTTTTTATCCAGGTGGGCGCCTGCTGCATGAAATGCGTATGCAGAAAAAGTATTCCCTTATTATCTAGGTGGGCGCCTGATGCATGAAATGCATATGCAAAAAACGTTTTCCCTCAGTTTGATAACTGGGGTGTAAATTTAAAAGATGATACCTCCTCGCTATTTTTGTATTTTCTTGATTGAGTGATTTTCATCCATGGATTCCTCCATTTATTGCTGAACTTTATTTTTTAATGTTTTCTATCTTTCCAGATTGGTGACATTCACTTTAAGGTGATTAATGACGATTTGTTCCTATCTAAATCACAAAAACACAATCTTATTAGTTATAAGCTGCTGGCAACTGGCATTTGCCGCTCCTACCTCTTATTGCTTTTCCTCTTTTTGCTTCTCTTCCGTTGTGCGGTCTTTCAGTTGACTATCTTCTGCAAGCTCTTTTTGTATTTTCTTGTTTTTCACTTTTTTGTTTTCTTTTCTTTTGGCTTTGTTTCCCAAACTCCTTTATTTCTTTTCTTTCTTTTCTGATCCAGTGTTATTTCAAATCTTATCATCGGAAGCTGGTAGTTAGCCTTCAAAGGATAAACAATGAAATGCAGAAAAAATGAATTTCAAAAGGGTACGGGTGTTTTGGAGAAGTGATAGGACTTATCTGGGTATGTTGGCTGATTCCGTTGACCATGCCATGTATTTAAATTCCGACCCAGTTCGTTCAATCCATTATTCTGACTCCAAATTTCTTGCAACCCAAACAGATTCTATTTTTTGTTGCTTTTCTATTTTCCGAAATAATCCTTGCAATCGCCTTATGATGCCATGAAAGGTTTTCACCAATAAAACTCTCTCATTTATTCTCTCTCATCCTCACAATCGCCTTGCAGTGCCGGTAAAGGTTTTCACTGACAAAACTCTCTCATTTTTATTTCTCTCAACCTCACAGTCGCCTCACGATGCCGGTTAAGGTTTTCACCGATGAGACTCTCTCATTTTTTTTATTTTCCATTTTTCCTTTTTGTCTTTTGTTTTTCTGCACCACTGATGTTGTCCAATGTCCCGTTCTTCCTTTATTCTTGTTGCATTTGTTATTTTATTGAAAATGATTAGAAGGTCTTTCTTTGGACCATAACGTGGTTTTTGGATGGGTTAAGAATGAAGGATATAAAGGCTCAAATTTACGAGGGTTTAAAAGTATTTACAACTCTCGGAATTATAAAACATAACTTCTGCCCCAGTTTCAATATGTGGGGGATTTTTTTTGGATTTTTCCTTTATTGTGAACCTCAGTGAGGCTGCCTACGTACCCTTACGGGATCAAGTCAGACGTAGTTCAGACTACGCCATTAATTCATGGTTTCGTTTTACTTTCCCGATTTTTTTTGTCTTTTTCTTTTGTTTGCATTTTGCATTTTTTTTTATCAATTTCTATATTTCTTTAGTATCATAAGCAATTTCAAGAGAGGGGTATGAAAGAATATATCGAACACGTCTCAAAGGGGATGTCTATGGATAAAGTGTTTGGATAGAGAATAAAATGCCTTCACCATTTCAATTTCAAAATCACAACAAAATACAATTATACGATTGAAAAGGAATCATACATAGTATCTTTTGACCGCATCTGAATTGATAGCAGTCTCTACGCATTTCCCTTCAACGTCTGTCAAATATAATGCCCCATTAGACAACACCTGTGATACCATAAATGGCCCCTGCCAGTTTGGCATGAATTTGCCCTTTGCTTCAGCCCAATATGGTAAGATACGCCTCAATACAAGTTGTCCAACTTCAAACTTCTGAGGACGCACCTTCTTATTATATGCTATGGCTATTCTTTGTTGATACAATTGCCCGTGGCAAATCGCTGCCAACCTCTTCTCGTCAATCAGATTTAATTGTTCCAATCGGGCTTTTACCCATTCCTCGTCATCGATCTCAGCTTCAGCTATGATTCGAAGTGACGGTATCTCGATTTCCACGGGTATAACAGCCTCTGTCCCATACACCAATGAATAGGGTGTGGCACCGAGAGAAGTGCGCACTGTTGTGCGATAACCCATAAGAGCGAAAGGCAGCTTTTCGTGCCATTGTCTAGACTCCTCCACCATTTTCCTAAGGATCTTCTTTATATTCTTATTTGCGGCTTCTACGGCCCCATTTGCCTTTGGCCTGTAAGGTGTAGAGTTACGATGTAGGATCTTAAATCTCTGACACGCTTCCGCCATGAGGTGACTGTTCAGATTAGCCCCGTTATCTGTGATAATTACTTTGGGAATTCCAAATCGGCATATAATATTTTCATGCACAAAATCCACCACGACTTTCTTCGTCACCGCCTTGAATGTCTTTGCCTCCACCTACTTAGTAAAGTAGTCAATCGCGACCAAAATGAATCTATGTCCATTAGAAGTTGCAGGCTCTATTGGTCCAATAACATCCATGCCCCAGGCAACAAATAGCCACGGTATAGACATCGTATGCAATTCATAAGGTGAGGAATGGATTAAATCTCCATGTACTTGGCATTGGTGGCATTTCCTCACATACCTGATACAGTCCTGCTCCATGTTGAGCCAATAGTACCCGGCTCTCAAAATATTCGTTGCTAAGACACACCCGCTCATATGAGGTCCGCAAGCTCCAGCGTGCACCTCAGTCGTAATCTTATCAGCTTGTTGTGCGTCCACACATCTCAGCAAGCCCAAGTCTGGTGTTCTTTTATAAATAATTCCTCCACTAAGGAAGAAGCCATTCGCTAAGCGTCTTACAACTCTCTTCTGATCTCCAGTGGCTTGCTCTGGGTATTTTCCTGTCTTCAAGTATTCCTTGATATCGTGATACGACGGTTCTCCATCCCACTCTCCTTCCACAGCAAAATAGTAAGCATTCTGATCATACACCTATATCTGAAGTGGATCTATATAGGCTTTGTCCAAATGATGTAACATAGAGGATAGTGTAGCCAGAGCATCCGCAACTTCATTGTGCATTCTTGGGATGTGTTTGAACTCTATGGATTGGAATCTTTGGGATAGTTCATGTAGACAATGCCGATAAGGTATCAATTTCAAATCTCTTGTCTCCCATTCTCCCTGAATTTGATGTATCAAGAGATCTGAGTCGCCCATGAGCAAAATCTCTTGAACACCCATATCTATTTCCATCCTCAATCCCAATATACACGCCTCATATTCGGCCATATTGTTGGTACAGAAAAATTGAAGCGGAGAGGTAACGGGATAGTGTCGACCCGTTTCTGAAATAAGCACTGCTCCAATCCCAACTCCTTTACTGTTGACGACTCCGTCGAAGTACATCTTCCATCCTGGCTTATCACTTTGTTCTATTTCTTCAACATTCATTGCCTCCTCATCCGAAAAGTATGTCTTTAGTGGCTCATATTCATCATCCACTGGATTTTCTGCCAAGTGATCTGCAACTGCTTGCGCCTTCATCGCCGTACGTGTTACATAAATGATGTCAAATTATGTGAGAAGAATCTGCCATTTAGCAAGTCTCCCTATAGGCATGGGCTTCTGGAATATATAATTCAAAGGATCTAACCGTGATATCGGATATGTAGTGTATGCTGACAAATAATGCTTTAATTTCTAAACTACCCAGGTTAATGCACAACATGTTCTCTCTAGCTGAGTATATTTTACCTCGTAAGATGTGAATTTCTTACTAAGGTAATATATAGTTTGTTCTTTCTTGCCCGTCTCATCGTACTGTCCCAGTACACAGCCAAAAGAATTATCAAGCACTGTCAGATATCAGATCAAAGGTCTTCCCGGCTCCAGAGGAACTAACACTGGAGGATTTGCCAAATATTCCTTGATTTTATCGAAGGGTTCTTGACATTCATCGATCCATTTCACTGCTGCATCCTTCTTTAACAACTTAAAAATAGGCTCACATGTTGACGTCAGCTGAGCGATGAACCGGCTAATATAATTCAGCCTTCCTAGTAAGCTCATTACTTCCTTCTTGTTCTTTGGCGGAGGCAAACTCTGGATGGCTTTTATCTTTGACAGATCTAGTTCAATGCCTCGCCGACTTACTATAAATCCCAATAGCTTCCCTGAGGGTACTCCAAAAGCGCATTTCGCAGGATTGAGTTTAATATTGTACCTTCGGAGTCTTTGGAAAAACTTCCTCAAGTCCCTGACATTATCATGATACTTCTTGGACTTTATGATGACGTCTTCCACATACACTTTAATTTCTCGATGCATCATATCATGGAACATTGTGGTCATTGCCCTCATATAAGTAGCTCCGGCATTCTTTAACCCAAACAGCATCACTCTATAGCAGTATGTTCCCCAAGGCGTAATGAAAGCAGTTTTCTCCGCATTTTCTTCGTCCATTAGGATCTGGTGATAACCCGCATAGCAATCTACAAAAGAGCCAATTTCATGTTTGGCGCAATTGTCAATTAGTATGTGGATATTCGGCAAAGGGAAATCATCATTTGGACTAGCCTTGTTGAGTCTCTGTAATCAATACACACCCTAGTTTTTCCATTTTTCTTTGGAACTGGCACAATATTTGCTAACCAGGTGGGGTACTTAGTAACTCGTATGACCTTTGCCTCAAACTGCTTATTCACCTCTTCTTTTATCTTCACGTTGATGTCCGTTTTGAACTTTCTCAACTTTGGCTTTACCAGCCGGCATTTAGGGTAAATAGGCAAGTTATGTACCACCAAATCAGTGCTAAGTCCGGGCATGTCATCAGAGGACCAGGCAAAGATTTCATTGTATTCGTGCAGCAGCTTTATTAATTCTTCCCTGAAGGAGGCTTCTAAGTGTACGCTGATTTTTGTCTCCCGGACATTATCCTCACTCCCCAAATTGATAGATTTTGTCTCATTTAAGTTCGGTTTGGGTTTTTCCTCATATTGATTCAAGTCTTTACTTATTTCCTCCAGTATTTCCTCATCCTCATATTCAATTTCACTCTCATTCTCAATTTCTTGAATAATGATTCGATTGTCAGAACTGGGCCGGAAATCCTTCATGCATGACATATCATCAGAATCAACGCATATTGAACTGTACAAAAGGAAAAAAATAAATAAAAATAAGGCAAAAATGAAGAAAGAAGAAGAAACTGCATTTCATTGATATTTTTAAAAGATGAACAAAGACTGGGTACATTTGATTTCAAAGGGGGTGGGGCTACAAAAATAAAATTGCTTTTTGGGGAAATGATGATATATTTCGAAAGCTAACTACCAAGACTCCTTCCTGATTGGAAAAGGAGTGGCTTCCCAATTATTGAGTGCAACACTAGACCCCACAAACTGAATATCTATCTTGCTGGTACCCTCGCCCATCTCCACCATGTTCACGTCCCCAAATAACATTTCAAACCTCGCTAGGAGTTCCGCATCAGGTCTAATCTCAGCATACCTTGGCGCAACAGTCATAAGATGTCGTTGTGTACCAGGCTTGGTGAAGGTGTCGGAAAATTTTGGGACTGGTTTCGGGAGGGTCCAACTTTTCTTTTTGGTTCTTTTGGCTTTCTGGATGTCGGTGTGGGTAGGTTTGAAGCCCAAGCCAAAGGTGTCATTGTTTACCGGTAGATGGACAGGTTGAGTTATTCCCTGTAAGGCTATTCCTAGGCCTTTTCTCGGTGTGAATCCATTCCTGATCATCTTTTTGGCTACCATCACTGTGGTAGATGCCATTGTAGGGGTTGGCAAGCTCTCTCCTTCGGCTATCTTGTTCACTATCACAGTGTCTGTCACCTGATACACCCAGGGACCTTTGTCCCCATCTGCTTCCTCGAAAGGCATTATGGTATTGCAAGCATCTTCCTCTCTGTGCACTGTAATTTCTTGCTGTTCCCATTCGAACTTTACCATTTGGTGTAAGGATGATGGTACGGCTTTAGCCGCATGGATCCATGGCTGTCCCGGCAACAGATTATAGGACACAGTGACGTCTAACACCTGGATTGCTAAAGTCTACCGGCCTAATAGTGACCTCCAAAACAATATCTCCCAAAGTATTTTTGCTTCCTCCGTCAAACCCTCAAACACTCACACTATTCCGCCGGATTCTATAAGGATTAATCTTTAATTTTTCGAGAGTTGAGAGTGGACAAACGTTTGCACTCGACCCATTGTCTATTAAAACCTGAGTAACTACCGATTCTTCACTTTTGACAGTAAGATAGAGTGCCTTGTTGTGTTCAGTCCCTTCGACAGGCAATTCATTGTCCGAGAATGTTATCTTGTTCGACTCAAAACTTTTGTTGGTAAACTTTTCAAGATGGCAAACTGAGATCTTTTTGGGGACGTGTGCTTCATTCAGTATTTTCAGCAATGCTTTTCTGTGCTCCTCTGAGTGAATTAACAATGAAAGAAATGAGATTTGTGCAGGCGTCTTTCTCAGCTGTTCTACTATCGAGTAGTCTTGAGCTTTTATCTTCTTCGGAAATTCTTCTGCTTCTTCTTCAGAGACCGGCTTCTTCACATGACTCTCCTTTACCACTTTCATTTTCCTTAACTCTTCCGGGGCGAAACACCGCCCGGAACGAGTGAGGCCATGTGTTTCGTTAACCTCCCCTGTAACTTATTTTCCCCTGTACAATACTACGACCTTGTTGTTGTGAGCACGTGATTTTTGCACCGGGCAAATAATTCCAAAATCAAAATAAATATGTTTTTGAGTGAAATTACTTGCTTTGATTGAAATTAGCTATACTTTATGTGTTTGAATAAATGGAAATTAGAAAAATCAAAAAATATTTAGGCTAGGTAATTACTTTGTCTTAATTAGTTAAGTTTTAAGAAGAAAATTACCAATTATAGTAGCGGAAATTAGGTAAAAATAGTAGAAAATTACCAAAAAATACTAAATAATTAGAGTAAGTAGGAAATCAGGTTTTATAATTTTCCATAAAAGAAAAAGAAAAAAAAATATATAAAAGAAAATATATAAAAAGAAAATAATATCAGAAAATGAAAACAATATGCTGTGTAATAAATTTGGGCCAATTTAATTGATATTAGTGGCCCAGTCTGCTAAGCCCAAGATTTTGGCCCGCCTGATCCCATAAATAGTTTTGATCTCAGCCGTTCGTGTGGGAATAATTAGCGGATTTCTTTAATTAATTGAGATGGGTTGATTAATCTCGACCGTCCATGTAAATTGATCCAACGGGAGAACCTTTGGTCTCAATGGAGACAATGCGACGTCGTTTGGGTAGGGCAAGTCTTGACCGTTGATCTTCATCAGATCAACGACCCAGATCACCTCGGACGCCTTGCCTATATAAGGCTTTGGTCTGAAGGAATCCGGCCATTATACGTATATCCTAACCCTAGCCGCCCCAAGCCCCTTCTCTTCTCTCCCCACTTCGTCTTCTTCAGACCTCATCGGCCATGGAGGCCACCACCTCTCACGGTGGTCTCCGGCCACCCCCTTCATCTCCCCCGCCCTTTTCTCCTTCTTCTTCACCACAAACACCCAGAAACCCTAGAAGACAAACCTTGTTCTTGACTAGCCGGTCACCGGAACTCCGCCGGTGACCACCAAACAACAAATCACCCTACCAAACCAATGCCGATCGAACCGTCTTGGTGAGATCTACCCAAACATACAAGCCACCACCCTCGAATCTGCCGGGAACTCGTCGAATATCCCATAAGATGTCGCCGGAACCCTAACTCCGGTGACCCCCAAATTCAAACCTCTTCAAGACCTTGTCTTTTACCTTTCCAAACATCCATCTGCAAACCAAAAACCCAGAAGGCTTCATCTTGAAGCCAAACAACGGAAACAGAAAAAGAAAAACGAAAAAAAAAGAATAAAGAAGAAGAAATAAGGAAATAAGAAGGTGTGATAATAAGAGTAAGAGTCTGGATGACCAGAAAAGAAAAGAAAAAGAAGAAAATAGGAAGCTCAGGGGACCGGCCATGCGAGCTAAGTACCCCGCCCCTTCTGTTTTCTTTAGCTTATTAGGATTTGTCTGTGTTTTCTTGCATGTTTTTTGTTTTGTCTTCGCTGATTTTTTGTTTCCGCATGTTAATTTTAGATTGTTCTTGTTGATTTTCTGTTTCTTTTCTTTTCTTTATCTTCTTTTTGTTTCAATATGCCATGCATATCCTTGACTGTTAGCCTGTCTTCTCTTATTTCTTAACTTGTTCTTCTGAGCATGTTAGTACTAGGGTTTTTCATCTTGTTCATTCTCATGTTTTCTCTTGTTTTGTTGTTTTGATTATGTTCTATTTCTCTGAGTTAAAAGACCTATTTTGATTCACCCTTTTCTCTTCATCTTCTGTGTACTGTGATTCTTAATATGTTAAGTTTCCTATAGTCTGACTGTGCTTCTCTTCTGTTTCTTTTCACGATTAGCTTAGTTGTTTGACCCCCGATTAGGGTCTCTTCTATCAGCTCTCAATGTCCTTATTGTTTTTTCTTCTTTACATGATTTAGCTTGATTCTAAGGTTAGTAGTTGGTTCTCATGTATGATATAAGTCATGCTTCATTTCTTCTGGACTATTTTGTGAGAATTTAGTCTCTATGAGTCTATGTCCATGAACTTTAAGTACTCTAGGTTTTTCATTGAATCATCTAACATAAATTGGTTGTAATTAAGTCTGATTGATGTTAATTAACACTTTGATGCATGAAATTGAGTTATGAGAGTTGATTAATGAAAATTCATCATTATCAAACTTCCCTTCTGAGTTTTAATTGATTGATGAACAATGTTTGGTTTCATGTGGCTATGTGTGCAATTGTATGTTGAAATGACTGAGTTTTCAGTAGTTTATTGTTAGCATGAACACTGTTAAGTGCCTATCATACTCTAGGTGGATTGGTTATAGCTACAGTAGTATTAAAGCTTATAATTGATTAAAATTGAAACATGTGTTAAGTGTCTTAGAATAGGCTAAAACTGAAAATCACAAAAAATTAGGTCACAAGTTAAATAAGTGATCAGAGTGGTCAATTTTTGCAATTGACCTACTTTGTTAGGTCCCTCACACTGACCAACACTTAAAAGTTGGCTAGTTGTGTAATAACTGGCTTAGTCTGCAAAGGCAGACTTGCCCAGGCTCTATTTGAGCCCTGAACTTTAGGTGGCTAAGTCTGCAAAGACCTTAGTCCAACCTATGTTCAGTAATTGGGCTTCAATTGCCCAGGCTAAGTCTCAACTTGAGACTGGCCATTAGTTAAATAATCTGAAAGCTTTAATTAAGCAGGCTAGTCCTGCAATTAGTTTAATTAGCCTTAAATGAACAAACATAGGTTATTAAGCAATAATTGGCCTAAGAGTGGTCAACCTTGCAAAAGGTTGACCAACTCTATAAGGCCCTAACACACAGTCCACCTTAAAAAGGGGCTGGTTGTGCAAAATGGCTAAGTCTGCAAATGCAGACTTGCCCAGGCTCTCTTTTGAGCCCTGAACATTAAAGTGGCCAAACCTGCAAAGGTTTTGGGCCCAACTGTTCAGCAATTGGGTTTAATTACCCAAGCCAAGTCTCAACTTGAGACTGGCTAGTTTTTAAAGAGTTAATTTCAATAATAAAGCAGGCTAGTCCTGCAATTAGTTTAAAATTGAAGTAGATGGGTCTTAATTAACTGGAACTAAGTTAAAATAGGTTAAAATTGAAATAGTTCTTAATAGTAGACCTGGCCAGCCCTTAAATACCAATGCAAGAGCTGGCTATTAGTTAAATAAATCCCAAAAGAGCTTAAACTTAACCTAGGTAGTTGGGTAAATCAGCAAAGTCTTTGAGGGCATATAGGGAATTGAAAATAGTTTTCTGGTAAATAATTGAGAACCTAAGAGGGTAAGGGAGTCATTCATACCCCTGATTTCTGCAATTTTGTAGAGATTTAAGGGTATAATGGTCTCCCTAAAAAGGGAAGTCAGTAAAAATCCCAAACCCCTAAGGCTACATTGGTAAAAACCCCATAAAAGGGAATCTTTAGAACCTTCAAGCATGTTGGAAGGATTTCAGTTAACTGATTTGGGGACTAAAATGTAAGTTTGATAAATTTTAGAGGGGGAGAAGTGGGATTAATCCCACACTTTCTCCCCAAGTTTCAGCCCTATGCCCATTCCTATAAATACATCCTAAAAGGGGCTGATAGTGGGGGGGGGGGGTTAAAATGAATTGATCTGAAATTCACTTAGGCTGGTTTTTGAATATAAAAATTTCAGAAAAAAAAAATAGCAAGATAACAGTAGGTTTTTTCTGCAATTTTCGAATGAAATTTGGGGGATATTCAATCTGATTCTTTGGGTTTTCTGCTCGATTATCTGCTTGGGCTTCCTTTTGTGTTGTTGTTGCTGTGGTTTTCCTTATTCATTGACATCCATCACTGTTGCATTGCTGTTCGAAATTTTGTTGTTCTTACCTGCCTGTTTCCCTAGACTCATTGGAATTCCTTGTTGATTCAGGTACATTTCTCCTTCGTTTGAAGTTGTAATGGCGAGCTATTTGAGATGAAAAAATGAAGATCTGGATTATTTTATTATGTGTCACGTAATTTTAGTTTAAATTTTGTAGTGTATTACAATAGATAGTAGAGAAAAACAAACACAATCATGTAATAGCTAATATAATAGTAGTAATGTAGTAGTAGTATAGTCGTAGGTCGCCCATCACTTAGTTAAATAGGAAAAACTCTTAAAACAAAAGTTAATTGATCCTCGCGTGCGTTAATAATAACATGCTCACTTAGTTAATCTGTTATGTTAATCGATATCAGAGTTTGAGTAGGTTTAAAAGGAAACAAACAGATGAGTAGTGAAGTTGGCTTTGATAATGTCAAATAGGTTTTGCTCTTGCTAAACAATGGTAGTTAATCATATCAAGTGAGTCAGCCCCCTAGATATCAAAAAGTACAAAAGAAAAAGGAAGCAGTAATTCATTCGAGACTAGCTTTGTAACACTGATTGAGTCCAAATCGTAATATAAGCATGCATGTGTAGTCAATCACTTAGCTTTAAATAATCTGGTTCTTGTCAATAAGCGATTGGATTGTTTAAATATTGTATCACATAGTTGAATCATCTCTTTGACTGAGTAATTTTAGTACTGTTATAGGTCATTAACCGAAAACAAAGAAATAGGATTAGTTCATTCATATATACATTAATTAGTTGTAATCTAGGATTAATATTGATATTCTTGTACAGCGATTTTCCCTTTTGGATTAATAAAAGAGTGATTTAATTTAATTCCAGTGTGTTTGATTTACTATGAGTTCATTGTCTTTGCTTTTTTTATTACTGCCTAAATCCGATTTTGGGCCTGACAATTAGTATGGGCCTAGACTATGTCCACGTAACTGTTGGGTTGCGATGAATTACCCAAAACAGGTCTGGTTTTTAAGAACCAGGACCCCCTTGTTAATGTATTAAATCCTGTTCTGGAAATACAGACCCCAATTGTCACGACCCCAAATCCGGTCGTGATGGCGCCCAGCACATTGCTAAGCCAGCCTGACCAATCCATATCAACCACGGAGCTAGAAGCTCTCTTTAACCCATTTAAGCAAATTAATTCAAGAAATAACAGCGATATATATAATGAAAACGGGGAACCAAGTCCCATAATGCATTAACTCCCATAGACCAAGGGTCAAGAGTCATGAGCCTCTACTGAACATGAGTGTATAAAGGTTTTCAAAATACCAAGTGCGGAAAGAAATGTCAATACAAAATCAAAAGACAGTAGGAAGGAATATCGGGTCCTGCGGACTCTGCAGCTACCTCGAATATCCACAAGCGTCGCCTCACACAGCTACTGGATCACTGCTGAGAGGTACCTGGATCTGCACACAAGGTGCAGGGAGTAAAATGAGTACTGCCAGACTCAGTGGTAATAAACAAGGGTAAGACAGCGCAGATAAGAAATCCGCAATAAAGCACTATGCAAAGCTATAATCGGCTACCCTGTCATAGAATCAATCTTCACTGTACCTGTACCAACAAATACCAATAAATAGCATAACAGCTAGCAGATGTAGCTAAATGCAATGCAATGCATGATATGACCGCTACGGCGCGTAGCCCGACTCCAATTTTGGGTACCCGTGCTCACTGTGGGGGTTCAGACTCCGGAGGGCTCCTACAGCCCAAGCACATCTCATAGAGATATTCCTGCGGCGTGCAGTCCGATCCAACATATATCTCGCTGCGGCGCGCAGCCCGATCCACTACTAGTCAGCTAATATGCAAATACAGCCTCGCAAGCTCAAAAGTAGTTTTTGAAAACTCTTTTATCATTTTTCAGTTGGAAAACAGTAATATCAAGTTCCAGGAGATTGGAATTTGCATAATAACAAAAATAGCTGCGGACTAGTAGTAAACTAGCATGTCTATGTGATAAGACAATGATAACGATCCTCGCGGGATCCAATAACTGGCTCACGGCCCACATGTATAATCAACCGCCCAAGAAGGGGGTTCCTCGGCTCAAGAGTGGCCATCATCACAATATATATATATACAACCATCCGAGAAGGAGGTTCGACGGCTCTAGAATAGCCAATAATACAGTATCAACAGGTTGGACTAATATATAGTCTCCAGTTCATGATCGACCCCGCACTCTCAAGAGTGTGCGTGTCTCGCCGCTATACAGCGTCACAAAGTGGTATACCGGGGTTTCGAGCCCGCTGATCATCACCCACATCTATTACTCACCTCAATACAGCGCGACGACTACTCCGCAATGCCCTTGCCACGAGAATCAAGCTCCGCACGCGTAGAATCTGATAAAATACAGTAAAAATACAACAATTTAGGCCAATGGGACGACACCCAATCAATACAACTCAATTTACATCAAAATTCCCAAAGTTGTCAAAACCCGAGCCCGGGCCCACATTCCGAAAATTTACGAAATTCACAATTTCTGGAACTCTCGTCTCAATACGAGTCTAAGCATATCAATTTTACCAAAATCGGACTCCATTTGCCCGTTCAAAACCTTGATTTTCTAAAGTCCAAGACTAGGGCTAAATCCTCCATAATTACCCCAAATTCTTCCATTTTCATGATATAATTGCATGATATTATCAATACTAATCATAATATGAGTTCATAGTTGATTACCTGATGATTTCCCTTGATTTCCTCCTCAAAATCGCCCAAAATCGCCCTTAAGCCGAGACACCCAAATGTTAAAATGTTTCTGAAATTTTCTAACTTCTGATACACTTACTTACAGCGATTTTCGCTTCTGCGGAACATTTTCCGCTTCTACGCTCCCGTATCCGCGACCAAAGGGTCGCTTCTGCGGTTCCAGGCCTAGCCGGCCATTTCCGCTTCTGCGACATACGGACCGCCTCTGCGCGTCCGCTTCTGCGAAGCCTCGACCGCTCCTGCGGAAATTTCCGCTTCTGCGGCTAAGTGTCCGCTTCTGCGGACCCGCCTAAGCGGCTAGCCTTCCGTTTCTGCGATACTTCCCCCTTAGCCCTTGGCCGCTTCTGCGGCTCAATATCCGCTTCAGCGGTGCCGCACCTGCGGGCTCCTTTCCGCTTCCGCGATCCCAGCGCTTCTGCGCTCCCTTATCCGCTTCTGCGGACTCGCTCCTGCGACCACATTTCCGCAGGAGCGAAAATGACAGAACCAGAACTCTCAACCTGAAATTTCCATGATTTTTCTCCCGTTTAACCATCCGAAAACACCCCGAGGCCCCCGGGACCTCATCCAAACATACCAACACATCTTAATACCTTATTCGAACTTGCTCCAATCCTCAAAACACGTCTAATAACATCAAAACTCATAATTCGCATCGAATTCAAGCCTAAATTCCTTAAAACATTCCAAATTACACATTCAATCAAAAACCCGACCAAACGACGTCCGAATGACCTGAAATTTTGCAGGCACATCCAAAATCACCTAACGAAGCTACTGTCACTGTCGGAATTCCATTCCGACTCCCGGATCAAAATATCGCCTACCGTTCGGATTTCGCCAAAATTCAACCTTAGCCAATGCAAGCCTATTTCTACACCGGGCCTCCAAATTCAATTCCGTTCGCTCCCCTAAGTCACAAATCACCTCCCGGAACTAACCGAATCATCGGAATCCGATTCCGAGCACTCTAACTCAATAGTCAACTCTTGGTTGACTTTTCATATTCAAGCTTTCTTCAAACATGCTATTTGTTTCATTTTCAATCCAAATCACTCCTAACTCACCCGATATACTCTAATACTGTTTTAAAAACATAATATATGCAAATGCAAGGTAACGGGGTGGTAATTCCCGTAACGACGGGCCGGGTCGTTACATTCTCCCCAACTTAAACAAACGCTCGTCCGCGAGCGGTTAAGAAACATACCTGGAGCATCAAATAAGTGTGGATATCTGCTTCGCATTTCCTGCTCGGTCTCCCAAGTTGCTTCCTCCACAGGACGACCTCTCCACTGCACTTTCACTGAAGCTATATCCTTAGATCTCAGCTTACGAACCTGTCGACCCAAAATGGCTATTGGTTCCACATCATAAGTCAAATCCTCATCTAGCTGTATCGTGCCGAAGTCCAACACATGAGACGGGTCTCCGACATACTTCCGGAGCATAGATACATGGAACACCGGGTGAACTCCCGACAAACTGGGTGGCAAAGCAAGCATATAAGCCACCTCCCCAACTTTCCTAAGCACCTCAAAAGGTCCAATGAACCTTGGGCTCAACTTCCCTTTCTTTCCAAACCTCATAACACCTTTCATAGGCGAAACTTTCAGCAACACCTTCTCACCTACTCAATAAGACACATCTCGGACCTTCCGGTCTGCATAACTCTTCTGACGCGACTGAGCTGTGCGAAGTCTCTCCTGAATCACCTTCACCTTATCTAAAGCATCTTGGACTAACTCTGTCCCTAACAACCTAGCCTCGCCGGGCTCGAACCAACCAACTGGAGACCTACACCGCCTCCCATATAAAGCTTCATACGGTGCCATCTGAATGCTGGACTGATAGCTATTATTGTAAGCAAACTCCGCCAAAGGCAAATAATCAGCCCATGAACCACCAAAATCAATGACACAAGCACGCAACATGTCCTCCAATATCCGAATAGTACGCTCAGACTGCCCATCCGTCTGTGGATGAAATGCTGTGCTCAACTCTACCTGTGAACCCAACTCTCGCTGAAATGTCCTCCAGAACTGAGATGTGAACTGGGTACCTCTGTCTGATATAATGGAAATAGGAACTCCATGCAATCTCACTATCTCATGGATGAATATCTCTGCCAACCGCTCCGAGGTATAGGTAGTACACACTGGGATGAAGTGAGCTGACTTAGTCAACCTATCCACAATCACCCAAACTGAATCAAACTTCCTCGCTGTCCGAGGGAGTCCACTAACAAAGTCCATAGTTATTCTTTCCCACTTCCACTCCGGAATATCGATACGCTGGAATACACCACCAGGTCTCTGATGCTCATACTTGACCTGCTGACAGTTAAGACACCGAGCCACATGGCTCACAATATCTTTCTTCATCTTTCTCCACCAGTAATGCTGCTTCAAATCCTGGTACATCTTCGCGGCTCCTGGATGAATAGAATACCGCGAGCTATGGGCTTCCTCCAATATCAATTCACGAAGGCCGTCAACATTGGGCACGCATATCCGGCCCCGCATCCGCAACACACCATCACTATCAATAGTGACATCCCTAGCATCATCATGCTGAACTCTGTCCTTAAGGACAAGTAAGTGTGGATCATCATACTGGCGCTCTCGAATACGATCATATAAAGAAGAACGAGCTACTACATAAGCCATCACCCGATTGGGCTCAGAAATATCCAGCCTTACCATCTGGTTAGCTAACGCCTGAACATCAACTGCTAGGGGTCTCTCCCCAACCGGAATATACGCCAAACTGCCCATACTAATAGCCTTCCGGCTCAATGCATCAGCCACTACATTGGCCTTTCCGGGATGATACAAGATAGTAATATCATAGTCTTTAAGCAATTCAAGCCATCTCCGTTGCCTCAAATTTAGATCTTTTTGCTTAAACAAATGCTGAAGGCTACGGTGGTCCGTATATACATCACAAGATACACCATATAGATAATGCCTCCAAATCTTCAAGGCATGAACAATAGCAGCTAATTCCAAATCGTGAACAGGGTAGTTTTTCTCGTGGGGCTTCAACTGACGAGAAGCATAAGCAATTACCTTACCTTCCTGCATCAACACACAACCTATCCCCACTCTCGAGGCATCACAATAAACGGTATATGAACCCGAAGCTGATGGCAATACTAACACTGGAGCTGTGGTCAAAGCTGTCTTGAGCTTCTGAAAGCTCTCCTCGCACTCATCCGACCACACGAATGGTGCACCCTTCTGGGTCAATTTAGTCAATGAAGAAGCAATGGATGAAAATCCCTGAACAAACCGGCGATAATACCCGCCAAGCCAAGAAAACTCCTGATCTCTGTAGCTGAGGACGGTCTAGGCCAACTCCGCACCGCCTCTATCTTTTTCTGATCAACCTGAATACCATCACGAGACACCACATGTCCCAGAAATGCTACGGACTCGAGCCAAAACTCGCACTTGGAGAATTTAGCATATAGCTTCTCCTCCCTCAATCTCTGCAACACAATACTCAAATGCTGAGCATGCTCCTCCCGACTACGGGAGTAGACTAGAATGTCATCAATGAACACAATCACAAATGAATCTAAATAGGGCCTGAACACACTGTTCATCAGATGCATAAATGCTGCTGGGGCGTTGGTCGGCCCAAAAGACATCACAAGAAACTCATAATGACCATATCGGGTCCTGAATGCAGTCTTCATAATATCCGAGTCTCTGATCTTCAGCTGATGATAGCCTGAACGAAGATCGATCTTAGAAAACACCCTCGCACCCTGTAACTGATCAAACAAATCATCTATGCGCGGTAGAGGGTACTTGTTCTTCACTGTCACTTTGTTCAATTGCCTATAATCAATACACATCCGCATGGAACCATCTTTCTTTTTAACAAATAATACCGGTGCACCCCACGGAGACACACTAAGGCGGATGAAACCCTTATCCAGAAGTTCTTGAAGTTGCTCTTTCAGTTCTTTCAACTCGGCTGGTGCCATTCCGATAAGGAGGAATGGATATGGGCTGAGTGCCCGGCACCAAGTCATTGCCAAAATCAATATCCCTGTCCGCGGCATGCCCGGCAGGTCTGCGGGGAATACATCTGGGAAGTCCCTCACAACAGGTACAGAATCGATGCTAGGAGATTCAGCTCCCACATCTCTCACAAAAGCTAAGTACGATAAACACCCTTTTTCAACCATCTTCTGAGCCTTTAAGAACGAAATAACACGGCTAGGGACGAAATCGGTCGAACCCCGCCACTCAATCCGAGAAATACCAGGAATGGCCAACGTAACTGTCTTAGCATGACAGTCCAATATAGCATGATACGGAGACAACCAGTCCATACCCAATATGACATCAAAGTCCACCATCCCCAACAATAGCAAACCTGCCTGGGTCTCCAGACCCCCAATAGATATAACACAGGATCTATAGACATGATCCACAACAATCGTATCACCCACGGGGGTGGATACATGAACAAGTAAATCAAGAATACCACGAGTCGCACTCAAATGATGTGCAAAATAAGAGGACACGTAAGAATATGTGGACCCTGGATCAAATAGAACAGAGGCATCTCTGTGACAGACAGAAATGATACCTGTAATCACAGCATCGGAGGCAACTGCATCACGCCTGTCAGGAAGTGCATAGAACCGTGCCTGGCCTCCACCAGATCTCTCCTCGCCCCTGGGGCGACCACGAGAAAACTGACCTCCACCTCTACTAGACTGAGATGGTGCTGAAGAGGAGGGCTGATCCCTCTGCTGAGTCCTGCCCTACGTAGTCGAGGGCAATGTCTCCTCATGTGGCCAAACTTACCACACTTATAACATGCACCTGGTGCTGGAGAAGTAGGTGTTGCACTCTAGGCTGGGAGGGCACTAAGCGATGACTGACCCTGCTGAAACCCCTGTCGACCACGACCATAAGAACCTCCGCTCTGCTCTGGGCGGCCTGAATGAGAAGGTCTAGATGAGCGACCTCTGCTCTGCCGGGAATGCCCTCTAGATGGAGCACCACTGAAACTACCAGAACCACGAGGCCTCTTGGCCTCCCGCTCCTCTCTCTCTCGGCGACGATCCGCCTCAATGGAGCGTGCCATATCGGCTACCTGCTCAAACGATGATGATAGAACTCGCTCGCTGGTCATAAGAATACGGATAGAGTAGTTGAGGCCATCAATGAACCTCATGATCCTCTCCCTATCATTAAGGATCATCCATGTGGCATGCCTAGCCAAGCCTAGCCAACCGTGTGAATCTAAGCTCATACTGAGTCACAGACATGTCGCCCTGAACCAACCACTCGAACTGGCGACGTAGCTCCTCGCGACGAGACCGAGGTTCTCTAGAAAGAGAGTAGAAGACTTGCCATGTGAGAGGTGTTGCTCCCGGAGGCCTACGCCTCTCAAACTCCTCCCACCAATCAAATGCGGGACCGGTGAACTGAAATGTAGTAAATGAAACTCCGCCGGACTCAAGAATACCAGCCGTACGCAGAGCATCTTCTGACACTTATCCAAGAAACCCCGGGCATCCTCGCCCTCAACGCCACCGAAATGGGGTGGTCGAAGTCTACCAAATCTCTCAAGATGCCGCTGCTCGTCCTCGGGCATAACCCGAACCATATGCTCCGGAGCCGGAGCCGGGTGCAGCTGGAGGAATAACCGGTGCAACCACCGAGCGGGGACGGCCTCTGGCGTCCGAAGTCCCCGAACAACCGGATCGAGTGTGCGAGCCGGCAGGGTCCGCCGACCACCCCCGACCGAGATGTCGCGACGGTAGCGGTAGCCGAAACTACCCGAGCCAAACCGGAACACACCGATAATATCCGGGCAAGAGTCTCCCGAAGACCGGGAATAGCAATAGATATAGTCCGGCCACCGAACCGGGACTCGCCGGGCTTCGACCACCGGGGGCCGCTCTCGAACCGGTACAACGAGGCGGGTCAGCCGGCACCGCCTCGGCCGCCCTACCTCTAACTCTAGCACGACCGCGTCCACGGCCTCTAACAGGTGGCAATGGAGGTCGTCCACCTCGTCCCGATGCTCGCGTTCTCGCCATCTGCGATAGAATAGAATATAGAAGTTCGGTTCTCAGAACAACAAGATCGCACGACCGAGTTCAAGAAAAGTGAAGTTTTCCTAAAGGTTCGCAGCCTCCCGAGGATAAGTACGAGGCGTCCCCGTACCGATCCACAAGACTCTACTAACCGGCTCAAGACTCACGAGGCCTAGTAAACCTAGGCTCTGATACCAACTTGTCACGACCCCAAATCCGGTCGTGATGGCGCCCAGCACATTGCTAAGCCAGCCGACCAATCCATATCAACCACGGAGCTAGAAGCTCTCTTTAACCCATTTAAGCAAATTAATTCACGAAATAACAGCGATATATATAATGAAAACGGGGAACCAAGTCCCATAATGCATTAACTCCCATAGACCAAGGGTCAAGAGTCATGAGCCTCTACTGAACATGAGTGTATAAAGGTTTTCAAAATACCAAGTGCGGAAAGAAATGTCAATACAAAATCAAAAGACAGTAGGAAGGAATATCGGGTCCTGCGGACTCTGCAGCTACCTCGAATACCCACAAGCGTCGCCTCACACAGCTACTGGATCACTGCTGAGAGGTACACAAGGTGCAGGGAGTAAAATGAGTACTGCCAGACTCAGTGGTAATAAACAAGGGTAAGACAGCGCAGATAAGAAATCCGCAATAAAGCACTATGCAAAGCTATAATCGGCTACCCTGTCATAGAATCAATCTTCACTGTACCTGTACCAACAAATACCAATAAATAGCATAACAGCTAGCAGATGTAGCTAAATGCAATGCAATGCATGATATGACCGCTACGGCGCGTAGCCCGACTCCAATTTTGGGTACCCGTGCTCACTGTGGGGGTTCAGACTCCGGAGGGGCTCCTACAGCCCAAGCACATCTCATAGAGATATCACTGCGGCGTGCAGTCCGATCCAACATATATCTTGCTGCGGCGTGCAGCCCGATCCACTACTAGTCGGCTAATATGCAGATACGGCCTCGCAGGCTCAAAAGTAGTTTTTGAAAACTCTTTTATCATTTTTCAGTTGGAAAACAGTAATATCAAGTTCCAGAGATTGGAATTAGCATAATAACAAAAATAGCTGCGGACTAGTAGTAAACTAGCATGTCTATGTGATAAGACAATGATAACGATCCTCGCGGGATCCAATAACCGGCTCACGGCCCACATGTATAATCAACCGCCCAAGAAGGGGGTTCCTCGGCTCAAGAGTGGCCATCATCACAATATATATATATACAACCATCCGAGAAGGAGGTTCGACGGCTCTAGAATAGCCAATAATACAGTATATCAACAGGTTGGACTAATATATAGTCTCCAGTTCATGATCGACCCCGCACTCTCAAGAGTGTGCGTGTCTCGCCGCTATACAGCGTCACAAAGTGGTATACCGGGGTTTCGAACCCGCTGATCATCACCCACATCTATTACTCACCTCAATACAGCGCGACGACTATTCCGCAATGCCCTTGCCACGAGAATCAAGCTCCGCACGCGTAGAATCTGATCAAATACAGTAAAAATACAACAATTTAGGCCAATGGGACGACACCCAATCAATACAACTCAATTTACATCAAAATTCCCAAAGTTGTCAAAACCCGAGCCCCGAGCCCACATTCCGAAAATTTACGAAATTCACATTTCGGAACTCTCGTCTCAATACGAGTCTAAGCATATCAATTTTACCAAAATCGGACTCCATTTGCCCGTTCAAAACCTTGATTTTCTAAAGTCCAAGACTAGGGCTAAATCCTCCATAATTACCCCAAATTCTTCCATTTTCATGATATAATTGCATGATATTATCAATACTAATCATAATATGAGTTCATAGTTGATTACCTGATGATTTCCCTTGATTTCCTCCTCAAAATCGCCCAAAATCGCCCTTAAGCCGAGACCCCCAAATGTTAAAATGTTTCTGAAAATTTTCTAACTTCTGATACACTTACTTACAGCGATTTTCGCTTCTGCGGAACATTTTCCGCTTCTACGCCCGTATCCGCGACCAACTGGTCGTTTCTGCGATTCCAGGCCTAGCCGGCCAATCCCGCTTCTGCGAGCAAGGACCGCCTCGCGCGTCCGCTTCTGCGACCTACCAACCGCTTCTGCGGTTCAACACAAGGACCCAATTTCCGTCCCTACGACCCACCTCCGCTTCCGCGATTCCGCCTCCGCGAATAGAGTTCCGCTTCCGCGAACTCGCCTAGGCGGTCAATAATCCGCTTCTGCGGTCTTCCCCATCACGCCTCAAGACCGCTTCTGCGATCCCAGCGCTTCTGCGCTCCCTTATCCGCTTCTGCGGACTCGCTCCTGCGACCACATTTCCGCAGGAGCGAAAATGACAGAACCAGAACTCTCAACCTGAAATTTCCATGATTTTTCTCCCGTTTAACCATCCGAAAACACCCCGAGGCCCCCGGGACCTCATCCAAACATACCAACACATCTTAATACCTTATTCGAACTTGCTCCAATCCTCAAAACACGTCTAATAACATCAAAACTCATAATTCGCATCGAATTCAAGCCTAAATTCCTTAAAACATTCCAAATTACACATTCAATCAAAAACCCGACCAAACGACGTCCGAATGACCTGAAATTTTGCAGCACATCCAAAATCACCTAACGAAGCTACTGCCACTGTCGGAATTCCATTCCGACTCCCGGATCAAAATATCGCCTACCGTTCGGATTTCGCCAAAATTCAACCTTAGCCAATGCAAGCCTATTTCTACACCGGGCCTCCAAATTCAATTCCGTTCGCTCCCCTAAGTCACAAATCACCTCCCGGAACTAACCGAATCATCAGAATCCGATTCCGAGCACTCTAACTCAATAGTCAACTCTTGGTTGACTTTTCATATTCAAGCTTTCTTCAAACATGCTATTTGTTTCATTTTCAATCCAAATCACTCCTAACTCACCCGATATACTCTAATACTGGTTTTAAAAACATAATATATGCAAATGCAAGGTAACGGGGTGGTAATTCCCGTAACGACGGGCCGGGTCGTTACACCAATAAACAATAGAAATCATGTGGGCCTGGAATACTTAGTGTTAAAATACGATTAAGAAAAAAAAAATATAGAAAACGTAGTATACATTTAAAATTAAATTGGGACGAGCCTCGCCCGCCGTTAAACAAGCGGGGCCCCCATCTAGTAATGGTTTAATACAATTAGACTCGGGAAGGCTAATAGCAAATTCCATAGCCTCGCCCAAAAGATTTAAAAGCCGATAGACGTTACTTTAGGGCACGATTTTAATGTACCTTCCATTGAATGAGTGTGTACTTGGTGCGACTAAAATCCAAATCTCGGCAAAGCTGAAATACGCCGAAAGTCATAGGCGTACTGGTTGCGTTATGACTCGAGGCGTGTTTTCGCAATGCCGCAAATTCCATAAAAATAATACTTAAGTAAAAAGCACTATATGTTGTTAAAATCTATGATTGAGTCAAACAAGAGTCGGGAACGACAATTGAGCGACCGTGCTAAAACCACGAAACCCGGGAATGCCTAACACCTTCTCCCGGGTTAACAGAGTTCCTTATCCGGATCTTTGCTTCGCAGACATTTTTTAAGAGTCAAATTCCTCGGATTCGGGATTAACCGGTGACTTGGGACACCATTATCTTTCCCAAGTGGCGACTCTGATTAATCTTAATAAAATCCCGAACCGATTGTCCTTTAGTTGGAAAAACTCCTTCCTATATGCTATTATATCCGTCTCGGGTATTTGAGTGTCGAGTTATACCCTACAAGCGTATTTATATGCTTATTTCCCAAAGTGGGGTAGTAAAAAGGGAGGTGTGACAGCTCTGGCGACTCTGCTGGGGATCCCAACCCCGAACTTCGGTTTCAGTGTTTAAGAACTCGAGCTCTTTAGAATTGCCGTTCGCGATATTGTTTGACTTCATTATATGATTTGAACAACATGCTATGTGCTTTATTGCTTTGATATTATGTGGATTGTATATAAAAATTGTGCCGAAAACCTTTCTCTCTTCACCCCCGGGGATGTGCTTACTGGTTGAGACTCCCCTTTCTGTTAAAGTCACCCTAAATTAAGAAAATAGAGGCCGGATAAGTTACAAAGCCGATTGACTCCGCGAGTCACCGGTACGTATCCCCCTCCTCGATTCGAGTTGTCCGTTCGGGTACACGGTCTAGCATTCTATGAAACTATAAGATTTTGAACATAGGTCTAGGACGATTATCTGCATCATATCTGAGTTAGGGGACTCAACACAGGGGTTGGGTCCGTCTAGGACAGGTGACCCGGTATTGGAAAAAATCGAGCATGTTATGTGTTGCATTTTTATTATCCTTGATCGTTATGCGGACCGGCGGAAATCCCGAGGATAGAAAAATTGTTGAAAAAGAAAAAAAAGAGAGAGGAAAATAAGAGTTATAGAAAATAGGTATCCGAAAAATTTGAAAATTTGAAAAAAAATAGGTGGAACAATTTTTGTTGAAATAATTGGTCAAATAATCTGACCGAACTACGCAGGTTTGATTCTTGCCGTTAGGTGGGATACGTAGGCAACCCTTAAACGGGTACAACCGCACTTTTAGAAAAAGACCAAAAAGATTTTTCTTTTCAAATAATCGAGGTGATTGCTATTTTTGGAGACGACCGAATGTTCCGAAAGGACGCCGGAAGGCCGCTTTGGCAAAAATGGCCACTTCGAAAACCATATTTCTTTCAAAAAAATGAAAACTTGCATTGAAAAAGATTTTTCTTTTTTCTAAATAAAATCGCCTTTAATAAATGTGCAGGACGAGCACAATAATGAATGAACATTTCTCCTTAAATAAAATCCCTTTGGAGCTGAAACTGTGGTGGCAAGACATGAGATCAGATGGTCAGGACTGGGTCAAAGGTTACTTGAAAGATCATACGGGGCTATTGGACATAATCCCCCGAGGCGACGTGATTAGAGCGTTGGTCACATTTTGGGATCAGGCACACAATATATTGCATTTCCCGGATTTTGAACTCACCCCTACTTTAGAGGAAATTGCTTTCTATATCGGGAAGAATGAGGTCCCGTTAAAAGGAAAATACCCGGTATCTCCAAGGGCTGTAACAGTGCATCATTTTCTGGACTCTTTGAAAATTGCCAGGAATGTTCACAACGAAGATATAGCCAACGGGTTTTGTTCCTTAAACTTCATATATAGTAGGTATGGACACTTCGAGGGTTTCAATGACCCCACGAACAAGTTATGCAGCAAGTCCAACCGAGCAAAATGGGAGGAGCACCGGAGGTTTGCTTTCTTAGTGGCATTTCTCGGAATTGTCATATATCCAAGAAAAGATGGACATATCAGCATAAAGGTTGCCGGGGTAGCTAGCACATTGATAGTACAAGACAATTGTACTCTAGCCCCAATGATTGTAGCTGACATCTACCGTGCTCTGATTGCGTGCAAAGCGGGAGCCAACTTCTTTGAAGGGTGTAATTTGATTTTGCAAATTTGGTTAATTGAACATCTATGCCATCATCCTTCGTTCTCAAGTTATGGTTCGGCTGAACGAACATGTTTGGAAGAATTCTGTATGAGAACAAAATAAGTAAAATTGCCGGAAGGAGTCAAAGATTAGATTTTGCATCTTCGATCATTAACTGATGGCCAGATCGATTGGACATATGATTGGCTACCTCTTGACGAGGTAATATATATGCCGACGGAAGGGTCACCATTTTTTATCATGGGCTTGAAAAGCATCCAACCTTACGCCCCATACAGGGCCCTGCGATAGTTGGGTAGATGTCAAATTATTCCGAGAGACGGGGACCTCAGTTCGCAAGCTATAGAAATTGGTCCGGATGGGCAATTCCCGGAAGCAAAGATCCGGCAAATTTGGAATGAGTGCCAAAACCTAAAAGTGGATACTTGTGTGCAAAATAGAGCCCGGGGAGAAGTATCGTCGGGATACTCCACATGGTACCGACGGGGTGTTGAGAATGAACGTCTTTGGAAAAGACCTCACCTGCAAGATTTGATAGAGCAATCCAAGGAAAATCAGAACTGGGCGGCCAAAGAAAAAGAATACATGGCCAAAATCAGCTTGTTGGAGGATAAATTGAGAAATCTCCACTTTGAAAGTGGTTTACAGGCAGCATCTGATGAAGGAGAGAAGAAACAGCTGAAGGAAGAAAATGAAATGTTGAAGGCTCAGATTGTTCAAATGAAAATTGCATCCGAGACCCCGGTTCGCTTAGCTCGGGATGAGAAATTAATTGAGATTCTCCGGCGCAAAGTAAATGACTACGGTTTTGACTTGGACAAAGATAAAAAGGAATTAGTCAGGGCTCGGAAGCAAATAGCCAGAGATGCTGAGGAAAGAGCCAAGTTGGTTCGGCAGTTACAAGATAAGCACGAATTTGAGGTAGCTCGGCTTAGAAAGAAAATGGTTTCAGCCACGGTTAAAAGTAACAAGATTATCAAGGATCTCGAAGAAGAGAGAGAGCATCGTTACACAACTATGGCTCGGCTAGAATTGGAGCTGCAGCTAATACAAAAAGATAACCAACATACCTTGGATGCTCGCACTGAACAAATAAGCCGATTGTTGCAAGAAAAGGGGGTCATTCGAGAGAAGATTGTTCGCATTGCTCAATACATCACCCGAAAGAGTCAACTGTGTGAAGATATGTCTCGAGGAACCTTTGTATCAGCAGTGAAGTTCTTCGTGCAACAAGTCATGTCTGACCTAGATAGGCTCCAAAGGGGATTAGCATATAGGCCCGCGGCAAGACCGAACGACGTCTCGCGGGCACTAGGAGCATTAATGTATTCATAGGGCATGCATCATCTTTTTATATTTTTTTTCTTTGCATCGGCATTACAACATCATCTTGTAATCAATGTTTTGAATTATCAATGAAAATCAAGTGTTGTTGTCAATTCTTTTGCTTTATGTCATTTCTTCTAATTTCGATAGGCAAATAAATAGGAACGTAATTATGAAAATGACAAGAAAAGGAAAAAAAAAGAGAGAAAGCAAAAGAAGAAAAAAAAGAGAGAGAAAAAAAAGAAGGAAAAAAAAGAAAAAAAGAGAAAGAAGAAAAAGAATTGATTGGTTCAAATGAGCAGCGGCCGGGATGATGCATGACGACTCGAGGGAAATGTGCTTGTTTTAAAGTCGCTGCATTTTATTTTCTCATGCGCTAACAACTAATGGGTGTTGATGCTTGTGCGTCCAGATTTTATTGGCAACTGGCATTCTGGCTACTCACCCTTACAACACGAGATACAAGAAAATGACGAAAGTTGTGTCCCAGGAAATTGAGGCAACTATCTTGGATCCTGCTCAAGAAAAGGAGATTGTAGACGTAGTAGGGATGAAGGAGGAAATGTAAAAATTAAAGAAGCAGATGGCCGAAATGTACCAGGCTTGGTCTAGAGGTCAACCCCTGCCAACTTACCCAGCCAATCCCACATACATCCCTCCAGCCAACCCAATCCTGAACCACCTACAATGAATTCATCCTCCACATACCCTGATTACCATCACTATTATGCCTCCACTTCTCAAGTACCACCACCTCCAGCAAAACAAGCACCACCTCATCTACCCCAAGTTGCTCCAGTGTATGTGGCACCTCCGCCCGCTGCCATGCACAAATCATCTAGTGAACCAATGTTCCACATACAAGATCCTCATTACTACCCGCCCGAACCAACTTTCCGACAACACGAATCTCATACCCCGCTGATGGAAACGAGTGAAGAGAGAATTGCTAAGAATGCGGGGCAAGAAGAGATGGCCAGGAAGGTGAAAAGTCTGGAAAATGCCTTTCGCAATATGCAAGGATTGGGAGGGAAAGTGAGCGTGGCATACAAGGATTTATGTCTGTTCCCTGAAGTGCAACTTCCTGTTGGATTTAAGTTGCCAAAGTTTGATATGTATAGCGGACATGGAGATCCGGTGGCCCACCTTAGGGGATATTATAGCAAAATGAGAGGTGCAGGAGGCAGGGATGAGCTGTTGATGGCGTATTTTAGCCAGAGTTTAAGTGGTTCAGCTTTAGAGTGGTATACTCGACAGGATCATACAAGGTGGTTCGTCTGGGATGATCTTGCGCAAGCCTTTGCAAATCACTTTCAATACAATCTAGAAATCATACCTGATAGACTATCCCTTACAAAGATGGAGAAAAAGCTAGGAGAAAGCTTCAGGGAGTTCGGTTTCAGATGGAGGGAGCAGGCTGCAAGAGTAGACCCACCAATGAAGGAAGGAGAGATGGTGGATTGTTTCTTACAGGCTTTGGAGCCTACATATTATGGTCATTTAGTGTCAGCAATTGGAAAAAGTTTCAATGAGGTCATGAAGATGGGAAGCTTTGTTGAGGAAGGTCTGAAAACAAACAAAATCATGAGTTTTTCGGCCATTAAGGCAACAAATCAAGCAATACAGACTGGGAACGGAGGAGCAATGGGAAAGAAGAAAAAGGAAGAGGTAGCAACTGTAGAAAGCAGGCCATGGAACCGTAACCCGCATCACCACCCACCAAGACCCTACCACCAATAACCACCAAACACATCAACTCCATATAACCCACCGCCACCATCTTACCCACCAACCCCATACAACACACCAACCCCATATAACCCACCGCCACCATCCTACCCACCAACAGTCCCACACTACCACCACCCACAAGCCCAAACCTACTCACCACCACCACCACATGTGTGGAGAGCCCAAGCCCCACACAATGTTTACCACACCCAAAACACATACCCCGCTTCTAAACCTTACAGAAACCCAAACAGACCCAGGCCTGACTCAGAATGGAGAACTAAGGCAAGGAACGCATTCACCCCATTGGGAGAATCATATACCAGCCTGTATCATAGATTAAAAGAGTTGGGAATGTTGAGCTCGGTTTCACCCAAACTTCCATACCCACCTCCGAAAAACATTGATCAATCTGTCAGGTGTGAGTATTGTTCGGGAACGCCAGGCCATGATACTGAAAAGAGTTGGCAACTGAAGAATGCCATCCAGGATCTTATTGATAGTCGGAGAATTAAAGTTCAAGCTCCGGAAGCTCCAAACATCATGCGAAACCCATTGCCAACTCACCATGAAATGCATATGATAGAATTGGCGCAGGGTGAGAGCAGTCAGAAGCCGTCTCAGTCTGTTATGATGATTAAGGCAAGTAGCAGAACAGAAAAGGAAGCCGAGAAAGAAAAAGTGATTGTTGAAGAACCAGCAATAAGACCAGTAGTGGTGGAGGGTTTGAAGGTTATAGTACCAGGCGTAAAGCCGATATTGACTGTGAAAGGCGCGAGTGTGGAACCAGTAATCATAAGACCGGTGGTGCATATGCCGGTAGTGAGCACAAAGACTGTACCTTGAAATTACAACAAGGTAGCAGTGATTTATAAAGGAAAAGAGGTATCTGGGGAAATTAATGAAACCCACGGTCTGACTCGGTCTGGGAGGTGCTTTACCCCAGAAGAGATGAGAAGAATGAAAACAGTGAAAAAGAATCAGTTAAAGAAGCCAATGTCAGAAGAAGAGGCGGAGGAATTCCTCAAAAAGATAAAGTCACAAGATTACTCTATAGTTGAGCAGCTGAGGAAGACCCCTGCGCAGATCTCTTTGCTATCTTTGTTAATACACTCGGAAGAACACAGGAAGGCTCTGATGAAGATACTGAACAAGGCTCATGTTCCAGAAAAGATCTCAGTTTGCCACCTGGAAAAGATTACCAGCAAGATCTTCGAGTCTAATAGGATCACATTATCAGATAAGGAGTTGCCTGTTGAGGGAACCGAGCACAATAAGGCGCTTTACCTTACGGTAAAAAGCGAGGAGTCGGTGGTAACCAGGGTGTTGATAGATAAGGGATCAAGTGCTAAAATTTGCCCATTGTCGACTTTGGAGAAGCTGAACGTCAGTCCGGACAGAATCCGGAAGAACAGTATAAATGTGAGAGGATTCGATGGTGGAGGGAAAAACACGTTGGGAGACATTGTCTTGGAAGTGACCATTGGTCCTGTGGATTTTACTATGGAATTCCAGGTGCTCGACATTGCTGTGTCGTATAATTTGTTGCTAGGCCGACCCTGGATCCACGCGGCCAAGGTAGTACCATCGTCTTTACACCAGATGGTCAAATTCGAGTAGGAGCAACAGGAAATTGTGGTACATGGGGAAGAGAATGCCTACAATGTGGTGACACCGTTTGATGATGCTGACGGAGATTGGGGTCCTTGGGTCTACCAAGTGACAGATGCCATAGCAGTGAACAGAATTGCTGAAGGGGAAAAATTGCCGATCCCTATGGTGGCACCAACTGCTGTGATGGTGGCCAAGGAAATGCTCAAAAACGGGTTTGCGCCAAGAAAGGGATTGGGCAAAGCATTACAGGGAGTTATTCAACCGGTTCAACTTCCAGAAAACAAAGGTACTTTCGGCTTGGGGTTCAAACCCACCTTTGCCGACATCCAGGAGAGCCTCCAAAGCCAAAAAGAACTGGACCCTGCCTAAGCCTATACCCAAACTATCCGACATCTTCATTAAGCCTGGTACAAAATATCGGACATCTGCTGTGACAAAGTACATCGAGACCCGCCCTGATGAAGAAATTCTGAGTTTTGAGAAGATATTTAGGGATGTGAATATGGTTGAAGTAGGGGAAGGCACAAGCAAAATGGATGTGCAGTTTGTGGGACCTGGAATCATGTTGAACAATTGGGAAGCCACTCCTTTCCCTATCAGGAAGGAGTCCTGGTAGTTAGCTCCAAAAATTTCATCATTGCTTTCCCAAAAATAATTACTTTCGTAGTTCTCCCACCCCCCTCATGAAAAGAAAATCAAAATGTATCCCGAACTTTGTTCATCTTTTTATCAATGAAATGCAGTTTTCCTTTTTCTTCACTTTTTGCCTTATTTTTCTTTATTTTTTCTTTTGTACAGTTCTGCATGTGTTGATTCTGATGCCATGTCATGCGTGAAGGATTCTAGACCCAGTTCTGACAGTCACATTACCATACAAGAAATTGAGGAAGATAGTGAGATAGAATGTGAGGATGAGGAAGCCATGAAGGAAATAAGTAAGGACATGAAATAATATGAGGAAAAACCCAAACTGAATCTGAGTGATACAGAATCCATAAATTTGGGGAGCGAAGACAATGTCCGAGAAACAAAGATTGGTGTTCATTTGGAGGCACCCCTCAGGGATGAATTGATAAGGTTGTTACATGAGTTTAAGGACATTTTTGCCTGGTCCTATGATGACATGCCCGGACTTAGCACTGATTTGGTGGTACACAAGTTGCCTATCTATTCTGAATGCCGGCCGGTAAAGCAAAAATTGCGGAAATTCAAAACGGACATTAGTGTGAAAATAAAAGAAGAGGTGAATAAGCAGTTTGAGGCAAAGGTCATACGAGTCACCAAATACCCCACCTCGTTGGCGAATGTCGTGCCGGTCCCAAAGAAAGATGGAAAAACCAGAGTGTGTGTGGACTATAGAGACCTCAACAAAGCCAGTCCGAATGATGACTTCCCATTGCCAAACATTCACATATTGATCGACAATTGCGCCAAGCATGAAATCAGTTCATTTGTGGATTGTTATGCCGGTTATCACCAGATCCTGATGGACGAAGAAGATGTTGAGAAAACTGCCTTCATTACACCTTGGGGAACGTATTGTTACAGAGTAATGCCGTTTGGATTGAAGAATGCCGGGGCAACTTATATGAGGGCAATGACCACAATGTTTCACGATATGATGCATCAAGAAATTGAAGTATATGTGGACGATGTCATCATAAAGTCCAAAAAGCAACCTGATCATGTGAGAGATTTGAAAAAGTTTTTCCAAAGACTCCGGAGGTACAATTTAAAGCTCAATCCTGCGAAGTGCGCCTTTGGAATACCTTCAGGGAAATTGCTGGGGTTTATAGTGAGTCGACGAGGTATTGAACTAGATCCATCAAAGATCAAGGCTATCCAAAGTCTACCTCCGCCGAAGAACAAGAAGGAGGTAATGAGTTTAATGGGAAGGTTGAATTACATTAGTCGATTCATTGCTCAGTTGACATCAACGTGTGAGCCGATCTTCAAGTTGTTGAAGAAAGATGCAGCAGTGAAATGGACCGTCAAGTGTCAAGAAGCCTTTGACAAGATCAAGGAATATTTAGCCAATCCTCCAGTATTAGTTCCTCCAGAGCCGGGGCGACCTCTGATTTTGTATCTGACAGTGCTTGACAACTCCTTTGGTTGTGTGCTGGGCCAACACGACGAGACGGGCAAGAAAGAGCAAGCTATATATTACCTCAGTAAGAAGTTTACATCCTACGAGGTGAAATATACTCAACTTGAAAGAACTTGTTATGCGTTGATCTGGGTAGCTCAGAAATTGAAGCATTATTTGTCAGCATATACCACATACTTGATATCACAACTGGATCCTCTAAAGTACATATTTCAGAAGCCTATGCCTACAGGGAGACTTGCTAAATGGTAGATTCTGCTCACAAAATTTGACATTATCTATGTGACTCGTACGGCGATGAAGGCACAAGCTATTGCAGACCACTTAGCGGAGAATCCGGTGGATGATGAGTATGAGCCATTGAAGACGTACTTTTCAAATGAGGAGGCAATGAATGTCGAGGAAATGGAACAAGATGAGAAGCCAGGATGGAAAATGTACTTCGACGGAGCCGTCAACAGCAAGGGCGTTGGTATTGGAGCGGTACTCATTTCAGGTACGGGTCAACACTATCCCGTCACAGCTCAGCTTCGATTTTTCTGTACCAACAACATGGCCGAATATGAGGCGTGCATCTTAGGATTAAGGATGGCAATTGACATGGGTATTCAAGAGATTTTGGTCATGGGTGACTCGGATCTCTTGGTACACCAAATCCAGGGAGAATGGGAGACACGAGATTTGAAATTGATACCTTACCGGTATTGTTTGCACGAGTTGTCCCAAAGATTCCAGTCTATAGAGTTCAAGCACATCCCAAGAATGCACAATGAGATCGCGGATGCTTTGGCCACACTGTCCTCTATGTTGCATCATCCTGACAAGACATATATAGATCCACTCCAGATCCAAGTCCGTGATCAAAATGCTTATTGCTTTGCTGTGGAAGAAGAATTGGATGGAGAACCATGGTATCATGACATCAGGGAATACCTGAAAGCGAGCAGGCCACTGGAGATTAGAAGAGAACCATCAGGCGTTTAGTTAACGGATTTTTCCTCAGTGGAGGAGTTATATACAAAAGAACACCAGATCTGGGGTTGTTGAGATGTGTGGATGCACAACAAGCTGATGAAATCATGATTGAAGTACATGCTGGAGCCTGTGGACCTCACATGAGCGGATATGTCTTATCAAAGAAGATTTTGAGAGCTGGGTATTACTGGCTCACTATGGAGCGTGATTGTATTAGGTATGTAAGGAAATTCCACCAATTCCAAGTACATGGGGATCTGATCCACTCCTCGCCTTATGAGTTGCATACAATGTCTGCACCTTGGCCCTTTGTCGCTTGGGGCATGGATGTTATCGGCCCGATAGATCCGGCCGCTTCCAATGGGCATAGGTTCATTTTGGTTGCAATTGATTATTTCACCAAGTGGGTTGAGACGAAGACGTTCAAGGCAGTAACGAAGAAAGCGGCGGTGGACTTTGTGCATGAGAATATATATGCCGATTTGGAATTCCTAAGGTGATCATCACGGATAATGGAGCCAATCTAAACAGTCATCTCATGGCGGAAGTTTGTGAGAGATTTAAAATCACACACCGCAATTCCACACCGTACAGGCCAAAGGCGAATGGGGCAATAGAAGCGGCGAATAAGAACATCAAGAAGATCCTCCGGAAAATGGTGGAAGGATCCAGGCAATGGCATGAAAAGTTACCCTTTGCTCTCATGGATTACCGCACGACATTGCGTACTTCTATCGGAACCACACCTTACTCACTGGTGTATGGAACGAAGGCTGTTATACCCGCAGAAGTAGAAATACCGTCATTACGGATCATAGCTGAAGCTGGAATAGATGACGATGAATGGGTAAAAGCGCGGCTGGAACAATTGAGTTTAATTGATGAGAAGAGGTTGGCCGCAGTTTGCCATGGGCAGTTGTATCAACGAAGAATGGCCAGAGCATACAATAAGAAGGTACGACCTCGAAAGTTTGAAGTCGGACAACTCGTATTGAGGCGTATCCTACCGCATTGGGCCGAGGCAAAGGGCAAGTTTGCGCCAAATTGGCAGGGGCCATTTGTGGTATCGCGGGTGTTGTCCAATGGGGCATTATATTTAACAGATGTTGAAAGAAAGTGCGTAGAGACTGCTATCAATTCAGATACAGTCAAAAGATACTATGTATGATTCCTTTTCAATTATGTGTTTTGTATTTTGTTGCGATTTCGGAATTGAAATGACAAAGGCATTTTATTCTCTATCCAAACACTTTATCCATTGACAACCCCCTTGAGCCTTATGAATATATTCTTTCATATCCATCTCTCGGAATCGCTTATAGCGCAATAAGATCGAAAATGACAAAATGAAAAAAAAATGATGAAAAATGATGATGAAAAATGATGATGAAAGAAAAAATGATGGAAAAAATGATGATGAAAAAAAATGAAAAAGAAACGAGAGAAAAAGACAAAGAAATCGGGAAAAAGTCAAAAAGAAATCCATCTAACTAATGACATTGGATGAACTACGTATGACTTGATCCCAAAAGGGTACGTAGGCAGCCTCACTGAGGTTCAGTCACAATAAAGGAAAAATCCAAAAATTCCCCACATATTGAAACTGGGGCAGAAGTTATGTTTAATAATTCCGAGAGTTGTAAGTATTTTTGAACCCTCGTGAAATTTTGAGCCTTTATAACTTTCTTTCTCAACCCATCCAAAAGCCACGTTACAGTCCAAAGAAAGACCTTCTGATCAATTTCGAAATGATAACGAATGCGATGAAGGAGGAGCAAGATATCGGATAACGCCCGTGGTATTAGAAAACAAAATACAAAAAGGAAAAATGAAAAATGAAAAATGAGAGAGTCTCATCGGTGAAAACCTTAACCGGCACTGTGAGATGACTGTGAGTTTGAGAGAAATAAAATGAGAGAGTTTCATCAGTGAAAACCTTAACCGGCACTGTGAGGCAATTGTGAGGATGAGAGAATAAATGAGAGAGTCCTATTGGTGAAAACCTTTTGAGGCACCGTAGGGCGATCGTGAGGACTACCAGAAAAGAGAAAAGGCACCAAAAAAAATAGTATCGGTTTGGGTTGAAAACAATTCGGAGACAGAATAATGATTGGAACGAACTGTGTCAGAGTTTAAATACATGGCATGGTCAGCGGAATCATCCAGCAAATACCCAGATAAGTTCTATCACCTCTCCAAAACGTCCTTACCCTCTTTCATTTTTTCTGCATTTCATTGTTTACCTTTTAAAAGCTAACTACCAGCTCCTGATAACGAACGCTGAAACAACACTAGGTCAGAAAGAAGGAGAAGTTGGGAAGGAAATAAAGAAGTTTGGCAAACATGGCCAAAGGAAAAGAAAACAAAACAAAAAGGGGAAAATTAAGAAAAGACAAAAAGAGTTTGCAAGAGATAAGCGGTTGAAAGTTACACAGCAGGAGAAAAAGCAAAAAAGAGGAAGGCAATAAGAGGCAGGGATGACAGATGCCAGTTGCCAGCAGTTTATATCTAATAAATTTTATTTCATGCAGGAACGAATTGTCACTCATTACTTTAAAGTGAATGTGACCAATGTGGAAAAATAGAAAACACAAAAAGAGAAAGTTCGCCAATAAGTGGAGAAATTCACAGGCAAGAGATAATTGGTAAAAGAAAATACCAAAAAGAGGAACGTTTAATTTTTGTTAGGCGCCCACCTTCAAATACGGGAATACTTTTCTGCATCGCATTTTTACGTTTAAATTCTGTTAGGCGCCCACCTTCAAATACGGGAATACTTTTCTGCATCGCATTTGCACGTTTAAATTTTGTTAGGCGCCCACCTTCAAACACGGAAATACTTTTCTGCATCGCATTGCATGTTTAATTTCTGTTAGGCGCCCACCTTCGAATACGGGAATACTTTTTTGCATCGCATTGCACATTTAATTTCTGTTAGGCGCCCACCTTCAAACACGGGAATACTTTTCTGCATCAGATTGCACGTTTAATTTCTGTTAGGCGCCCACCTTCAAACACGTGAATACTTTTCTGCATCGCATTGCACGTTAAATTTCTGTTAGGCGCCCACCTTCGAATACGGGAATACTTTTTTGCATCGCATTGCACGTTTAATTTCCGTTAGGCGCCCACCTTCAAATACGGGAATACATTTATGCATCGCATTGCACGTTTAATTTCTGTTAGGCGCCCACCTTCAAATACGAGAATATTTTTTTTGCATCGCATTGCACGTTTAATTTCCGTTAGGCGCCCACCTTCAAATACGGGAATACATTTATGCATCGCATTGCACGTTTAATTTCTGTTAGGCGCCCACCTTCAAATACGAGAATATACTTTTTTGCATCGCATTGCACGTTTAATTTCCGTTAGGCGCCCACCTTCAAACACGGGAATACATTTCTGCATCGCATTTGCATGTTTAATTTCTGTTAGGCGCCCACCTTCAAACACGGGAATACTTTTCTGCATCGCATTGCACGTTTAATTTCTGTTAGGCGCCCACCTTCCAATACGGGAATACATTTTTGCATCGCATTGCACGTTTAATTTCTGTTAGGCGCCCACCTTCGAATACGAAAATACTTTTCTGCATCGCATTGCATGTTTAATTTCTGTTAGGCGCCCACCTTCAAACACGGGAATACTTTTCTGCATCGCATTGCACGTTTAATTTCTGTTAGGCGCCCACCTTCAAATACGGGAATACTTTTCTGCATGTTATGGTTTATGTAGCTAAAAGCCCACACTGGGGTAGAGAAGAAAAAAAAAAGTTTGTTGTTTTGTTTTGTTTTGAGCAGGTTTTAGCTCAAGGACAAGAAGTACCATTGAAAATCAAAAAAAGAGGGAAACCAAGAAAAGAAAATCAACAAAAAAAGAGAGTCGGCATCAAAGAAAATCAACAAAAAAGAGAGTCGGCATCATAGAAAATCAAGAAAAAGAAGAGCAAAAGCTAGATTAGGAACAATTGTAATTGTAGGATCATAGCTTAGATAGCTTCTTCATTTTACATTTTTCCCCGGTGTAATAAGGAGTAAGTCAGTAGGTCTCAACAATGTCAATGCAACAGTGAGTCTGGTAGTTTTTAAACTACCAGACCTTCCCGAACTACACTGGCCTGATTCCTGTTTAGCCCAGGATATGTAGGCAACCTCTAAAGCAAGGTGCGGTCAAAAAGGTTTTCAAAAAATGCTTTTACGGAATATGCCTATGTGCAAAAATCTATCATTTCTGCTCACTTATCTTTGCACTGAAACTCTTCGTGTTCCCTAGCAAAGAGGGGCAGCTGTGAGCACGTGAGTTTTGCACCGGGCAAATAATTCCAAAATCAAAATAAATATGTTTTTGAGTGCAATTACTTGCTTTGATTGAAATTAGCTATACTTTATGTGTTTGCATAAATGGAAATTAGAAAAATTTAAGAAAATCACCAAAAATAGTAGCGGAAATTAGGGAAAAATAGTAGAAAATTGCCAAAAAAATACTAAATAATTAGAGTAAGTAGGAAATCAGGTTTTATAATTTTCCATAAAAGAAAAAGAAAAAAAATATATATAAAAGAAAATATATAAAAAGAAAATAATATCAGAAAATGCAAAAAATATGTTGTGTAATAAATTTGGGCCAATTTAATTGAAATTAGTGGCCGAGTCTGCTAAGCCCAAGATTTTGGCCCGCCTGATCCCATAAATAGTTTTGATGTCAGCCGTTCGTGTGAGGTGATCTAACGGTGGGAATAATTAGCGGATTTCTTTAATTAATTGAGATGGGTTGATTAATCTCGACCGTCCGTGTAAATTGATCCAACGGGAGAACCTTTGGTCTCAGTGGAGACAATGCGATGTCGTTTGGGTAGGGCAAGTCTTGATCGTTGATCTTCATCAGATCAACGGCCCAGATCACCTCGGACGCCTTGCCTATATAAGGCTTTGGGCTGAAGGAATCCGGCCATTATACGTATATCCTAACCCTATCCGCCCCAAGCCCCTTCTCTTCTCTCCCCACTTCGTCTTCTTCAGACCTCGTCGGCCATGGAGGCCACCACCTCTCACGGTGGTCTCCGGCCACCCCCTTCATCTCCCTCGCCCTTTTCTCCTTCTTCTTCACCACAAACACCCAGAAACCCTAGAAGACAAACCTTGTTCTTGACTAGCCGGTCACCAGAACTCCGCCGGTGACCACCAAACAACGAATCACCCTACCAAACCAATGCCGATCGAACCGACTTGGTGAGATCTACCCAAACATACAAGCCACCACCCTCGAATCTGCCGGGAACTCGTCGAATATCCCATAAGATGTCGCCGGAACCCTAACTCCGGCGACCCCCAAATTCAAACCTCTTCAAGACCTTGTCTTTTACCTTCCCAAACATCCCTCTGCGAACCAAAAATGCAGAAGGCTTCATCTTGAAGCCAAACAATGGAAACAGAAAAAGAAAAACGAAAAAAAAGAATAAAGAAGAAGAAATAAGGAAATAAGAAGGTCTGATAATAAGAGTAAGAGTCTGGATGACCAGAAAAGAAAAGAAAGAGAAGAAAATAGGAAGCATAGGGGACCGGCCGTGCGAGCTAAGTACCCCGCCCCTTCTGTTTTCTTTAGCTTATTAGGATTTGTCTGTGTTTTCTTGCATGTTTTTTGTTTTGTCTTCTCTGATTTTTTGTTTCCGCATGTTAATTTTAGATTGTTCTTGTTGATTTTCTGTTTCTTTTCTTTTGTTTATCTTCTTTTTGTTTCAATATGCCCTGCATATCCTTGAATGTTAGCCTGTCTTCTCTTATTTCTTAACTTGTTCTTCTGAGCATGTTAGTACTAGGGTTTTTCATCTTGTTCATTCTCATGTTTTCTCTTGTTTTGTTATTTTGATCATGTTCTATTTCTCTGAGTTAAAAGACCTATTTTGATTCACCCTGTTCTCTTCATCTTCTGTGTACTGTGATTCTTAATATGTTAAGTTTCCTATAGTCTGACTGTGCTTCTCTTCTGTTTCTTTTCACGATTAGCTTAGTTGTTTGACCCCCGATTAGGGTCTCTTCTATTAGCTCTCAATGTCCTTACTGTTTTATCTTCTTTACATGATTTAGCTTGATTCTAAGGTTAGTAGTTGGTTCTCATGTCTGATATAAGTCATACTTCATTTCTACTGGACTGTTTTGTGAGAATTTAGTCTCTATGAGTCTATGTCCATGAACTTTAAGTACTCTGGGTTTTTCATTGAATCATCTAACATAAATTGGTTGTAATTAAGTCTGATTGATGTTAATTAACACTTTCATGCATGAAATTGAGTTATGAGAGTTGATTAATTAAAATTCATCATTATCAAACTTCCCTTCTGAGTTTTAATTGATTGATGAACAATGTTTGGTTTCATGTGGCTATGTGTGCAATTGTATGTTGAAATGACTGAGTTTTTAGTAGTTTATTGTTAGCATGAACACTGTTAAGTGCCTATCATACTCTAGGTGGATTGGTTATAGCTGCAGTAGTATTAAAACTTATAATTGATTAAAATTGAAACATGTGTTAAGTGTCTTAGAATAGGCTAAAACTGAAAATCACAAAAAAATAGGTCACAAGTTAAATAAGTGATCAGAGTGGTCAATTTTTGCAATTGACCTACTTTGTTAGGTCCCTCACACTGACCAACACTTAAAAGTTGGCTAGTTGTGTAATAACTGGCTAAGTCTGCAAAGGCAGACTTGCCCAGGCTCTATTTGAGCCCTGAACTTTAGGTGGCTAAGTCTGCAAAGACCTTAGTCCAGCCTATGTTCGGTAACTGGGCTTCATTTGCCCAGGCTAAGTCTCAACTTGAGACTGGCCATTAGTTAAATAATCTGAAAGCTTTAATTAAGCAGGCTAGTCCTGCAATTAGTTTAATTAGCCTTAAATGAACAAAAACAGGTTATTAAGCAATAATTGGCCTAAGAGTGGTCAACCTTGCAAAAGGTTGACCAACTCTATAAGGCCCTAACACACAGTCCACCTTAAAAGGGGGCTGGTTGTGCAAAATGGCTAAGTCTGCCAATGCAGACTTGCCTAGGCTCTCTTTTGAGCCATGAACATTAAAGCGGCCAAACCTGCAAAGGTTTTGGGCCCAACTGTTCAGCAATTTGGTTTAATTACCTAAGCCAAGTCTCAACTTGAGACTGGCTAGTTTTTAAAGAGTTAATTTTAATAATAAAGCAGGCTAGTCCTGCAATTAGTTTAAAATTGAAGTAGATGGGTCTTAATTAACTGGAACTAAGTTAAAATAGGTTAAAATTGAAATAGTTCTTAATAGAAGACCTGGCCAGCCCTTAAATACCAATGCAAGGGCTGGCTATTAGTTAAATAAATCCCAAAAGAGCTGAAACTTAACCTAGGCAGTTGGGTAAATCAGCAAAGTCTTTGAGGGCATATATGGAATTGAAAATAGTTTTCTGGTAAATAATTGAGAACCTAAGAGGGTAAGGGAGTCATTCATACCCCTGATTTCTGCAATTTTGCAGAGATTTAAGGGTATAATGGTCTCCCTAAAAAGGGAAATCAGTAAAAATCCCAAACCCCTAAGGCTACATTGGTAGAAACCCCATAAAAGGGAGTCTTTAGAACCTTCCAGCATGCTGGAAGGATTTCTGTTAACTGATTTGGGGACTAAAGTGTACGTTTGATAAATTTTAGAGGGGGAGAAGTGGGATTAATCCCATACTTTCTCCCCAAGTTTCAGCCCTATGCCCATTCCTATAAATACATCCTAAAAGGGGCTGATAGTGGGGGGGTTCCAATGAATTGATCTGAAATTCACTTAGGCTGGTTTTTGAATATAAAAATTTCAGAAAAAAAATAGCAAGATAACAGTAGGTTTCTTCTGCAATTTTCGAATGAAATTTGGGGGATATTCAATCTGATTCTTTGGGTTTTCTGCTCGATTATCTGCTTGGGCTTCCTTTTGTGTTGTTGTTGCTGTGGTTTTCCTTATTCATTGACATCCATCACTGTTGCATTGCTGTTCGAAATTTTGTTGTTCTTACCTGCCTGTTTCCCTAGACTCATTGGAATTCCTTGTTGATTCAGGTACATTTCTCCTTCGTTTGAAGTTGTAATGGCGAGCTATTTGAGATGAAAAAATGAAGATCTGGATTATTTTATTATCTGTCACGTAATTTTAGTTTAAATTTTGTAGTGTATTACAATAGATAGTAGAGAAAAACAAACACAATCATGTAATAGCTAACATAATAGTAGTAATGTAGTAGTAGTATAGTCGTAGGTTGCCCATCACTTAGTTAAATAGGAAAAACTCTTAAAACAAAAGTTAATTGATCCTCGCATGCGTTAATAATAACATGCTCACTTAGTTAATATGTTATTTGAGTAGGTTTAAAAGGAAACAAACAGATAAGTAGTGAAGTTGGCTTTGATAATATCAAATAGGTTTTGCTCTTGCTAAACAACGGTAGTTAATCATATCAAGTAAGTCAGCCTCTAGATATCAAAAAGTACAAAAGAGAAAGGAAGCAGTAATTCATTCGAGACTAGCTTTGTAACACTGATTGAGTCCAATCGTAATATAACCATGCATGTGTAGTCAATCACTTAGCTTTAAATAATCTGGTTCTTGTCAATAAGCGATTGGATTGTTTAAATATTGTATCACATAGTTGAATTGTCTCTTTGACTGAGTAATTTCAGTACTGTTATAGGTCATTAACAGAAAACAAAGAAATAGGATTAGTTCATTCATATATACATTAATTAGTTGTAATCTAGGATTAATATTGATATTCTTGTACAGCGATTTTCCCTTTTGGATTAATAAAAGAGTGATTTAATTTAATTCCATTGTGTTTGATTTACTATGAGTTCATTGTCTTTGCTTTTTTTTATTACAGCCTAAATCCGATTTTGGGCCTCACAATTTGTATGGGCCTAGACTATGTCCACGTAACTGTTGGGTTAGCGATGAATTACCCAAAACAGGTCTGGTTTTTAAGAACCAGGACCCCCTTGTTAATGTATTAAATCCTGTTCTGGAAATCCAGGCCCCAATAAACAATAGAAATCATGTGGGCCTGGAATACTTAGTGTTAAAATACGATTAAGAAAAAAACAATATAGAAAACGTAGTATACATTAAGATTGAACTTTTAAAATTAAATTAGGACGAGCCTCGCCCGTCGTTAAACAAGCGGGGCCCCCATCTAGTAATGGTTTAATACAATTAGACTCGGGAAGGATAATAGCGAATTCCATAGCCTCGCCCAAAAGATTTAAAAGCCGATAGACGTTACTTTAGGGCACGGTTTTAATGTACCTTCCATTGAATGAGTGTGCACTTGCTGCGACTCAAATACATATCTCGGCAAAGCTGAAATACACCGAAAGTCATAGGCGTACTGGTTGCGGTATGACTCGATGCGTGTTTTTGCAATGCCGCAAATTTCATAAAAATAATACTTAAGTAAAAAGCACTATATGTTGTTAAAATCTGTGATTGAGTCAAACAAGAGCCGGGAACAACAATTGAGCCACCGTGCTAAAACCACCGAACCCGGGAATGCCTAACACCTTCTCCCGGGTTAACAGAGTTCCTTATCCGGATCTTTGCTTCGCAGACATTTTTTAAGAGTCAAATTCCTCGGATTTGGGATTAACCGGTGACTTGGGACACCATTATCATTCCCAAGTGGCGACTCTGATTAATCTTAATAAAATCCCGAACCGATTGTCCTTTAATTGGAAAAACTCCTTCCTCTATGCTATTATATCCGTCTCGGGTATTTGATTGTCAAGGTATACCCTACAAGCGTATTTATATGCTTATTTCCCAAAGTGGGGTAGTAAAAAGGGAGGTGTGACAGTTGTAGTTCCAAGGTATAGCTTTAGTATCAACCACCGGCATTTGCACCACTGGCTTTATGATCACTGGTTCCATGCATGCTCCTTTCACTGTCAATAATGGCTTAACCCCTGGCACCACAATTTTCAAAGTTTCAACCACTGGCGGCTTTTTCACTAGTACCTCAGCTGTCGCTTTCTCTTTCTCAACTTCTTTATCCACTTTACTGTTGGCTTTTATCATCATTACTGATTGGGACGGCTTCCTGCCGCTCTCTTCTTGTTCTAACTCTATCATGTGTGTCTCATGATGAGTCAGCAGCGGATTTTGAGTAATGTTTGGAGTCTCTGGAGCCTGTACCTCAATCCTCCTACTGTCAATGAGCTCCTGTATAGCAGATTTCAAGTGCCAACATTTTTCAGTATCGTGCCCCGGTGCCCCGGAGCAATATTCACACTTGACTGACTGGTCAATGTTTCTGGGAGGTGGGTTTGGCAGTTTTGGTTCAATCGGGTTTAGCATCCCCAATTCTTTCAGACGATGATAGAGGCTGGTGTAAGACTCCCCCAATGGGGTGAATGTTTTCTTTGTTTGGGCTATGTTTCTCATTTCTGGATCAGGTCGGAAGTTGGTTCTATTTGGGTTCTTGTAGGTTCTGGAAGGATGGTAGGTGTTCTGTGTATGATAGACGTTTGTGGGACTTGGGCTCGCCATACATGAGGGGGCGATGGGTAAGGTTGGGCTTGTGGGATGGGGTAATGTGGAATAGTGGGTGGATAATATGGTGGAGGTGGGTTGTAAGGTGCTGGCGGGTATGGTTGGTATGGGCGAGGTGGGTGATGATATATGCTTTGGCTCCGAGTCTATGGTTTACTTTCTACAATCGAAACCTCTTCCTTCTTCTTCTTTCCAATAGATCCTCCGTTCCCGGTCTTTATAGCCTGATTCGTGGCCTTGATAGCAGAAAAGCTCATGATTTTGTTGGTTTTCAACCCTTTTTCTACATAACTCCCCATTTTCACTACTTCATTGAAATTCTTACCAATAGCCGACACCAGATGGCCATAGTAAGTAGGCTCTAAAGCCTGCAGAAAATAATCTACCATTTCAGTCTCCTTCATAGGCGGATCCACTCGCGCCGCTTGTTCCCTCCATCTAAAACCATACTTCCAAAAACTTTCTCCGGGCTTCTTCTTCATCTTGGTAAGCGACAACCTGTCTGGTATTATCTCCAAGTTGTGCTGGAAGTGGTTGGCAAATGATTGCGCTAGATTGTCCCAGATGAACCATCTAGTATGATCCTGATTTGTATTCCACTCCAGTGCAGAACCGCTCAAACTCTGACTAAAGTACGCCATCAAAAGTTCATCTTTTCCTCCTGCGCCACACATCTTGCTGCAATAGCCCCTGAGATGGGCTACAAATCCCCATGTCCATCGTACATGTCGAATTTAGGTAGCTTGAACCCAACCGGGAGCAGCACCTCTAGGAACATACACAAATCTTTGTATGCTACGCTCACTTGGCCTCCTAGCCCTTGTATGTTATGGAAAGACTGTTCTAAACTCCTCATCTTCCGTGCCATTTCCTCTTGTTCCAAGTTCTTGACGGGATTTTCTTCAGTTGTCTCCATCAGTGGGGTATAAGATTCATGCTGCCTAAACGTCGGTGCCACATACACTGGGGCGACCTATGGTGGCTGGGGTGGAATCTGTTTGGACAGTGGTGGTGGTGCCTGTGAAGTGGAGGCATAGTAGTGGTGGTAATCTGGGTACGTGGAGGATGAGTTCATGGTAGGTGGCTCGGGATTAGGATTGACGGGAGGGACATATGCTGGGTTGGCTGGATATGCGGGTAAGGGTTGACCCCTGGACCAAGCTTGGTACATTTATGACATCTAATGCTTGAGCTTATACATTTCCTCCTTCATCCCTGCTACATCCACGACCTCCTCTTCTTGCACTGGGTCCATGATAGTCAGCTCAATTTCCTGAGACACAGCCTTAGTCATAGTCTTGGATCGTGTGTTGTAACGATGATTTTCCAGAATACCAGTTGCCAGCTGAAATCTGATTCTCATAAACAACAACACTTGTTAATAGTTAGTACTTAAAAGGATAAGATGCAACGATTGAAAAATCACAACTTTTGCCTTTGATCGTCATGCATCATCCCGACATTTATTCCATTTTGAACCAACATTTTCTTTCTTTCTTTTTTCTTTTTCATCCATCTTTCCTTCTTTTTTTTCTTTTCTTTTTTTTTCTTTTCTCTTCCTCTTCTTTTTTTTTCATTTTCTTTTCCTCTTTTTTTTCCTTTATTAATTTTCATTCCTACTTATTTGCATATCGTGCAAACAATTGATATAAAGCAAAAAAGTATTAGCAACAACTTTTGATCTTTTCATTGATATTCAAAAACATTGATTTACAAGATGATGTTGTGCTACTAATGCAAAAAGAAATACGGATACAAAATGCATGCCCTATGAATACATTAATGCTCCTAATGCCCGCGAGACGTCGTTCGGTCTTGCCGCGGGCCTATATGCTAATCCACTTTGGAGCCTATCTAGGTCGGACATGACTTGCTTCACAAAGAATTTCACGGCTGATACAAATGTTGCTCGGGACATTTCTTCACACAGTTGGCACTTTCGGGTGATATATTGAGCAATATGTACAATTCTTTCTCGAACGACCCCTTTCTCTTGGAGTAACCTGCTAATCTGTTTGGCGCGAGCGTCTAATATGTGTTGGTTCTCTTTCTGCAGTTGTTGTAACTCGAACTCTAATCGAGCCATAGTCGTGTAACAATACTCTCTTTCTTCTTCAAATTCTTTGATTATCTTGTTACTCTTGACAGTGGCTGTGATGATTTTCTTTCTCAGACGAGCTACCTCAACCTCATGTTTGTCTTGTAGTTGCTGAACCAACCTAGCTATTTCCTCGGCATCTTTGGCCAGTTGCTTCCGAACCCTGACTAACTGCTTTTCTGCTTTGTCCAGATCGAAGCTGTAGTCATTCACTTTGCGCCAAAGATTTCAATTAGCTTCTCGTCTCGAGCTAAGCGAACCGGGGTCTCGGATGCAATTTTAATTTTTGCAACTTGATCCTTTAGAATTTCATTCTCCTTTTTCAGCTGCTTCTTTTCTCCTTCGTCAGATACTGCCTGTAAACTGCTCTCGAACTGGAGATCTCGCAACTATTTTTCTAGCAAGCTGATTTTGTCCTTATACTCGTTTTCTTTGGCCGCCCAATTTCTGTCTTCCTTAGACTGCTCCGCCAAATCTTGAAAGTGAGGTCTTTTCGATGGTCTATCATGCTTAATACCCCGTCGATACCATGCAGCGTATCCTGGCGATACTTCTCCCCGAGCTCTGTTCTCCACACAAGTTTCTGCCTTCAAATTTTGACACTCATTCCAAATCTGTCGGACCTTTGTTTCCGGGAATTGCCCATCCGGACTAATATGAGGTCCCCATCCTTTGGTATAACTTGAAACCTTCCAAGCTGTTGTAGGACCCTGTACGGGGCATAAGGCTGTATACTTTTCAAACCCATGATCAAGAAGTGTGACCCTTCCGTCGGCATGTAAATCACCTCATCGAGGGGCAACCATCCATATGCCCAATCGATTTGGCTATCGGTCAACGATCGTAGATATGAAATCCAATCCTTAACTCCCTCCGGCAGCTTAACTTCTTTTGTTCTCGTATAGAATTCTTCGAGGCACGTTCTTTCGGTCGGCCCATAGCTTGAGAACGAAAGATGACGGCATAGATGTTCTATCAACCAGATTTGCAAAATCAAGTTACATCCCTCAAAGAAGTTGCACCCTACTTTACATGTCGTCAGGGCACGCTAGATATCCACTATAATCATTGGAGACAAAGTGCAATTATCTTGTACAATCAAAGTGTTGGCTACCCCGGCGACTCTTGTATCAATGTGCCCGTCCTTTCTTGGAAATATTATTATCCCGAGAAACGCCACTAGGAAAGCGAATCGTCGATGTTCCTCCCATTTAGCTCGGTTGGACTTGCTACAAAGTTTGTTTGTGGGGTCATTGAAACCCCCGACATGTCCATATCTACTATAGATGAAGTTTAGGGAGCAAAACCTATTAACCAAATCCTCGTTGTGGACGTTTCGAGCAATCTTCAAAGAGTCAAGGAAACGGTGCACCGTTATTGCTCTTGGAGCCACCGGGTATTTCTCTTTTAAGGGGACCTCATTTTTCCCTATATAGTAAGCAATTTCCTCAAGAGTGGGAGTGAGTTCAAAGTCCGAAAAATATAGAACGTTGTGCGCAGGATCCCAGCATGTGACAAGTGCTCGGATTATATCGCCTCGGGGAATTATGTCCATTAATCCCGTAAGATCCTTTAGATAGCATTTGATCCAATTTTGTCCTTCCTGTCCCATGTCGTTCCACCATAATCTTAGCTCCAAAGGGCTTATATTCATTTAAGTGAAGGGTTCATTCTGTATCGCGCTCATCCTGCACATTTATTAAGGCGATTTTATTTAGAAAAAAGAAAAAATATATTTTTGTTTTCAAAGCAAATTTCATTTTTATTTTTGAAAAAGGGAAACATGACTTTCGAAGTGGCCATTTTTGCCAAAACATCCTTCCGGCGTCCTTTCGGAACATTCGACTATTTCCAAAAATAGCGATTACCTCGATTATTTGAAACAAAAATATTTTTGGTCTTTTTCTAAAAGGGTGGTTGGACCCGTTCAAGGGTTGCCTACGTATCTCACCTAATGGCGAGAATCAAACCTATGTAGTTCGGTCAGATTAATTGACCAATTATTTTAACAACAAGGCTATTTTTCTCATTTTCCAGATTTCCAAATTTTCCAACAACTCTTTTATCACTAGTTTTCTCTTTTTTTTTGTTTGAATATTCTTTTTCTACTATCGGGAATTTTGCCGGTCCGCATAACGATCAAAGACAATAAAAAATTCAACACATAGTATGCTCGGTCTTTAATTACCGGGTCACCTGTCCTAGATGGACCCAACCCCTGTGTTGAGTCTCCTAAGTCAGTTATGATGCAAATAATCACCCTAGACCTATATTCAATACCTTATGGTTTTATATGGTGCTAGACCGTGTACCCGAGCGGACAATTCGGATCGAGGAGGGGGCTACGTACCGGTGACCCGCGGAGTCAATCAGCTTTGTAACTTATCCGGTCTCTGTTTCTTAATTTAGGTGTGACTTAACAGAAAAGGGGAGTCTCAACCAGTAAGGACATCCCCGGAGGTGAAGATGAGAAGGGTTTTCGGCACAATTTATATATACAATCCATATAATATCAAAGCGGTAAAAGACATAGCATGTTGTTCAAAGCATATAACAAAGTCAAACAATATCGAGGACGGCGATTCTAATGAGCTCGAATTCTTAAACCCTGAAACCGAAGTTCTGGGTTGCAAGTCCCCAGCAGAGTCGCCAAAGCTGTCACACCTCCCTTTTTACTACCCCTTTTTGATCCTTTTTAAAAGATACGTTGGGTATACTTGAATGTTCGAATACCCAAGAAGGATATTATAACAAAGAGGAAGGAGTTTTCCCAAATAAAGGACAATCGGTCCGGAATTTTATTTAATTTTTAGAGTCGCCACTTGGGAAAATAATGGTGTCCCAAGTCACCGGTTAATCTCGAATCCGAGGAAATTGACTCTGTATTACAGTCCGCAAAACAGAAACCTGGATAAGGAATTTTGTTAACCCGGGAGAAGGTGTTAGGTACTCGTGAATTCCGTGGTTTCAGCACGGTCGTTCAACCGTCGTTCTCAATTTTATATGACTTGTTATACGCTTTTTAACAATACGTACATGTTTTCGACTTTAATATTTTTACGAATTGCGACGTCGCAAAAACGTATTTCAAGTCACACCGCAACTAGTATGCCTGTGACTTTTAATACATTTTGGCTTCGCCGGGATTTACGTTTTGAGTTGCACCAAGTGCACACTCCTATTAGGGAAGGTATATTTATTAAATCGTGCCTAATAATCGTCTAACGGCTTTAAATCTTTTGGAAAAGGTTATGGAGTTTACTATTAACCTTCCCGGATCTATTATATTTATCACTTTGTTATTATAAGGGGGCCCCACTATTTTTTTTATTGTGTGAGGCTCATCCCTTGCATTTTTTAAAGTTCAAACTTAACGTATCCCTACATTTTCTATTATTGTTTTTCCCTTAATTATTTTTTAATTAGCTATATTTCCAGAATAAGTCCAGGCCTTTATCGCTTCCATTGTTATTGGGCCTGGATTTCCAGATTGATACTTAACAAGTTAGCACATGTATCTGGGTCTTAAGGACCCAGACCTAATTTGGGCTTTCATTCAATGGCCTAGTGAATTTTCGAATACAGTCCATGCCCACATCGCACATTAGGCCCAGACCAGAGACGAGGCAGTAGTAATGAAAACAAAAATGAGAACTCGTGATAAAAGTAGGAACTCAGAATCAAAAGAGAGATGAATTCGAACTATATTTTATTTATTAAGAGATAAATTCTATAGTGAACTAACAATATTGAATCTGAATCATGAAAGTCTAGCATGCAGAAAACTTAACTAACAAGACTATTTTTACTTTGTTCTCAAAGAATTAATTTATGTCACTGATCTGAATTTTCTATTAACTAAATGACAAGAGACTATTTTAAATATGTAAAATAGAAATAAACTAAGCGATTCAATCATTTACACCTAGCATTCAATTACCTAAGCTAAATTGACTCACTCGCATATACATAACTACTTTTCATCATTGAGTCTGTTGTGTGGTATTACGAAAACCAATCTTAACTAAGCTATAACTTCGTTTTACTGTTACTGTTTAAGAACTTGTTTGGATCTAAATGTCAAATACCAAATTAAATTACCTACATAAAACTAATTAAAGTTATTGCTGTGAGTTCGTTGTTATAGATTCATGTCAGGATTAATTAGCCTTGTTTCATGATTTTAACCTATTTAACTAAGTGATTTAACTACTATAACTATACTACTACTGTTTGCTACTTATTACATTGTTCTGTTCGAGCTTTTACTTATACATACAATGTCCTAATGAATTACAGATTTAAGCTAACTAATCAGCTAATAGAACAGAAGAATGAAGAAATAATAAAATGCTTTAAACGATTTTAAGTCTTCATTTCATCATAGCTTCAAAGTTACATAGCTTCGAACAGGGATGTGTATCTGATTCAGCAAACAAACTCAATGAGTTCTAAGGGAGATGAAATAGAGCAGAAATTCCAAACCACTCCAAATATGGACTTCAACTAGAGAAACCAGGCAACTATTTGCTATTTTAGTGTATAATTCTTTCTGAAAATTTTGTTTTCCAAAATCCAGCCCTCAAACTAGTCCTAAATGGGGGTATTTATAGGTGTAGAGAGGTGAAATTTTTTGGGGGAAAAGATAGAACATAATTATATTTCCCTCCCCTCCTATTTTACCAAATTTTACACTTTAAACCCCATTTTCTATTACAAGATGCCTTCCAGCATGTGTTGGAAGGTTCTATTTGATTCCATTTTGGGGCTTTTACTAGTGTGCCCCTACTTATTTGTGTTTTTTACTAAATTACTTTTTCCTTAAGACTAATATACCCTTAATTCTATGCCGAATTGTAGAAATTGGGAGCCCAAATGTCTTATGTATCCCTATAGGCTCTATTAAATCTACATTTTTCCATTTCATATTCCTTATATGCCCTTAAAGGCATTAGTTAATTACCCAGTTCAGATTTTCTGAGATTCAGTTACTATTTAGCTGATGGCCAGCCTTTATATTAGTATATAAAAACAAGCCATATTAGACTTAAGACTTATTTCAATTTTAGCCATTTTTGTTTCATTTTCTGTTATTGAAGCTAATTTGCCGGACTAGCCTGCTTATTATTCTGTACTTAATCTATTTGAGACTTAGCCAGTCCAAAGATTGGACTTAGCTTTGCAATTGAGGCCCATTACTGAACACAGGCATGGCTGAGACCTTTGCAAGTCTAGCCACTAGTGATCATGGGTCAAGCTGGGCCTTGGTAAGTCTATCTATTAGACTTGAACCAACTTTTATTACACAACTGGCCTATTTAAGTCTTGGCCAGTGTGTGAAGCCTATCAGAGTAGGTCAGTTGCAAAACTGATCACTCTTTGTTATTTAACTCACTTATAGCCTCTTTTGTGGTTTTCAGTTTTAAACCTATTCTAAGATACTTAACACATGTTTTCAATTTTAACCACTTATGAGTTTAACATTACTGCAGCTATAACCAATCCATCTAGGCATGATAGGTATTAACAGTATTCAACTTAACACAAGGCTATTGCAGACATAGCCAATTTCACAAATAATTGCACACATAGCCAATGAAATCAGAATCATTTTATTAATTAATCAAAACTCAGAGAAAGGGGTTGAATATTGTTGAATTTCAATCAATAGACTTACAACTCAGACTTCACAACACAGTGTCAATTAGTCAAGAAACAGGCATAGTCAAGACTTCCTTATACTTAATGAACTACTGAAAACCCCCAAGTCATGCTTAAAATGCTCTTGACTAAACACATACAGGTAAATACTCATAAAGCAATTTCAGAAGAGACCATGGTTTGCAAAGATAAAAAATAGGCATGCTAATCAAAGAAGAACCAATCTTAGGTAAAGTAGACATAATAGTAGCCCTGAAGAAAGGCTAATCAAAGAAAGAACAAATCTTAAACAGAGTACACATGAAGAAAGAATAGACTTTAAATAGGAATTCCTCAAAGGCGAAACCCTAATCTAAACATGCAGTCTAACATACTAAAGAAAGATATGAAGATAGATAAAATAAAGAAGAATAGATCTTAAACAGAGAAAACAGAAATTTGTGAAAGACAAAACCCTAATCTATCATTCAGTTGCTCATACGGCTAACGTACTAGAAAGAAAAGAATCAAACAAAGACAAACAGAAAATCATAGAAAAATAAACAAAAAAGGGGGAAAAGGACTTAGCTTGCAGGATTGGGCTCCTGAGCTTCCTTTCTCATTTTTTTTCTTTTTCTTTTTCTTTTTTTTTCTTCTTTTTTCAATTTTCTTTTCTTTTCTTTTTTTTTTGGTTTTCTTTTCAGGCTTCAAGATGAAGTCTTTTTATTGTTTTAGTGGTGGGAATAGGTTTTGGGTGTCAACAGGGAAGGGTTTGTTCAATGTTAGTTTTCTAGGTTGGCCGGAGTTAGGGTTCCGGCGATCTATTTTGGGATATTCGAACATTTTGGGGAATATTCGAGAGAAACCGGGTACATGGGGTGATAGATCTGGTTATGAAGCTCATATGGTGTTAATTTGGGAAGGGTTTTCATGGTTTTGGTCACCAGAGAGAAACTCCGATGACCGGGGTTTCAAGAAAGTAAAGGTTTTTTAGAGTTCTTTGGGTTTTGGAGGGTATTTTGTGGTGGAGAAGAAGAATGTGAGGGTTTTGGGGCTAGGGTTGGCCGGAGACCGCCATGGGAGAAGGCCAGTCTCCATGGCCGGCGGTGAGAAAGAGGGTGATGAAGAAGACGAAGTGGGCGGCTAGGGTTTGAACATGAGAAAATGGCCGGTCTCTGAAGAGACCGGACCCTTATATACTCGTGGCCTTTGATGAATTCCTGGACGTTAGATCAAGTGAGACCAATGGACAGGATTGAACTCCTCCAAAACGACATCGTCTCATTTAAATGGGAGGCCAATCTACGCCTGTTAGATCTTAAGGCATGAACGGTTAGGATTTGATCTCAAACTTAATTGATTTAATTAACTCCGGATAAATCCTCAGCCGTTGGATTTGGATAGATGAACGGCTGGGGTTGCTTCAATTTAGATCATTTGTACCGGGAATCTGAGAATGGTTTGGGCCAATGTATTTGGGCTAGCATTTTGGCCCAATTTCCTTTTCTTTGTATTTTTCCTTGTATTTCTCTTCGTATTTTAATTTTCTTTGTGGTATTCTCCTTTTGTATTTCAATTTTCTTTTTATATTATTTCCAATTATTCAATTTCCTACTTCCATTAATTTTCTGATATTTTTGGCAATTTTCTACTATTTTTCCCATAATTTCCACTATTAATACTCTTTTTTGTTGATTTTTCCTTTAACTACTTTAATTCAAAAATACATGTATTTAAACTATATTTTTTTGATTTTCTAATTATAATTTCTAATTATTCAAACACACAAATGTATCTAATTTCAATCAAGACATGCAATTGCACTCAAAAATATTATTTATTTTAATTTTGGAATTTCATTGCCTAGTGCAAAAATCACGTGCTCACATGTGCTAGCTTGGACCACTGCCGGAGTGATGGCCCCCAAATGAGTGTGCAGAAGTCCTTTTTTGGTGCCAGTTAAAGTTAATGTCTGCTTGTGGAAATTGTAGGTCCCATGTTTAGAATATTTTTTTCTTTTACTTTTCTGTTTGATCTTTGCATGAATCTCCTCTTTTTGCCTTCTGTTTTGGTCTATGTATCCTGTAAAAATACTATGCCACTGCTGATCTTTATTGTGGCCTTCCTTGTGACCTTTATGTGCTCTATGGTTAACTCATCCTCGGTGGAATGAGTACTAGGTACTAATACCACCACCTGGGGCCTCATTAACCAATAGAGTACATGTGGTGTTGTTTTTCCTGCTGCTTGTATGCTTTTGCTATGCTTTCCCTCTGTCGCATGTGTTAGATAAATAGCACATCTTAGCACCTCTTTGCTAAAAATGCCTACCACTGTTTTAGAGAATACAGTGGCCTTCTTACCTACTATGTTCCCCCCTAGATTTAAGTCTTCCCCGATGGATTGGGTACAAAGTACCAATACTACCATCTGAGGCTTACTTAAACCATAGAGTAGAAATAGTGATAATGTCTTTGCCAAGGCCTCATTAGTACAATTATGTTTCCTCCTACTTTGTAGTACGAATTTTAAAGACTGGTTGTTAGCTGCTTTCTTGTGCTCATTTCTCTTAAACATTCTGAGCTTTTTGTCTTTCAAGTGTGCTATTATTTTTTCATTGTCAGATACTAGGGTATCATAGTTTGACACCCCCATGTTTCTGCTATATGCACATCTTGATAGCACTGAAACCTTCTTGGTGCCAGCCCTTGTTTCCCTCCCCTTGGACTGAGTACTTAGTATTAATACCACCAAGGTAAGTTAATCAAGGGCTTTTTCATCACTCCATCAGTATCTACAATAAAGAACACTAGGTTAGTATAAATATCCATCATACTCTCCTCCATAAGGATTTGAGTATGATAGATGAAATGAATTTCATTCCTCCTTCTTTCCACTATGAAGATTAGATATTTTTGGTTAGCTGCTCCCTTATGCTCATTTCTCTTGGACGTTTTAATCTTTTTGCCTTTCAAGTGTGCTGTTATTTTTGACTTTGCATAAAATAGGGTGTCATAATTTAACACCTCCTTGTTGCTGCTGTTAGCACACTTGGATATCACTAAAACCTTCTTTGGTGTCATGCTATAGTCCATGTTTAACTTATCCCCGGTGGATTGAGTACTTAGTAATAATACCACCACCTGAGGCTTCATCAAGCCATAGACTATAGATGACTTTGCTGTAGCTGCAAAACAGAAAACATCATTAGTACAACTGTGATCACTCATGTTCTCCTCTATATAGATTTGAACATAAATGATAATTGTAAACACTCCTGCTATATCTCATTGATAATTCTGCATCTTTTCTTTGCACCTCACCTCCCCTTTATTTTTACTCTGATGTAAGGACATTGCATCTTGTCCTCATTTACAGTTCTCCTGCCTTGAATATCTAGATCCCAGAAATCATTACATTCTATTAAGCCATGATCTAGTGCATGATTTGCCAAATGGTCAGCTAGTTTATTCCCTTCTCTGTATATATGGGTCACCCGTAACATAACCCCTTACTATAGCCTTATAAACTCCTCTACATGCTCCACAATGCACCTAGGGGTTTTCCATATTCCATCAATTATGTTCTTTATCAGCATAGAATCTGTCTGTAGCCATATTTGTAAGTAATTTAGTGTTCTGCACATTTTCAAGGCCTCTACCATGGCTACTGCTTCTGCTTCATTATTAGAGCCTTCTGGAATCTCCTTCCCGAATGCATATATCAAATCTCCTTCTGCATCCCTTAAGAAATAGGCAATAAAGCTTCTCCCTAGATTTCCTCTAGATTCCCCATCAGTGTTCACCTTTATCCAACCTTGAGTGGGAAATTCCCAGATTACCTTCTCATATGTGAGCTTAGGAGTGTACGTTTCCATCATGTTCAGCAATGCAGTCCACCTATGAGGTACCTGTAGTCCATGCTTTCTCAATTGAACTAGGTCTTGCAGGTGTGTTGACACATGATAGATTACCCTACTTATAGATACAGCTTCCCCATGTTTTAGGATATTCCTCCTCTTCCAAATCTCCCACACTATACAGGAAGGCAATGCCTGCATGACTAGCTGTAATCTTGGCAAAACTGGTGCAGTCCAGCACTTTGTAATAGCCTGATATAGATTCAGCCCTTGTACACCTATTTCAGCTCTTGGTAAGAAGTATTTCCACACTGTTTCAGCAGCCCTTGAGGTGAAGAATAAGTGATTTAGGGATTCCTCTTTAGGTGTAGCACAACACCAACATTTAGATGGCATACAATAACCCAATCTCCTCATAAAGTTATCTAGAGGTAGTTTGGCTTTCCACACCTTCCACATGAAAAAGGAAATCTTAAATGGGAGACCTTTTACCCAGATCATCTTATATGATCTTTTAGGATTCTCCCTCCTCCTTAGATATTCTCAAGATGTTCTTGCTGAAAAATGACCCCTTGGTTCAAGCATCCAAAATGGGGTATCAATCTCATTTTCTACACATGGAGGCCTTATGTTTCCACAGTATGCATAGCTAGATCCACTGGCAGTACCTACATCAATCTGTTTACATCCCATAGACCATTCTCCACTACATCATACATATTCTGAATGCTTTCATCAATAGGAAAATCCTGAGGCACTTGAAGTAAAGTGCTCCAAGCCCAGTCCAATTGTTATACCAGAATAAAGATGATCCCATCCTTAGCTTCCAAATTATCTAATGTTCTATGAGATCCCTACATTCCAACATTTTCCTCCACACATGAGAACCTTCTCTCCAAGGAACTACTACTGCATTAAGCTTCTTGCAGTATTTTTGACTCATAAATGAGCTCCATAAACTTTGTTTTGTCCTGAAGTTCCACCAAAGTTTACAAAATAGGGCCTTAGAGACATCATGTAAGAACCTGAATCCAATTCCCCCTTCCTCACAAGGTAAACACAGTGTATTCCAAGATGCCCAATGTCTGTTGTTACCTCCCACTGAATTACTCCAAAAGAATTGTGCAAAGATCTTATGGAGTTTATTAATGACATAGCTAGGAGGGATCACAACAGATAGCAAATGAATTGGTAAGCTTTGTAGTACACTAGAGATTAACACTTCCCTGCCTCCAATAGAGAGCATGTTACCCTTCCAAGTCTGCAATCTGTCAAGGACCTTGGTGATCATAGGTTGATAGTAGTCAAACCTTCTTCTAGCATAAAATATAGGACAACCTAGATAAGTAAATGGAAACTCTTGTCTTCCTATTTCAGTTATCCTTTCCACCTTTCTTATCACCTCCTCATCAGTTAAGTGATGCATGAGCACTACTGATTTGCTTCAGTTGATCAATTAGCCTGAAGCCACTTCATATAGGCTAAGAATCTCCATTACCAACCTTAGGGATGTAGCTTCAGATGAGTAAAAAATAATGGCATCATCAGCATAAGCTAGATGATTGATTTTTGGACTCCATTTTGGAAGTCCAAATCCACAATAATACAGATTCCAGTGTAGTGAATTTAAGCCCCTAGAAAGTGCCTCATATGCTATGATAAACAATGTTGGTGACAAAGGATCCCCCTGTTTTATCCCTCTATGTATTTGAAAAAACCATGTGCCTGGCCATTTACTAGAATAGAATACCAATTGTTGCCAACCAGATAAAAAATTAACCCAATGAACCTCTCAGAGAACCCAAAACTTCTCAACATCTTGGAGAGGAATAACCAAGACACCCTATCATAAGCTTTAGTCATGTCTTGCTTCATCACCACATTAGGACCAGCCCTGGTTCTGAGCCTAATGCCAGTGATGATCTCCTAAGTTAAGAGCACATTGTCTACAATACTCCTCCCTTTCACAAAGCCTGCTTGCTCTTCAGATATAATTCTAGGTAGAAGTTCCACTAGTCTCTCATGTATCACTCTAGAAAAAATCTTATTCACAAAGTTACTAAGGCTTATAGGCCTCGGACCAGAGCAAGTAGATACCTCCTTCTTCTTAGGCAGAAGAACCAAATTAGTGTGTCTCACACATTTATGTAGCTGCTGGCCATTAAAGAATTCTAGAACCATTTTATGCATATCATCCCCTATTATATCCCAACACGTTTGATAAAAAGCTCTAGTATACCCATTAGGTCCCCCAGCTGAATCTCCATTTAGATCAAAGATTGCCTTTTTCACCTTTCTTTAGTAGGATTAGCAATCAGCTTCTCATTTTGCTCCTCATCTATCAGTCTAGGAATGTGCTCCAAAATTCTGAAATCTATTGGAGGTGCAGCTTCAGTAAATTGATCCTGAAAGAAGTGGATTGCCTCTTCAACATCTGCTTATCCTCTTCTATCCAATTTCCTTGCTTGTCTTTAATTCTCTTCAATTGTAGTTTCTTTCTCCTGCCTCTTACCTGTGCATGGAAGAACTTTGTGTTTCTGTCTCCATTCTTAAACCAAGCCATCCCTGCCTTTTGTTTCCAAAACTCTTCCTCAAAAGCAAGGTATCTCAGCATTTCAGCTTGCACTTTCTTGAACCTTTCTCTGTTCATTATTGATGGGACATCTTCAAATTGCCTTTCATGGACTAGCACCACCTCCTCAAGGCTTGCAATTTTTTGGAATATGTCTCCATATGTTGATCTGCTCCATGTTGTTAATACCTTCTTCAGTTTCTTCAGCTTGTAATTAAAGATTATGGAAGGATTTGCAGCAAAGTCAGCATTACAGTTCTCCTTAACCACTTCTTTAAAATTTTCATGTTTTGCCCAAAAATTAAGAAATCTGAAAGGTTTGTTTATAGGTTCAGCTTCTATATCACACTTTAAAAGTAAAGGACAATGGTCTGAACCTATCTTAGGCAAATGATTAATCTATAGCCCAGGGAAAGTTCGCTGCAGTTCCATGTTTCCAAGACATCTATCAAGTCTTTCAAAGATGCAATCCTCTTCTGATCTCCCATTCCACCTAGTATATATACTCCCCTTAAAAACTAAATCTGAGAGATTACAGGTATTTATGTAGTGCCTGAAATCATCTATCTCATTAATATGTACAGGCAGTCCACCAATTTTTTCTTCTTCATCCCATATGACATTAAAATCACCTCCTACCAACCAAGGTAAGGTCATATCTGATGCCATTGCATACACTGAGTCCCACAGCTCAATTCTCTCTAGATGATCACACTTAGTATACACTAGAGTTAGGATCAACTCTACATGGGTTTCAGTGTGAAAAATCTTCAAGGTCAACTGTTGTACCATATTGTACATTATGTCTACTTCATATACCTCATCAACAAAGGCCCATATTTTATTAGAAACATTAACTACTACCTGGGAAAGTCCAATTCTTCTTCTGTAGCTTTCTATCTTGTTAGCTTGTTGCATGGGTTCTAATACCCCTATGAATTTAAAGTTGTGCTGTCTATGCATGAGAATTAGCCTTTCAAAGGCCTGCATTGTGTTTACAGACCTGACATTCCATATAATTGCATCCATTAATTATTGATTGATTTAGATAATGCCCTTTTAGTCTTGACTCCTCCTTCAGGAACTATTGATGAGTCTTTTGTCTGCTATTTTCTTCCTTTTGTTGCAGATACACCCTGCTGAATATGTCTAGAAGATAGATCCCCTTGCTTAGCCACATTGAGGAAATTCTGGGCAGTTGATTCCTCATCCATGTCTGTACCCCCAATTCCTAGTGCCTCATGTACTTCTTCCCTTTCTTTGGTATGTTCCCCCATCACCATTTGTTGCTGTTATGTAGCTAATACTATTGGATTTTGCTGATTTAGTTGCTGGTTTATTTTGTCTTGTTCAACTGAGTTCTGCAACCCCGATGCCTGATTATTTATGCCAACTAGTTCATTGTGCTCAGCTGTCATCTCTGTTGCTTCTCCTCTTCCTCCTCCTGGATCTAGGCTATGATCATCCACTCCTTTAGATAGTTCCTTATGCCTTGTCTCTTCTTCCTTACTATTATTGCTCTGCTTCCTTTGTTGTTGTTCCCCAGCACTTGATTGTACTAGACCTTGAATTTTTGAGCTTTGTGAGTCCTTGGCCCAATCATTTACACTTTGATCATCTTCTTCTCTGTTATCTCTCCTTCTTCTTTGTCTTCTTCAATTTGGTCTGACCACAGCTTGCTTCCCTTCCATTTTGCATCTTCCTTATTTTTGAAGAATTGAAATTCTGAATCTTCCATATTGTCCTTGTCAGTATCTGCAGCAAGTATCTTATCCACCCTTGTGTCTTGGGATGGGATTTCTTGAACTGAGGTGTTGGTAGTAACCCCATTACCCTTGAATTCTCTTTGAACCCATGCAGTAGTGGACTCTTTGTTTTGTTGTGCAATTTTCTTCTCTTCCACCCTTCTCCCTTCCTCTATCCCTCTTTGTGTATTAATTACTCCTTGTGTTGAATTGCCTGCTGACTCTCCTACATCTTTCTTTTTCCCCCATACTTCCTTTATTAGAACCAGGTGACTTGGGCATAAATGCAGGCGCATCTGCTTTTATCGTAACCTTGGCAGGCTCCACTTGTTCCTCCACAATAGCTAATTGTTTATTATCATTATCCTCATTATTTTCAATTTCAAGAATTGCAAACTTGTTATTTGTATGAATCTATTTAGTTATATCTGTTTGTAGTTTTTCCATGGGTACCATCTCTTTCCCAGCATGTTCTACAGCTTCATTTGTGCCTTTAGCAGTAATTCTTCGATCTCTCACTTGCTTCCAATATGGGCCAACATTCCCAACAACCTTACCAATAGTTAATATCATCATAGGCCCATTGTTTTTCTCCTTTTCGTTCCCATCTTCTTCTGTAACAATGTGCTTTCCAGCCTTCCTATTATTCAATAGTTCAGGGTGTACTCTCCAGCACTCCACTATGTCATGGCCTTGTAACTTGCATTCTTTGCAATAATTAGGAAGATAATCATATTTAATCTTCACCCATTCAGTCCTTATATCTCCAGTGCTCTCATTGACTATATTCTTCCTCACTTTCTTTGGTAAATCATCAAGTAAATCGACTAGCACTTTCACACGAGCACAACTGGGCCTGGTCTTGTTTACTGTAGCTTGATCTAAATGTTGTGGACTTCCCACTGCTGAAGCTAATGAGAATAAACATTCTTTGACAAAGTACGTAGGCAATAAATTAGGGAACAAAATCCAAGCCATTACTTTAGGAGTCTCCTCTTCAACTTTGAACTTAGTATCATAAATCAAGGTACGTAATTGGTATTCTTCATTAAACTTATCTTTAATATAGTAAACACTCTTAGAAGAAATATCAACATAATCCTGCCAAAGAGTGAATCTTATAAGAACGTGCCTATCCCTTAGGAACCCAATATTTCATTCTCCCTTTATTCCACATTGCATTGGAATAATGCATCTTACCTCGTTAATATCAGGCCACCCATAGGAAAATTTACACACAAATGCGTACTTTAAACATTCAATGACATTCATACATTTAACCTCTGCTTCAGTGAAGCAAACCAAAAGGTTGACCTTGAAAAAACTTTTCCCGAAGAGCAACAATGAGTTCTACCTTTAGTGCATGATCGTGCATGGGCGTTTTCATGGCTGTGCTACTTACAACCTTCGCATAAATCATATTTTGGTGGTCGTTTGTGATTGTTGGGGGCTAGGAATTATTGTTGGTTGGTGGGAGAGGCTGGGTGGGGATGGGAGGGGGCTGGCCAGTCGCCTGTGAGGGCTGGCCACCGGCCAAAGTGCCATGGCAGCCGTAATTTTTTTTCTTTCTCTGGGACGTAAGAATCGCTAGAGCCTCTCTCTGTTTAGGGTTTAGGGTTTTGTTTTCAATAATCACCACTAGGCTGGCTTAGGGTTATGTTTTATATATTAATAAAGTAAAGTACAACAAAGGAGGGGGGCATAGACCTGACCTCTAAATATGATACTTGAACATGGGTGTCTTATCATCACAGATGATAAGATATCCTGTGATCTATGGTGAGTTAGACCTAGAAAGGTGGCCCATATAACTAACATAATAGTCATATGGGAATATAAAAATAATATGAAACCTAGGTCAAATATACACAAAAATATTAGTATTTCTAAGTTTACATGTGAAATGGTTTGGTTACAAGTTCTCCATAACCATCTATATCTCCAACTAAGGTAAATGAGGATATTTCTAAGTAAATAACAAAAAGACATAAGTAATAAGTGCTATCTTCAATTTTGCTTTGACATGAGAGTACAGGAAAGCCAAATTGAAGATAGAAGACAAAAGGGCTCGTGACTTATTTATAGTAGTTGACAGTAGAGAGTGAGCAATGGCTTGACATCTTTTTCTTGATCTTGAAATAGTGTGTTGGTGTGCCTAGGTCTGTTCTTCCAGTTTTGGGCAATATCACCTGTTTGCAAGCTTGAGAGTACTTGACCAATATAAGTGCAGTACGTGCATCAGAAACTAAAGGTGTGGTTCCTTCATGGCCTGGAAAAGGTAGCATCTGAATGTGTTTGATGTGCATTGTGTCTTCCACTCGATGGCTGTATGACTGAGGTGTTGGATAATTTGAGACATACTCAGCAGAATGAACACCCAAGGTGTTAATACCACTAACTGAGTATGTATCAAGTGAGGCAAATATCTCACAGTACCTACAAGAAAGGAAAAAGAGTTAGCAAAAAGGGGGCTCTATCTCCAGGTTCTTGTGTGGACTGGAGATGAGACTGGGGGAAGAGAAGTAGCTAGGGATCCATGTTCTATGCACTGGTTGTAGGTTCTTGTGGGACTGCAATCAAAGCTATAGATGCTCTTGACACCTGGGTGATTATAGTTTGAGATTTCAAGATTGCAGGAGTGTGTCCTGCTGAAATTGAGAGTATTTTTATTATGTGCAGGATGTAGTGGTGTGTTATGGTTTAGTTCTGTGGTGTTTTGGGGTTGGTGGGGAGGAGTGGTTCTTTGGTTTGGTGAGGTGTGCAGTGTAGCAGTAGAGATAGTAGTAAGAGGGAAGGGGGTAGAACACTGCATAAGGTATAGAACCAGGGGTTAAAACAGGGAAGTGAAAAAGCTGGATAGTTTTATCCATTTTTCAAGTGCTGATGGGTTTGAGGTTGTTAAGGGGTGAAATGGGCAATTGGTGAAGTATCCAGGACATGAGAGTGTGAGGACAAATCAACAATATAAAGGAACTGAATGAGAAGAGCTGAAGACAGAAACCTGCAAAAAAAGCAAACAAACTTAGAAAATAACTTAGCATTTTTGCTTTGTTTTCCATTACTGATGACTTGGTGAGGTTGCTGGCTTCTTTTCTTTTGGTTGGTTTGGTGGTGGTTAGATTTGGATTGGGAGAGAGTGTGTGGGAGAGGAGTGATTTGGGGTATGGAAAGGTCTTTTTTTATTTGTGTAAGTTTAGCCATAGCCATTGGGTTGGAGGTTAAGGAACATGGAAGTTAGTGTAGAATGGAGGTATTCTGAGTTTGGCAGTTTTCTTGTGTCTGAAAGAAGTGGTATGCATGGAGTCTTGTAAGATTTACCCTCTGATGTGTTTGGGAAATGAGTTAAGGGATGGAAAGCAGGTTGTATTAGGAAGATCATGGCTAATTTTGGAAAGTGAATCAGCTAGAAAATTGGCTTCTCTGAAGATGTGGGTAGCTATGAATCCTTGGCATTGGGAGCTTAGGTTTTTCAATTGCTCTATCTTCGTGTGGAGATGCCAAGAACGGTCAGTGTTGTTATTCAACCATTGAATGAGGAGCTGGGAATCAGATTCCAGGTGGATGTTTGAGAAGCCATTAGAGAGGCACCATTGGATGCCAATGATTGCAGCTTCAGTTTCAGCAAGGTTATTTGTGCCTTCTCCCAGTGGTGCTACTATGGAATGAATGAATTCACAAGCTGGACCTCTAATGATCACTCCAGCACGAATTTTCCTTCGATTAGATAAGGCACTACCATCAGTGTTGACCTTTACAAAGGGTTGTTCAGGTCTGGACCATGTTATTTGGCAACAGAAAATGACATGGGAAATTTTCTCAATGAAAGGATAAAGGATGTGCCAGGTGGTAGGCCATGGAATATCAGGGTAGTTGGCTTTCAAGAGAAGGTTTATGTCTGAGTTGATGGCAAATAAAGTTCTTGTCAAGGGGACAGGTTTTGCTCTATATGTAGCCTGGCATATGCTTTTCCAAAGGTTCCAATAGATAATGATGGGAGAGGTGTCAAGGATGAGTCTGTGAAGATCATTGAGAGGCTTGTGGGTCCACCATTTCATTAGTAACACCCTCAAAGGAATGTTCTCAGAGGGAATTCATGCAACATGGCTAAATTTTCCCCAAACTATCCTTGCAAAATTCCCCAAACAAAAGATGTGCTCCACAGTTTCATTATCATACCTAGAGCAACAGACACATCTGGATACAGCGGGAGCACTGAATTGAAGAACCCTATCATCTGTGGGAAGTTTATTCCTAAATGCTCTCCAGAGGAAAAAGGACCACTTGAAGGGGATTTGTTTGTGCCAAATCATCTTATTGAATAAATTTGGCTATTTTTTGGTTCTGACAAGGTCCCATGCTGAAGCACATGTGAATTTCCTAGAAATGGTTGGCTTCCAGATGGGTTTGTCACTAATATGAGGATTGAAATAGATTTGAATATGAGGGATTTTGTGAGGTGGGGCTATTTTATTAAGCTTTTGTAAATTCCATTTGCCATTTTCCCAGAAGGAAGACACTTTTATATTACCAGGTCTCCCTCATGAACCCCTGTGATGAGCTAGTGGGCCATCTCCCAACCAGTTATCCCACCAAAAGCTGGAGGAACCAGAGTGTAACCTCCACACAATTGCTAGCTCAGCTTCATTTTTGTTGGACATCATCCTTTTCCATATCTGTGATTGCCCTGAATCCCATTTTTTGGAGATTGGGTGAGACCTTTGACAGTATTTAGCTTTTAAGAAAGTACTCCATAGGGATGCATTAGATCTAAAGTTCGACCATTGCTTGAATTCCATTGCCATACAAACATCAGAAATAGCTTTGAATCCTACTCCTCCTTCATTGATGGGGAATGACAATTTCTGCCAAGAAGACCATTGGTATTTGAGCTTGTCTTTTTCCATTCCCCAAAAGAAGTTAGCCATTAGTCTCTCAATCTATTTGAAATTGGTTTTGGGAGGGGTAATGGCTGAGAGAAGGTGGATTGGCAAAGATTGAAGCAATTATTTTATAAGAGTGGCCCTTCCTCTACAGGAGAGCATTTTACCTTGCCACCCTCTGATTCTTGCTACCACTTTTGCAACAAGACTGCTGAAGTGGGAAATTCTAAGCCTGCCAGTGTAGAGAGGGCAACATAGATATGTGATTGGGGAGGATTTCCTTGTGAAGCCTGTGGTCTTTTGGATTCCCCTCACAGCATAGTGTTTGGCATTTGTAGCAGTCATAAAAGGACTCTTACTCATGTTGATTTGTTGGCCAGATACAGCTTCATACTGCTATACTATCCACATGATTCTCTGAAGGGAGAGTTTGCTTCCTAATGAAAAGATGATGATATCATCAGCAAAGCAAAGGTGATTAATCTAAGGACCCTTTTTTCCATGTAGAAGCCATTGAAGAATTGGTCATGGGTGATAATATTGAGCATTCTGGAGAGGAGCTCAACTCCTATGATGAAGAGTGAAGGGGCTAGGGGATCACCTTGCTTAAGACCTCTACAGGATGTGAGAAAACCATATCTGGTACCATTGATGATGACAGAGTACCAATTATTGGATAAGGTTCTCCAGATCATGTCAATAATCATCTCATTAAACCCCAATCTCCTCAACATAATACATGTAAATGCCCAAGATACTCTGTTATATGCCTTAGCCATGTCAAGTTTAAGGACAACATTTGATCCAATGTTTGGCTTTTTGATTCCATGAACTATCTCCTGAGCAAGCATTATGTTTTCAGAAATATTTCTCCCTTTGACAAAGCCTGATTGGTTAGCAGAGATTATTCTTGGAAGGATTGGAGCAAGTCTTGAACATATGATTTTGGAGATCACTTTGTTGAGGAAATTGCTTAAGCTAATTGGTCTGAATTCAGTGATGGAGTTGGGGAATTCAACTTTTGGCAGCATGACTATACAGGAACTAGTCATGTATTTGGGCATTGAGTTTCCACCAAAGAAAGCCAAGAAAACATTGAGGAGGTCATCTTTAATGATGTCCCAGCAGGTTTGATAGAATTTTCCATTCATACCATCAGGTCCTGCAGCACTTGTGGGATTCATCGAGAAAACAACTTCTTTGAGCTTATTCATGGTAGGATCAGCAGTGAGGGTATTGTTATCTTCAGTGGTGACCAAGGAAGGGATGCAGGAGAGAAGATATTATCTAATATAGGCCCCAGGATCAGAGAAAAGATCTTGAAAGTAGGAGCATGCTGCATCACCAATAGCTGAATCTCCTTGAATCCAATTTCCTTCCTCATCATTGATCTTGTGGATATACAGTTTTCTTCTCCTCCCTCTGATAAGACTGTGAAAATATTTAGAGTTGGCATCCTCTTCTTTAAACAATTGAAGCTGAGTCTTCTACTTCAATATGCTTTCTTCAAGCTTTAGATATCTGATTTAATTAGTCCTGGCTTTATGAAGGTTGATTCTATCAGATTCATCATTGGAGTTGGCCCAAGTCATTTCTGCAATTTTGACTTTCTCCTCATACTCTTTGCCCTTCTGAAATATGTCACCATATTCTTCTCTCAACCATTTGCTTAAGGCATTACTAACAGACTTAAGCTTTTGGTGAAAGACCCACACGGCATTGCCTTGGAAATTCTTCTGCCAGACCTCTTTGACAAGAGGCAAGAAGTTTTCATTTTCCACCCAAAAATTAAGGAATCTGAAATATGTTTTGGATGTCTCTTGTCTTGCATGGATTTCCAACAAGAGGGTATTGCGATCGGAGCCAGCAGACGCCAGATGAGTGACAGTAGTGGCAGGAAAGATCTTATGCCATTGGTCAGTAACAAGACCTCGATCAAGTCTCTTCCACACAATGGAACATGAGCCTCTACCATTGGACCAAGTAACTTTGGATCCATAAAAGCCAAGGTCAACAAGTCCACAGTCTTCAATCATGCTCAGAAAGTCCAAACTGTTGTTCATTTGATAAAGGAGGCCCCCAATTTTTTCCTCAACTGATGCAATGACATTGAAATCACCTATAACATACTAGGGGAGGTTATAGTTAAGGGATTTCAGTCTGAGTGTATCCCATAGGGGTCTTCTTAGAAAAGGCTTTCATTTGGCATACACAATAGTGACAAGGAAAGGATTGTCATTTTCTACATGGTGCATTTCAAGAGTGAGCTGCTGCTCTTTCTTTGTCCCAAAATACCCATATTTTGTTATTGCTGTTAGAGACAGATTGGTGCATGGAAAGTTTGATTCTGAAGTGGTTAATATGAGAGTGGTCTAGAAAGGGTTCAAGAACAGCTATGAAGGGAAGGTGATGGATTTGTTTTAGGATTTTGAGCCTTTCAATAGCTCTAGAGGTCCTAATATCCCTTGCATTCCAAATAATTGTACTAATGATTAGGGGGATTGGGGAGCTTTATGGTTTGGTGGGACACTGCTACTCCTAGCAGCTTTACTTCTAGTTAACCTAGGTGAGAGCTTCATGACAGTAGGTTCCCTGAGGTTAGCTTTGTTTCCTTGATGATCCATGCCATTGAAAGTAGCAATTAGAAGATCACAGTGTTGTGCTTTTTTAGATTCATCATCTATTGGCTCACTATCTTCTTTTTTATCATCTCTTATTTCATCTACAGATTGAATTGGCAGGTATTCATCCTCCAAAAGGGAGTATCTGTTAAGGTGACACTCAATTGGATCCTGTTGTGTGTCATGGGGATTTTGGGTAGTCTGGTGGTTTATTTGGGAGGTAGAAGTGGTATTTTATATTTTTGGGGGAGAGGTAGTATCATTTGTTGGTATTTCCGATTCAGATTTGTGATTGCTGTTTGGTGAAGGGGTGAGAGAGAGGTGTAGATTAGATATATCTGAGTATTTGGGAGCAAACTTGGCAGGGGACAAGTTATGGAGATCAGGGGGATCAGAAGGTTCCTTTATGACAATAGCAGTAGATTTCTTTTTCAGGGCTCTTATCTTATTTTGACTAGGCTTACTTTTAGAAATATGAGGTTGGATTTGGAAGTTAGCTTGAGCATGGGATTCCCTTTCAGAAGGCTTCTTATCTGAGGATTCAGATCAGATTCCATAGTTTCCATCTATTCATCAAAGTCAGAGGATGAAGCATAAATTGGTGAGACCATTTGGACATTTACATCAATGGTAGCAGGAGTTAGAGAGTCAGTCCTAAGGTCATCCAGTTGTGCATCAGCACACTCATGTAGAGCATGAGGAACACCCTCCCCCTTTGAACCCCCTTCCTGTCCTATGCTAGGGATCTCCGGACCAACCACCTTACCTCCAGTAACTTCATGAACATGGGGAGCAAGGGAAGTTTCTTCAAACAAAGAAGAGGGAGAAGGGGGAATGGGATGACCCTGAGCCACAGGGTCTACACTCCTCTCCAAGTGAGCTGGAGGATTGATAGAGATCATACCTATGGCTGGGTTAAGTTGATGTTCCTGATTGTGGGTTTCAGTATGCATGGTCTACACTTGTTGGTTGGTTGCCTGTTGTGCCCCATAGACCTGCTGCTATATTTTGTTCTGGGAATTACCTTTGAATTTTTTCCTTTTTGGTACTTGCCATTCCTCTTATGTGAGGTCCACCACATTCTGGTGTTGAGTTTCACTTTTTTGGTATTGTACAGTGTTTGGTTTTCCATGTTGATCCGGAGTATCCTCTTTTTGTTTCCCTTGGTGTTTGCTACTATTGTTGTGCTTGCTTGATTCTCCAGATTCATTATGTTTTGGGTTGTTGGAGGGGTTGGTTAAAGTAGCTGAACTGTTTCCATCTTCATTCTTCTTTTGTGCTTCAATTTCTCTATGTTTCACTGGACATGCTTGCATGAGGTGTCCTAGGTGCTTGCAGTGAATGCAATATGAGGGAACACTTTCATACTGCACTTCTAGCCATTGTCCATCACCATTAACATCCTGGTCTTCATCATATCCCATCCGTACATGAGATGGCCTTTCTTTGGTAAGGTGAATTTGCATTTTAACCTTCAAACCACTGCCCCTAGTTTTTTTAAATGAAGCCATATCAAGGAATAGGGCTTTTCCTATTCGGGATAATAACCGGGAAAGTATTTCCATGTAGTACAAGTGCCAAGGAAGCTCAGGGATCATTATCCAAACTGGCACTATTGGGGAGTCCTCATTAGGTTTAAATATGGGATTCCAGGCTTCAATCTTCATGCGTTGACCTTGGATGTACATCTGTTACCTCGTCCGCACTGTTGAGTGATCATACTCTTTGTCGAGGTCAATATAGACAGTCTTGGCATTAAAATGAGCTATTTTGACCCCTCCTTTGAGTTCAAACTGAGTGATGAAACTTTTTTTGATGACCTCCATTTCGGGCATAGTATTAGCAAATTTTCCAACTACAGTGAATTTGCACCTATCTGCAATCTTCACAATGTAGTCCTCTCTGCTAAATATCACAGCAGGTTTACCTTGCTTGTTGGTAATAATGGGAGGGGAGAACTTAATTGGGGTTTTTTCAGCTTTTTGCCTGGCTCTAAGCCTTTTAACAAATGACTGAGTCACAGTGTGGGGTAAGGGTGGTGAGTTTTCTGGTTGTTTGGTTTTACTGTAGTTGGGGTTAAATGGGGGAGGGGTTGTGGTTGCTGTGTTAGGTTGTGTGGGTATGGTTTGCGGTTTGTGTAAAGGCTTTTGACCTTTATTCTGAGGATTTTGTTTTTCAAAATTAGAGGAGACCTTAGGAAAGGGAAGGCCAGTCTTTTCTAGGTTTGGGACTTGTATAGCATTTCTATCAGAAACATTGGGAAGCTCTGGTTTGTTTGGCTCATTTGCAGTACCTACATAACTTTTTTTTTGGCATGGATTGGGTTGGGTGCTTTAGAGAGGTAGGTAGACTATTGGCTTGTTGGTCTGCAGGTGAGGAGACTGTCAGCAGTTGGTGTGAGTTGGTTTGCCTAGGTTTAGAGTCTTGGCCTGACACATGGGTTGTATTGTGCAACATGTATGGGTGAATGGTTATTTGGGTAGATGGGTGTGAAACTACATGGTTTTGATCCCTATATTCTATTGGTTCATAAGCATGCAGAGGAGAGGTCTGGACATTGGTGAAGCTAGAGTCGACAATAGGTCGAACACTGTTGGAGCTACAGTGAAATTGCAGACCCTTTTGAATATTTGACATGTTTGGTGCTTGTAAAATTCCTTCAAAAAGGTCAGGAACACTCACCAGAGGTTAAGGGATCAAGTGGAATTGGTTTGGGACCTTAGAAATCCCTTGATCACCATGTCGGGCCACCTGAGGTAGCTTAGAACTTGACAGACCAACTTGATGAGTATTTCCTATTGAAACTTGATTTAAAACCTGATAGAAGGGGTCTATAGGAGCTGTAGAAGAGATTCCACTAACCTGAGCAGCTCCAATTGGCTTGAGGGAAGGTTTGAAGGTTGGTCGAACACTGGCAATGGAACAGTGTCCAAGTGGACTATTTTGGATATTCGACACAATCTGGGCTTGTAAAATTGGGTCTGTTGATTGGAAAACATTCCTTGGAGATGTTGTAACATTTTGGCATTGGAATTGGGCCTTGCGTTTCCTTGGAACCCCATGCCCGACCAAATCGTGCACCTCTAAGCTTGCCAGACCATGGTGATGATTTGTTTCTTCTGTGAATTGGCATGAAGCATTGCAGGGGGAATCTGTGAGGGATGGAGAAGCATTACCAATGGGTGGTTGACTCCCAATTGGCCTCAATATGAAGGTGTCATTTTGATGAACACGTATGTTAGGCGCATTGTCTGAGTTCCTGTTTTGCAAAATTGGATCGATCAGTTGATACCCACTTGAAATTGATGATTTGATAATCTTCTCCTCATCCATACAAAGGTTTTTGTACCTTTCAAATTCATTTTGGATCATTTGTACTCCATTGTCGGCCAGTTCAAGCTCGCCGGAGATTTGCAGAAGGTCGTCAGGGACGATTTTGACGGTAGAATTTGTTGAATTTTGGTGGAGAGGTGCCGAATGATGTGAGGAACAATCTACATGGATTGAAATATCAGGATTTGGCCTAGTAATCAATTGGGAAATATCATAAATCCCCAGGCAATTTTTTGATATAGCAATCGCCTCACTCTTTTGAAGACCTATAGCGTTTGGGATGGAGTTTTGGTCTCATTTTTGTTGGGTTGGATGTGCAATGGGGTTCCTCTTAGATTGGTGGTGGTCTAGTGGTTTTCCACTGATGGAAGATGAAACAGTGGCCATATCGCCACTGTGGGGTTACTGTTCACTTCAGTCCCCTCTCAAGAGAGGATTTAGGCAAATGGCGGCGAAAAAATGCAAATGGGAGTGCGATGGGGTTTATGGTTTAGGGTTTAGGGTTTCAACTTCAAAACAAGGATTTTAATAGGGGAATTTGGGAGTTTAGGGTGGAACTAGGGTTCCTCGATTTGGGGGTCCGATTTCAAAATAAATCATATATTTGAACTCGTGAGGGATTTTAATTCGAACCTCGGGTTTTGATCACGTGGACCCGGGGGTATTTTGGGAATTATTGAGTAAAACTTTGGGAAAGCCATTTTTATGCATTCAAACCAATTCATATAGTGTTTATTAAAGTAATTGAACAAATTGTGATTTGATTCGATCGAATTGGAGGTTGAATCACGGGGTAAAGCAATAATTGAAGGTTAAGCGGACTTCAAGGCTTGAGGTAAGTGTTTGATCCATCCTAACTTGAGGGAATAGGATTAGAGTATGATAAATTGCTATTTTCTAAATGATCGAGTATAGTGTATAGGCGTGGTGATGAATGTCTATACACCAGAGTCTAGCATGACCGTCGGTCTTTATTTGTACATGTTTGTGAGATAATTTGGATCTCTCCTAAGCTAAATTATAATTTGCTACATATGTGAAGAGTCTCAGAATAAACTATAAAATATTAATATTTTGGAGCGTTAGCTCGAATGCTAAATACTATTGAGTAAAAGTTGAAAGTATTGAAAGGAGTTGTGATTAATCCCTTGCCGGGATGGTTAAATATACTGGTTATTACCCTTGCCGAGATGTGAAAGTTATTGATATTGTTCCCTTGCCGGGACTATTTTTAATTGTGTTGTTCCCCTACCGGGACTCATTTGTTAATTGTGTTACTCCCTTCCCGGGATAGAATTTGTTAATTATTTATTCTTCCTGCCTGTTTGGTTGTGACTGCTGTTTGGGTGAGGATACTGCACGAAGGGTCATTCCCTGCCATTGTTAATTATATTTGCACGAAGGGTCATTCCGTGCCATGTTTTACTATTTATGCACGAAGGAACATTCCGTGCCATTGTTGATTATTTTATGCACGAAGGAACATTTCGTGCCATTGTTGATCATATTCGCACGAAGGGTCATTCCGTGCCATGAAATGAAAGTTATGTGAGGAAAATCACGAAGGGTGATGCCGTGCATTTTTATATGATTGTTGGGTGAGAATAAGAGTGGAAGCACGAAAGGTGATGCCATGCAACTATTGTATTTCCTATTTTGGGATAAATATTGTTGCGCTCTGTTCCTATTTCACTGATGAATTATATAAATATATTCACTTGTGCTCCATATTGCATGTCCCCTCCCTTTTATTTGTTTAGTTCAGTATTTCTGTTGTTGTTGTGGTACATTTGTATATAGAACTGTACAGGTTTAAGTGAGCGTCTGGTCCTAGCCTTGTCACTACTTCGCTAGGATATGCCAAGTACATACCAGCACATGAGGTCGGTTGTGCTGATACTACACTTCTGTGCGTTTTTGCACAGGTCCAGTTTTGGAGCAGCAGCAGCAGTAGTAGTTCGATAGTAGGATCTTATTACTATGAGACTGAGGTAGCTTGTAGGCGTCCGCAGGCCTGGCGTCTCTTCTACATTTTTTATACTGTAGTCTCATTGTTTCGAGGCAGATAGTTGTTAATTCTTTCAAACCATTATATGTAGTTTATTCTTAGTAGTTCGTGAGTTAGTGACTCTACATCTTGGGTAGAGAATTTATGTTGAGTATTTCATATTTACTTCAAATTTATAAAAGCAGACTTTCGAAGTTATTATTATTATTCATGTTATTAAATTGACAACATGATGGTGTTATTATTGAAAAACAGTGATTAAATTAGCTTTCCTAGCTACCACGAGTAGGTGCTATCACGATCTCGATGGTGGAAAATTCGGGTCGTGACAAGTTGGTATCAGAACACTCGGTTTATCAACTCCATAAATGCCGCTGAGGCATTGGGCAACCCAAAAGACATGACTGAGAACTCGTAGTGCCCATACTGAGTGCGAAAAGCCATCTTAAAAATATCAGATGCCCTAATGTTCAGCTGATGGTAGCCAGACCTCAAGTCTATAAGATACCTCTCCCACTCGATCCAGAATCTCAAATGGACCAATGTACCTAGGTCTAAGCTTGCCCTTCTTTCCGAACCTCATCACGCCCTTCAAAACGACACCCAGAGCAATACTCGCTCACCAACCATGAAATCTACATCTCGGACATTACGGTCTGCATAACTCTTCTGTCCAGACTGAGTTGAATGCAACATCTCCTAAATAGTCTTGACCTTATCTAAGGCCTCCTGAACTAAGTCAGTACCCAACAACCGAGCCTCTCCCGTCTCAAACAATCCGACTGGAGACCAACATCGCCTACCATACAGTGCCTCATATGGAGCCATCTGAATGCTAGACTGGTAGCTGTTGTTGTATGCGAACTATGCTAAAGGCAAAACACCGTCCCACGAGCCTCCAAAGTCAATGATGCAAGCTCGGAGCATATCCTCTAAAATTTGAATGGTCCGCTCAGACTGACTGTCTATCTGAGGATGAAAAGCTGTGCTCCTGAACCTGGGTGCCTAACTCTTGCTGAAGTGCTCTCCAGAAGCGCGAGGTAAACTGCGTACCCAGATTTGAGATAATAGATACCGGAACCTCATGAAGGCGAAGAATCTCCCGAATATAAATCTCTGCTTAACTCTCAGATGAATAAGAGACTGCTACTAGAATAAAATGTGCTGACTTGGTCAGCCTATCAATGATAAGCAAATAGCATCAAATTTCTTCCGAGTCAATGGAAGTCCAGTAACGAAGTCCATTGTAATCCGCTCCCACTTCCACTCGGGAATCTCAATTCTCTGAAACACACCACCAGGCCTCTAGTGCTTATATTTGACCTGCTAACAATTTAAACATCGAGCGACATATGCAACAATGTTCTTTTTCATCCTGCGCCACCAATAATGCTGCCGCAAGTCCTGATACATCTTTGTAGCGCCCGAGTGAATAGAATACTGAGAACTATGGGCCTCCGCTATGATCAACTCTCGAATCCCATCAATATTAGGCACACAAACTCTCCCCTACAATCTCAACACCTTTTCATCATCTAAGGTTACCTTCGTAGCACCTCCTCGATGCATAGTGTCTCTCAAGACACACAAATGGGGATCATCGATCTGTCTCTCACAGATACGATCCAATAGAGAAAAATGAGTGACCATGCAAGACAACACTCTAATAGGCTCCTAAATAGCACCTCCAGCAGGACTCCATGACCGTTACTCAATATGAGACTAGATTTGTGGATTTGGCACGACATACAATTGTGATACTCCCTTCAAAGAGGGAGATGGTCCGTAGGTTCATTGATGGATTGATCCAGCCGATCCGACTTCAGATAGCTATGGGAGTTGGTAGTGACATATCCTTTCAGAAAGCGGCTAACACGGCCCGATGAGTTGAGATGGCCCTTACTCGGGGAGGTGGTCTTGTGTCAAAACAAAAGGCCTCGTCATTCTGGCTGATTTAGTGGTGCCTTATCTGGAGGCATGGATTATTATGACAAGGGCCAGTCTTCTAGACCTTTTCCGTCAGATCTCCAGGTTTCACAGGGTGGTTCTGGTGAATGTGGGTTTCGTGCGCATTATTCAAATTAGCAGCCTATTAGTGCTCAGCCTCTTGAGAGTGTTCGTGGTGGTCATTCGGGTCGTCAGCGCCAGCAGTCGCAGCAGCCGAGGTCTTGTTATGGTTATGGTGACCCCAATCACATTGTCAAGTTTTTCCCTCAAGCATCGGGCGATTCTCAACAGCACGGTCCTCACCCCAGAATTCAGGCCCCAACTAACCCACAACCTGCCCAGCCAGCCAGGGATGGGGGTAGGGATTGTAGAGGTGGAGGTCGAGACCGTAGAGATGGAGGCCATCCCGCCAAAGGTAGAGGACAGTTGGTGGATGACCATACCAGAGACAAAGTTCAGGGAGGTGGTACTGATCCCCGATTTTATGCCTTACCAGCCAGGTCAGAGGCAGAGGTGTCAGATGCTATGATTACAGGTACCATTCTGGTTTGCGATAGAGATGCTTCAATACAATTCGACCCTGGGTCTACATATTAATATGTGTCTTCTTACTTTTCACCATGTATAGCCATGTCTAGTTATGCCCTGGACATTCCTATTTATGTACCTACGCCAATGGGTGACTCCATAGTAGTCGATAGGGTGCATCGTTCGTGCGTGGTTGTGTTTGAGGGTCTTGAGACCCGTGTTGATTTATTATTGTTAGATATGGTAGACTTTGATGTCATATTGGGGATGGATTGGTTGTCCCCGTATCTTGCTATCCTAGATTGTCATGCCAATACCATGACCTTGGCTTTGCCAGAATTTCCCCTACTATAGTGGAAAGGGACCCCAGGTCACACCACCCGCAATGTTATTTCATAAGTTATGGCTCGACGCATGGTCGAGAAAGGGTGTTTAGCTTATCTAGCATATGTTCACGACTCCAATGCAGAGGTTCCTTCCATTGACTCTGTTCCTATTGTACGGGAGTTCCCCGACTCAGGTACTTCCTTCTCTTGTCCGTTCGAGGACAAACAATTGTTTTAGAGGTGGAGAATATGACGACCCAAAGGGTCATCACCTGTTTTCCTCATCTGTTCCACGCTTCCAAGGCCTTGAAAATCTCATTTTATGTTACCTCGATTGGTGTGTGAAATCCGGGCGCATAGCCAGAAAATTTTGATGTTGAAAGATGTGAATTCTATGAAACATTTGAAGAATTTTTATGTTAATATGATTATAGTTGACTTTGGTCAATCTTTTTGGTAAAACGGACCTGAAACTGAGAGTAGACGGTCCCGGAAGGTCCGTAGAAATATATAGGACTCGAGAATGTTCTCGGAGTCAAAATCCGAGGTCTAGAACCAAAGTAAAAGAATTTCTCTGTTAAATTGTTTTCTGAAATTATTAAGAAAAATGAGAATGAAAAATATGATCTTGGGTTTAGTTGAATTTTGATGTTATTTTAGTGATCTGCTCGCTCGAGCAAGTTCGTATGATGTTTTTGAATCAATGTATATATTTGGTTTGGAGCCCCGAGGGTTCGGGTGAGTTTTGAGTAGGTCCCGGGAGGCCTTAGCTTAAAAATATCAGATGTTGCAGTACAACAGGTCCCACGCGACCGCAATGCCTTTCTATGCGGTCCGCGTGGACTGGTTCAGAGAAGGAGTTGGTTTAAGCTCAACCTGTGCGGCTGCGCACCAAAATAGTATGGTCCGCGCTGGAAGCCATGCGGCCGCAATGCAATTCTATGCGGTCCGCGTGGCCAGATTCAGAGGGGTGATGGCTCGCGTTTGACCAGCACGGACGCACACCAAAACAATCCAGTCTACACTGCCCAGGTTCAGAGAGAGAATTTTCTTTCCTTTTTCGGCACGACCGCATGGAATTTTGGTGCGATCCGCGCCAGCTTCCAGAAAAGTATATAAAACCCAAGATTTTCAGCTATTTTACACTTTTTCAAAACCCAAAACATAAGAGGTGATTTTCCAAGTAACGTTTCTTCTTCAAAATGATTGGTAAGTGACTTCCACTGTATTTTCTTTTCTCCTTAACATCTTTAAACATAATTTCAACTTCAAAACAAGGATTTTAATAGGGGAATTTGGGACAATAGGGTGGAACTAGGGTTCCTCAATTTGGGGGTCCGATTTTGAAAGTAATCATATATTTGTACTCGTGAGGGCATGGGTAACAGGATTTTAATTCGAACCTCGGGTTTTGATCACGTGGACCCGGGGGTGTTTTGGTATTTTTTGAGTAAAACTTTGGGAAAGCCATTTTTATGCATTCAAACCAATTCATATAGTGTTAATTAAATAATTGAACAAATTGGGATTAGATTCGAGCGAATTGGAGATTGAATCACGAGGTAAAGCAATAGTTGAAGGCTAAGCGGACTTCAAGGCTTGAGGTAAGTGTTTGATATATCCTTGCTTGAGGGATATGATTAGAGTATAATAAATTTTTATTTGCTAAATGTGCGGTGTATAGGCATGGTGACGAGTGTCTATACACTGAAGTCTAGCATGACCGTAGGTCTTTGTTTGTACATGTTTGTGGGATAATTTGGAACTCTCCTAGGCAAAATCATAATTTGCTACAAATGTGAAGAGTCTGAGAATAAACTGTGAAATATTAATATTTTAGAGCGTTGGCTCGAATGATAAATACTGTTGAGTAAAAGTTGAAAGTATTGAAAGGAGTTGTGATTAATCCCTTGTCGGGATGGTTAAATATACTGAGTATTACCCTTCCCGGGATGTGAAAGTTATTGATATTGTTCCCCTGCTGGGACGCAGTTGTTAATTGTGTTGTTCCCTTACCGGGACTCAGTTGTTAATTGTTTACTCTCTTGCCGGGATAGTACTTGTTAATTATTTATTCTTCCTGCACGTTTGGTTGTGACTGCTATTTGGGTGAGGATACTGCACGAAGGGTCATTCCGTACCATTGTTAATTATATTTGCACGAAGGGTCATTCCGTGACAAGATTTACTATTTATGCAGGAAGGAACATTCCATGCCATTGTTGATTACTTTATGCACGAAGGAACATTCCGTGCCAAATTTGATCATATTCGCACGAAGGGTTATTCTGTGTCATGAAATGAGAGTTATGTGAGGAAAAGTAAGAAGGGTGATGCCGTGCATTTTTATACGATTGTTGGGTGAGAATGAGGTTGAAGCACGAAGGGTGATGCCGTGAAACTATTGAATTTTATATTCTATGATAAATATTGTTGCGCTCTGTTTCTATTTCACTGATGAATTATATATATTCACGTGTGCTCCCCATAGAATGTTCCTCCATTTATTTGTTTAGTTCAGTATTTAAGTTGTTCTTGTGGTACATTTGTATATAGAACTGTACAGGTTTAAGTGAGTGTCTGGTCCTAGCCTTGTCACTACTTCGTCGGGATAGGCTGGGTACTTACCAGCACATGGGGTCGACTGTGCTGATACTGCACTTCTGTGCATTTTTGCACAGGTCTAGGTTTTGAGCAGCAGCAGTAGTTCGATAGTAGGATCTTATTACTACGAGACTAAGGTAGCTTGCAGGCATCCGCAGGCCCGGCGTCTCATCTAAGTTTTTTTATATTGTAGTCTCATTTTTTCGAGACAGACAGTTGTTATATTTATTTCAAACCTTTATATATAATTTATTCTTAGTGCTTCATGAGTTAGTGACTTCACATCTTGGGTAGATGATTTATGTTGAGTATTTCATATTTACTTCAAATTTATAAAAGCAGACTTCCGCAATTATTATCATTATTCATGTTATTAAATTGACAACTGGATGTTGTTATATAGAAAAAGGGTGAGTAAATTGGCTTGCCTAGCTACCATGAGTAGGTGCCATCACGATCCTGATGGTGGAAAATCTGGGTCATGACAGCTGCCCGGTCTTTTGGGCCAAAAATCAGGGCCCACTTCCTAAAATACCCAGGCCCAAACCCCATTCAAGCCCAAACCACACACCCTTACCCGGTCTAACACCCTTTATGCAAAACAATGTCGTTTTGACTACAATTAATCTCATCCATCTATCCCCCGTGATCAGACGGTCCACATTCATTCCAGCAATTATATAAAATTGTAATAATCCCCTTTCAATTCTAGAGACAGACCCCTTTCCACCCTCGTACAAACCCTAACCCTGTAATACCACCACTGACTACCTTTTCCGTTGTACCTCCGCCGTCTGTTGCTAGTCGGAAATCGCGACCGCCATCGGTGAAACCCCAAATCACCCCAACATTTTGCCACCTACTCTCCTTCTCCTCCTCCTTCCAACCCTCAAATCCATTTCTGATCGACTCAAATTTTAAATCTAAAATCAGGCCAAAATACAAACTCGCCCAAATTCAACCAATTCACATCCTATACTCTCCTAACCCTCTTCTTCTCCAATCTCAAAGCAAAACCTTTCAAATTACCAAACCTCTCCAATTTTGGATTTAGGGTTTCCAAATTTCACATGTTTTTGAATTTCAAGCACTTTTTTGGTTTTTGATTCATGTTATATATCTATTTTTGAATAAAATAAACATATAACATTAATCGAAAACCAAATTCAGAGTCAGTCACAATCGAAAACAAAATCAGGTAAGTTTCTTTTCAAATTGATTTTGTTTATTTAGTTCTATATTTATTCTTATTATTTTAGTTTAATTCTTGTTTATTTTTCTGTTTTACTGGAATTAGTTTCGATTTAGTTTGATTTCAATTCATAATTTGTTCTTCTTTGGTTATAATTTTTATTTGTCTAATTGATGATTATTAGTTCATGATTTTAGTTCTTGATTTTTGATTTCAGTGAGTATTTGTTTGGTTAAGTATCTATTTTGTTTTTTAATTAATTAGTTACTTTAGGTTGTTAGTTGATTAATTTATTGTTAGTGTTAACTAAAGCATTTAGGTTAGTTAGTATTACTTAGAGTTAAATAAGGCTTGTTGATTTGTTATAGCTAATTTAGATTTACTAGGATTAACTATAGTTAATTTTTAACTCAAGCAAAGGGGGTTTGGTTTGGTCAGTAATTTCAGGGAGTAGTCAGGGGTAATTTGGGCATGGAAAATGGCTGATTTGTTAAGACATAGTAATTTTAGAACTCAAGCAAGGGTAATATAGGATTTTTATAGATAAAAGAACATCCTAGGGTCTTCTAGAAGGGGGCCTTAATGTAAGTTTCTGCATTTTTAATGTAGTAACTTGGGTACCAAGTCCTAAACTTACGGTCTAATAACCAATTTGTGAAATTAAAATGGGAAAAAATAGGAAACCTTTCCAGAACATTCCGCTCCATTTCTTGCCTATAAAAGGCATCTATAGTGCCTTGATTAAAAAAGTTTTAGACCCTCTAGAAAATCCCAAAACCTTCTAGCTTATAACTCTCCCCAAAATCCTCTTCCTAATAGTTGAAACTCAAATTTGAATTTCAAAAACATCAAAAGGAGTTCAAATTTGAATTCCCATAGTTGAAACTTTCATTTTAGATCTTAACTCCTGAAAAACCCAAAAACATATAAAATCACAATAGAAAAATCCAAAAACATACTATTACATTAAAATCGCAGCTAGTTAATTTGAGTCACCATTGTTTTAGACACAATTACAAGTCATATGGGTTTCTATTTGAGCTAGTTTAAGTGTTTCCAATTGCTGAAAGTTCTCCCTTGTTTTTGACTGATTTCGAATTGCTCCTGGATTGCTGAACTTATTCCTGGGTTTTGACTGGATTGCTGTGTTAAGTCTGTTATTGGATTCAACTGCTGCTGACCTCTGTCCTTTATTTTGCTTCACTTTCTAGGTACATTTGTAATCCCAAATGGCATGAAGTTTCCTCAATGAACATAAATACTTGTGAAATTGCAAGTGCTGAAGCTTTTATATCATGCGAAGTTGTTTAAAATTGTCTAACATGTGTTGGTAGTTTCATTTGAACAAATATGCATTGATGTTAAATAGGACTATTTGTTTAAATTAGGACTGTTTGGATTTGTTTTGTAATTAAACTGATGGTTCTATTATCATTTCACTTATGACTGTTGAACTCATTTTGTAAAGGATTGTGAATTAATTTGAGTTTAGTTGCACATTACCTGAATACCACACCTCGTAAGGTTAAGGTTTAGTTGATTTGGTGCTGAGCAATGTTAGGTACATTATCATGTTAAAATTGTTGTAATTAACATGGAAATAGCTTGACAATGCTCATTTAGGAATTGATCCATAAGTATTGTTAGGTATTGCGGTGTTTAAAGACTAAATCACTGAATTAAAATTGATGAATGGCCTATTTGTTAGTTTATCTATCAATTATCAGCAATTTAGTTTATCTTGTGTTCTTTCACGGAAACACATTTCAAGCCACACCGCAACCAGTACGCCTGTGACTTTAATGTATTTCAGTTTCGCCGAGAGTAAGATTTGGGTCACATAAATGCGCACCCGTGATTAGGAAAACATCATTATTAACTAACGCGCCTAAAGTAATTTCGCGTTTGTACTTTTCGAGGGCCATGAAATTTGCTAAATGGCACACCCCGAATTCTAAGGATCAATTCATAATAAAAGATGGCCACGCAATTTGTCATTTTTGTTTGGCGAGGCTCGTCTCATTATTTTATTTAAGGTCAATCCTAACGTGACTATGATTTTCTATTTAATTGGTCTCTAATAATAAACAAAGGTCCTTAGAAACCTATCATTCTAATTTGCAATGAAATAAACCACAAAATCATGTAGGACACTACGCTGGAGAGTGAGGATGCAGTAAGAAGATGCAATATCCATTAACTTAAATGAAACTATTTCTACGCTAATTAAAACAAAATGCCCAATGAAGATGTTAAAGCACATGAAAAGCCGTATATAAACTTATCACTTCCAACACCAAAAGACGTCAACTGCAAGGCTATTTGCACTTACTTCTATTTCTAATACCAACTTCTACTTCTAATAAGTTTTCTATAAAGACTCTTTAAAAGCCCAACTTTCCATCATTTAAGAATGCAGAAAATTAACTCAAGCTCTTGATTCAAATGAATACTTGACTTTATGACAACAGATAAGGCATGCGCGTAGAAGACAATACTTCAAACTCAACCTCACAGTTAAAAAAACACATGAAACAGAACAAAATCGCATAGAAATAAAGAGAGGAAAATTGAACCTGAAGTTGCAAATCTTCTTTAGTAACAGTTATAAACTCGATAATAAAATCTCTCGACTCCAAATCCTACGCAGGGTTCAGCAGCAGGGAATTCGACTCGACACCTCGACAAATCGACGACTTCACTTTCATATCATAACATAGCTGACAGATTCAGCAACAAGGATTCAGAAAACCAAAATCAAAATCTAGCTCAAAATTGCAGCGACCAGATAGACCAACGGGAACGGAACCTCGAATAGGGCCGGCGACTCAATACTTCAACGGCAGCCTCGAGCGACCCCGAACACAAAAACTACACCAAACTCAAAGGGCTTCCATGAATTTGAAATGAAAGTCTGAAAATTAAACTGGAGAGACAGGAATACATTTTGTTTGCTTTTGATTTTTTTAGAATTTGAACTCGATTTTCCTTTGGTAATGAACAAAATACGCTAAATTTATTCTTCTTATTACTCCTTTCTCTGCTCCTTGCTTTCTACTCCATTTGTGTGTGAGACAATGACGAGTGAGTGATGGAGGAGGGCGTTCTAGTTGTGGTTGGCAGCGGTGGAATTTCGCAGTGGCGGCTGTGCTCGTTGCGCTGGTGAAGGGCTATTGTGATGTTGTTGTTGGAATTGGGATTGATGGTTGGAATTGGAATTGGGATTGATGGTTGGAATTGGAATTGGGCCTCTAGATTAATGAAGAAGATGAAAGACAAGGGAGAGGTCGTTGTCTGCTGTGTTCTTCGCCCAGCTGCGTAGCTCTCTGCCTCCAATTAACTGATTTTCCGCCTCTGTTTCTCATGATGTGTGTGTGTGTCCGTTCTTTACTGAAGGAGAGGGGTAGGGGATAAAATGAAGAAGATGGGGGAGGGGTATGGGACACGGAATTTCCGTGTCTCTAAGAGGGAAAGGGTTCAGACGGGTTGGATTTGGGCGGGGGTCTGTTTTTTGGGCTGGGGGTAGCTGGGCGTTGGGCTGGAGGGTAGCTGGGCGTTGGGCTGGAGGGTTTTAGGTGGTTTGGGCATGGGTTTGGGACGATTTGGGCTAGGGATTTTGGGGTATTTTTAGCCCGAATTAAATCTCTCTTTACTCTTATTTTCCCACATTTGTATTGTATTATTTTTTATTATTTTATGTATTTTATTTCTTTTTTGTATTTTTATATGAATTAACATGATCAATTAACACAAAAAATTGTAAAAATAAGGAAAAATTATTTATTTTGAATTTATGGGAATAACTCATATATAGGGTAAAAATCACGTGCTCACAGCTGCCCCTCTTTGCTCGGGAACACGAAGAGTTTTAGTGCAAAGATAAGTGAGCAACTATGAACGATTTTTACCCGTTCGAGTATTCCGTTGTGAAGCATTTTTGAAAAGCTTTTGACCGCACCCTGCTACAGAAGTTGCCTACATATCCTGGGCTAAACAGGAATCAGGTCAGTGTAGTTCGAGAGTGATGGAGTATCGAGGTTGAGAGTCGAAGTTCCGTCCGAGGCTCCGGTCCGCTGTCCCGTTATTACATCAAAATTCAAAAGGACTAACTAAACCTATCAGCTACGAGTTACAAAATTCCTATCTATGAGTCTTCCGAAGCTTGATCTTGAGTTGGTTGGTGCTTCATGCGGACCCCGATCTGAATCTTGATGCTTGTTAGCCGCAGGTGTTGGTTCAATCTTCTTCAGCTTTTGGATCAAGTCCGGACATATAGTGCTCATTTTTTTTTCAGGTGGGCTCCTAGTTGTTGATGCTTGAAAAATATTCTTCCAATGGTATTCTTGTTGTTGCCTTAAACTTGTATTCTTCTCTTCAACGACATTCTTGTTATTGCCTTGACTTGTATGTTCTCTTTCACCGGCATTCTTGTTATTGCCTTGAACTTGTTCAACTTCTTCAATATGAAGCATTCGTCCATTCTCCAGGTGGACCCATGCTTGTGACAAAATAAACAACCAAAGAGAGATTTTTTCTGCCCCGGTATGGTGACTGGGTACATCATGCTTTTGAATATCACACTTTCATCATTTTTTTTCATTTTTTTTTCTTTTTTTTTCTTTTTAAATGCAGACATATATTCCCGTATTAGAAGGTGGGCGCCTAACAGAAATTAAACGCGCAATGCAGAAAAGTATTCCCGTGTTTGAAGGTGGGCGCCTAACATAAATTAAACGTGCAATGCGGTGCAAAAAAGTATTCCCGTGTTTGAAGGTGGGCGCCTAACAGAAATTAAACATGCAATGCGGTGCAGAAAAGTATTCTCGTGTTTGAAGGTGGGCGCCTAATAGAAATTAAATGTGCAATGCGATGCAGAAAAGTATTCCCGTGTTTGAAGGTGGGCGCCTAACAGAAATTAAACGTGCAATGCGATGCAGAAAAGTATTCCCGTGTTTGAAGGTGGGCGCCTAACAAAAATTAAACGTGCAATGCAAAAATGTATTCCCGTGTTTGAAGGTGGGCGCCTAACAGAAATTAAACGTGCAATGCAGAAATGCATAAATGTATTCCCGTGTTTGAAGGTGGGCGCCTAACAGAAATTAAAAATGCATGAAATTAAAAACTTGTGTTACCTTGACTGAAGGTTATCTTAGGTGAAAAATTCATCAGACTAAGACATTTAATCTTAGGAGAAAGTTTCAACAGACTAAGATTTTGATTCTCACTGGACTATGCCCATTTCAATGTAATCTCAGGAGGATTAACCATCGGACTGAGTTTATGACTCCAGGAGATAACTCTTCGGATTGGGTCTATTTTCTGTGTTATCTCAGGAGGAATTTCCATCGGACTGAGATTATGACTCCAGGAGATAACTCTTCGGACTGGGTCTATTTATACTTTCCTTTCTTTTTGGCTTTTGCCTTTCTTTCTTTTCCAACTTCTGATTTTACCTTTCAAATTATGCCTTTCCTTTTCGTTTCAAATTATGCCTTCATTTCCTTTTCCAACTTCTACTTTCATTGGCTTCTGCCTTCCTTTTGTTTTCACATTGCATTATCTCGTTATCTTAGGTGAAAAATTCATCAGACCAAGACTTTTATCTTGGGAGAAAGATTCCGCAGACTAAGATTCTTTCCTTTCATCTTAGGTAAAAAATTCATCAGACCAAGACTTTTATCTTGGGAGAAAGATTCAACAGACTAATATTGTATCTCACTGGACTATGTCCATTTCAATGTAATCTCAGGAGGATTACCCGTCGGACTGAGTTTATGACTCCAGGAGATAACTCTTCGGACTGGGTCTATTAATTTGCATGGTCTCAGGAGGATTATCCATCGGACTGAGTTTATGACTCCAGGAGATAACTCATCAGACTGGGTCCATTTGCAATTCAGACTTTCTCCATCGGACTGAGTTTATGACTCCAGGAGATAACTCTTCGGACTGGGTCTTTTCATTTCAGACTTTCTTAAGTCTTTCAATTACAACAATCTTTCCTTTCTTTTTCGGCTTTTGCCTTTTCTTTCTTTTCCAACTTCTGATTTTACCATTCAAATTATGCCTTTCCTTTTCTTTTCAAATTATGCCTTCATTTCCTTTTCCAGCTTCCACTTTCATTGGCTTCTGCCTTCCTTTTGTTTTCACATTGCATTATCTCTTTATCTTAGGTGAAAAATTCATCGGACCAAGACTTTTATCTTGGGAGAAAGATTCAACAGACTAAGATTTTATCCTCTTATCTTAGGTGAAAAATTCATCAGACTAAGTCTTTTGTCTTAGGAGAAAGTTTCAACAGACTAAGATCTTATCATTCTCTAACAGTTGTTTCTTTCACCTTTCAACTTGCCTTGTTCATCTTCAAAAACAATTGTATTCACCTTCATGCTCTTCGGATGATTATCCGATGATAGCAAATTTTTCTTGCCCCAGTTTGACAATATCTTTTGCTCCTGTTTCAAAGCAAAGAAAACTCTGTCAGTTTAAAAATGCGGTGGTTGGTTGTGGCCTTGAACTTTCCGCTTGAATGCTTGGCCTGTTCACCGACTATCCATTTTCACTTCTTCTTTGTTCAAAATCCACCTCTCTTTAGGCATGTATGTTCTTCCATTCTTGACGGATCCCACAATTCCGATCTTGAAGTCTATGATTTCTTCAATGATTTCATTGGACAACCTTGGGGTATTTCTTGACTGGCTCTTTCCTTTGTCAGAATACACTCCCCTATTTCCATTTGTTATATTTTCTCGAATTGGCACTTTGCCGACCTTTGCGTCTTGTACGCATCCCAAACATTTTTATTGTTGCCCGGTTCATTGCACATGTTGCTCTATTGGCTTAAAGCACTGGCCTTGTCTTTTCCTGACTTACGACAATTGTCGTGTTGGCCAAATCCCATCTTGTGCAATTGGAAAGCTTGGTGGCAAATTTTGAAATCATTTCTTTATTTGTTATGACCCGACCGACTCGATATGAGGGAGGGTAAAACAAGGTGTGAAGGATAGAGAGAAAGGAAGATACAATTCCTAACAAAAAACCTACAGAAGAATGACCTATCAGATGTGAATACCGACTCTAACGACCTTAACATGCACTTCAGCCTTCTTTGTATAGCAAATCTGATGTTCAACTCTTGTTGCAAGTTCTGCCGTGAAACCGATCTTCAAGATTTCATTGCCTTGATGTGATTAAACTCCTCAGTCGACTTGTAGCGCCCGTAGGGTTTTCACCATCAAGCCTCTCTTATTTTTGATTTTTCTTCCTCTCAACTCACTGTCGCCTTACGGTGCCCGTGAGGGTTTTCACCGATAAGACTCTCTCATTTTAATTTCTCTCATCTTGGAGTCCCGTGGTAGTTCTTATCATCTTTCTCGAATTCTTCATTCTCCTTTGTTCGAATTGAGTGTTGCCCTTGATGCAATTCACCTTTGCTCGTTTGACTCGGCATTTTTTTAAGATTGATCAGAAGGTCTTGCTTTGGACCGTAATGCAGGCTTTTGGATGGGGTTTAGAAAGAAAGGATATAAAGGCTCAAATTATTTCAACGTGGGTTAAAGGATTACAACTTCGGAATCTTATTTATTCAACAACCATAACTTCGGCCCCAGTTTCCTTCTTGGGGGATTTTTTGGATTTTTCTTTTATTGTGACTGAACCTCAGTGAGGCTGCCTACGTACCCTTTCGGGATCAAGTCAAACGTAGTTCGGACTACGTCCGTATTCATTGTTGCATCTTGACTTCTCCCGATTTTTTTCTTTTTCTTTTCTTTTTCTTTTTCTCTCTTTTTTTCCTTCTCTTTTTCTTTTCTTTTTTTTTTCTTTTCTCTTTTTTTTTTTCTTTTCTTCTTTCTTTTTGTTTCTCCATTTGGATTTCTCCGCTCAATCCTCAATTTTTGTTGTTGATTCCGAAAGAGGGGTATGAAAGAAAATATAATAAGGCTCGAAGGGATAACAATGGATAAAGTGTTTGGATAGCCGAATAAAATGCCTTCGTCATTCCAATCTTCAAAACCTACCAAGTACAAACTACACAGTTAAACACCTTTGATTGATTCACATATTTGCCTTGATGACTCTCAGTGCCATTGGGCAACAATCCCGATACCACTAATGGTTCCTTTAACCTTGGGGTACTCTTGCCTTTGGCTTTAAACCGATGAAGCATGATGCATTTCCACGGCATTTCTTTATGTTACGCTTTCCCTAATGTTCACTTGATTCCGGGTTCACAGTATTCCAATATGTTTTTATTTCTTCCAAGTATCATTACATCTTCAACATTGTTTCATTGACTTTTAAAATCAGGCTTAGAAGTATGTGCATGTCATGTTGCTAAAGTCAGTATGAGAAGAAATACAAAGTGATTAGAAATGGAATGACTAGGAATGATGGGAAACAGAGAGTTGTATTAAACTGATGGGTTGAAATAACAAGACGAACAACAAAACGAACAGACTAGACTAGAATTACAAACCTAGACAGCACTAAACAAATTTATTACTAAACAAAGCAAAGTGGAAAGATAGAAGGGTTTTGACTCTCAAGATAACGTCCGGATTACAACCTTGAAATAACCCGGGCAAAAGAGATGACACCAAAATATACCACTAAAACTCCAAGAGACAGAGCGCCTTCCCAATTGACAAGCATGGCATCCTAGCCACCGAATTCTGCATTAATGTTGCCAAGATCACTTTCTGTTTCAATATCTTCAACTTTAGTTGACCTCCCAAGAAGATTTTCATCACCCACGTCACCGGGCATCATTCCCACAAAATGTGCTCCGTTATGTGCGAGTAAAGGATTCTGTGCAATGTTCTGGATGCCACTGCCTTGGACCGCAATTATTCCTTCCTGAATCATTCTTTCTGTCTCTCTTTTCAAATCCCGACAACTTTCAACATCGTGCCCCAGGACATTGGAGTGGTATTCATACCTTTTGGATGAGTCAAAACTTCTCGCACGTCGGTCCACCCTATTTGGAAGGACGGGTGCAATCATGCCATGTTGTTGTAACTTCTCAAACAAACTTGCATATGACTCTACTGTTGGTGTAAAATTATCTTTCAACTTCTGTTCCTTTCCATACCTCTGGCTTGGATGTGGGTTATAGGGTATTTGAAAATTTTGCGGAGGCTGGTAAAGATTTTATGATGTTCGGGCTCGCTTTCTTGGGTGTTTTGAGGATTGAGCAACATACTGGACTGGATCAACAAAGTATGGAGGGTTCTGCGGCTGGCAGTAATGCTTAAGAGGGTCATGGGAAACTTGATGAGGTTGCATATACCTTTGAGATGTTCTCATAAGACCTCTTCTCGACCCTGATGTCATCATGATTTCGTCATCCCTTCCATTCATATCACTGAATTCACTTTGGACATCCTGAGCCGCATTTTTGAGAGTTGCTTGACTTATAATTTTGCCTGTCTTAAGACCATCTTCCACCATTTCTCCCATTTCGAGTATTTCTTCAAATGATTGACCAACTGCAGATATCATATTTTGAAAGTAATCCGGCTCTTGATCCTGAAGAAAAACAGTGGCCAACTCGTGATCATTCATGGGTGGCTTAGCTCTCGCTGCCTGCTCTCTCCATTTGATGGCATATTCCCTGAAACTTTCAGTTGGTTTCTTTTTCAATTTAGAAAGGGAAATGCGGTTTGGGGTGACGTCAATATTGTATTGAAACTGTTTGATAAAGGCTCGTGCCAAATCATCCCAGACGTGCCAACCAGATGCGTCTTGATCCCAAAACCATTCAGATGCTACTCCCGAGAGGCTTTCCCCAAAATAAGCCATAAGCAATTCTTCTTTTCTTCCCACACCTCTCAATTGGTTGCAATACCTTTTCAGGTGGGCTATGGGGTTTCTGCGTCCATCATACTTTTCCAATTTGGGAACCTTGAAACCAGGCGGCAAGTGAGCATCGAGGAACATACAAAGATCTCTGAAGGCAACACTCTTTTGACCTGCCATTTCTTGCGTGTTTTTTAGCCGTTGTTCTAATCTCTTCAGTCTTTGGGCCATTTCTTCATGTACCTTCTTTCGGGTGGGCCTATCAACGTTTGCAGGAAGGTCAAACAAGTACGAGTGGTACTCGGGAGAGTGGTATTGTTCTTGCTGTATAGCAGAATTGTGACTCGTGAGAAGGCTGTCCTTGGCCATTGGCCCATGCTTGACGCATTTTGGTCATTTGTTGTTTCAATGCTCTGTTTTCCTCAACCACAGTAGACCCTTGTTGAATTTTCTGACCCTGAGTCTCTTGAGCACTCGTAACAACTTCGATGCCGGTTATCATTTTCCTTGGATCTTGCTTTCCAATTTACCACAACCAACCACCTCGACTTTCTGGATCAACAAAATGAAACCACCGGGTTAGCGTTAAGGTATTCCACTTATTGATTTCCTTTGTTTTTTTTTCTGCTATTTTCTTTTCTTTTTCCCTTTTTGTGGTTTTTTTCATTTTTTCCTTTTTTTTTTTCTTTTTTGTCTTTTTGATTTTTTTTTCTTTTTCGTTATGGAAATGGTCGAATCCTATGTGGATTGCTTACGTATCATGACCCCGCATGAATCAGACCGAGCATAGTTCTTGCAAATTAATGCAAGAAATAAAGAGATGTTTATTAGATTTTTTTTTTTAAAAGAAAGGAAAATTATGGAAGCCGACTCCAACTACAAACTCTGATGAAAAACTTTCACACATTGTGCTAGAGATTTCTACAAAAATAAGAATATTTTTTGTGTCAATTATGACTATTTCTGCAAAATTGGCCACATGATGGCTTATTTGACAAAATGACTATTTTTGCAAAATTTATTTAAAATTTTTTTTTTCTGTGGCTCATGGGGCATCGTTCGGCATCACCATAAACCAACACAAGACTATTTTTCATAAATTGGCCATGTAATGGCTTATTTAGACAAAGTGGCTCTTTTTGCAAAATTTTATTTAAGAAGATGCAAATTCAAAAAATTTTATCCTGGGGCATATGGGGCATCGTTCAGCACCGACACAGGCCAACACAAGACTGAGAAAGTTAAAATGCAAAAATGTGGCTATTTCAGCAAAACTCCGGCCATGTAATGGCTTATTTGATAAAGTGGTTATTTTTTGAAAAGTTGAGCGATGACTCAAACTTAATTTTGCGGATACAACCTTTTAACATTTCCGCGAGGGATTTTTCAAGGCTATGCCCACAAATTATTAAAATGACTCAAAGTGGCTATTCTTGCAAAAATGGCCTTCCGGCGTCTTTTTCAGGGACATTCGGCTTATTTTAAGCAAGAATAACATCACCCGACTTATTTATAACAAAATCAAAAAATTTGACATTTTTTTTTTGCAAAAGGGGTGTGAACCCGGACTTGATTTTGCGGCTATGGCCTTGCAATATTTCCACAAGGAATATTTCAAGGTTGTGCCCGCAAATTATTAAAAATGACTCAAAGTGGCTATTTTGGCAAAAACAACCTTCCGGCGTCCTTTCGGAACATTCGGCTATTTTCAAAAACGGCATCACTTTGATTTTATTGACAAAATTAAACACACATTTGTTTTTTGATTTTTTTAAAAGGGGTGGTTGGACCCGATGAGGGTTGCCTACGTATCCCACCTAATGGCGAGAATCAAACCTGCGTAGTTCGGTCAGGATTATTTGACCAATTATTTCAACAAAATTGTTCTACCTATTTTTCAAATTTTGACAACAATTCGTCAATATTCTAAAATTTTCTCTCTTTTTGTTTTTAGGAATTTAGCCAATCAGCATAATAGGACAAATAAATGCAACATATAACATGCTCGGTCTTTAATTACCGGGTCACCTGTCCTAGATGGACCCAACCCCTGTGTTGAGTCCCCTAAGTCAGATATGATGCAAATAAACGTCCTAAATCTAGGTTCAATATCCTGAAGTTTCATCGGTACTAGACCGTGTACCCGAGTGGACAACTCGGATCGAGGAGGGGGCTACGTACCGGTGACCCGCGGAGTCAATCGGCTTTGTAACTTATCCGGCCTCTTTTTTTCTTATTTTTGGTATTGACACTAACAGAAAGGGGAGTCTCAACCAGTAAGCACATCCCCGGAGGTGAAGAAGAGAAGGGTTTTCGGCACAATTTTATATATACAATTCACGCAATATCAAAGCGGTAAACATGTAGCACATTAATCAAAACATATAATGAAATCAGATATAAGCAAAAACAACAATTTAACTGAGCTCGAATTCTTAAACCCTGAACCGAAGTTCCAGGTTACTTATCCCCCAGCAGAGTAGCCAGAGCTGTCACACCTCCTTTTTTCACCGCACAAACACGTAAATGTGCCACTGTTTAATACTACACCCCGAGAAGGGATATAATAATAACCAGGGAAGGAGTTTTTCCACTTAAAGGACAGTCGGAACGGGATCAATTTATTTAATTTTCGAGTCGCCACTTGGAAAAATAATGGTGTCCCAAGTCACCGGTTTAATCCCGAACCGAGGAAATTTATGACTATGTAATACAGTCTGCGAAACTAGAAACCTGGATAAGGAATTCTGTTAACCCGGGAGAAGGTGTTAGGCACTCCCGGATTTCGTGGTTTTAGCACGGTCGCTCAACTGCAATTTTTTGCTTTTATCTGATTATATTTTAATTAAGCGCTATAAATGTCCCGCTTTTTAATTTTTAGAAGAATTGCGACGTCACGAAAACACATTTCAAGCCACACCGCAACCAGTACGCCTGTGACTTTAATGTATTTCAGTTTCGCCGAGAGTAAGATTTGGGTCACATAAATGCGCACCCGTGATTAGGAAAACATCATTATTAACTAACGCGCCTAAAGTAATTTCGCGTTTGTACTTTGGGAGGGCCATGAAATTTGCTAAATGGCACGCCCCGAATTCTAAGGATCAATTCATAATAAAAGATGGCCACGCAATTTGTCATTTTTGTTTGGCGAGGCTCGTCTCATTATTTTATTTAAGGTCAATCCTAACGTGACTATGATTTTCTATTTAATTGGTCTCTAATAATAAACAAAGGTCCTTAGAAACCTATCATTCTAATTTGCAATGAAATAAACCACAAAATCATGTAGGACACTACGCTGGAGAGTGAGGATGCAGTAAGAAGATGCAATAGCCATTGACTTAAATGAAACTATTTCTACGCTAATTAAAACAAAATGCCCAATGAAGATGTTAAAGCACATGAAAAGCCGTATATAAACTTATCACTTCCAACACCAAAATACGTCAACTGCAAGGCTATTTGCACTTACTTCTATTTCTAACACCAACTTCTACTTCTAATAAGTTTTCTATAAAGACTCTTTAAAAGCCCAACTTTCCATCATTTAAGAATGCAGAAAATTAACTCAAGCTCTTGATTCAAATGAATACTTGACTCTATGACAACAGATAAGGCATGCGCGTAGAAGACAATACTTCAAACTCAACCTCACAGTTAAAAAAAAAACACATGAAACAGAACAAAATCGCATAGAAATAAAGAGAGGAAAATTGAACCTGAAGTTGCAAATCTTCTTTAATAACAGTTATAAACTCGATAATAAAATCTCTCAACTCCAAATCCTACGCAGGGTTCAGCAGCAGGAAACTCGACTCGACACCTCGACAAATCGACGACTTCACTTTCATATCATAACATAGCTGACAGATTCAGCAACAAGGATCCAGAAAACCAAAATCAAAATCTAGCTCAAAATTGCAGCGACCAGATAGACCAACGGGAACGGAACCTCGAATAGGGCCGGCGACTCAATACTTCAACGGCAGCCTCGAGCGACCCCGAACACAAAAACTACACCAAACTCAAAGGACTTCCATGATTTTGAAATGAAAGTCTGAAAATTAAACTGGAGAGACAGGAATACATTTTGTTTGCTTTTGATTTTTTTAGAATTTGAACTCGATTTTCCTTTGGTAACGAACAAAATACGCTAAATTTATTCTTCTTATTACTCCTTTCTCTGCTCCTTGCTTTCTACTCCATTTGTGTGTGAGACAATGACGAGTGAGTGATGGAGGAGGGCGTTCTAGCTGTGGTTGGCAGCGGTGGAATTTCGCAGTGGCGGCTGTGCTCGTTGCGCTGGTGAAGGGCTACTGTGATGTTATTGTTGGAATTGGGATTGATGGTTGGAATTGGAATTGGGATTGATGGTTGGAATTGGAATTGGGCCTCTAGATTAATGAAGAAGATGAAAGACAAGGTAGAGGTCGTTGTCTGCTGTGTTCTTCGCCCAGCTGCGCAGCTCTCTGCCTCCAATTCTCTGATTTTCCGCCTTTGTTTCTCACGATGTGTGTGTGTGTCCGTTCTTTACTGAAGGAGAGGGGTAGGGGATAAAATGAAGAAGATAGGGGAGGGGTATGGGACACGGAATTTCCGTGTCTCTAAGAGGGAAAGGGTTCAGACGGGTTGGATTTGGGCAGGGGTCTTTTTTTTGGGCTGGGGGTAGCTGGGCGTTGGGCTAGAGGGTAGCTGGGCGTTGGGCTGGAGGGTTTTAAGTGGTTTGGGCATGGGTTTGGGACGATTTGGCCCAGGGATTTTGGGGTATTTTTAGCCCGAATTAAATCTCTCTTTACTCTTATTTTCCCACATTTGTATTGTATTATTTTTTATTATTTTATGTATTTTATTTCTTTTTTGTATTTTTATATGAATTAACATGATCAATTAACACAAAAAATTGTAAAAATAAGGAAAAATTATTTATTTTGAATTTATGGAAATAACTCATATATAGGGTAAAAATCACGTGCTCACACTTCTAGGTGTTCTAACTTCTACTGTTTGCGGAATTAAAATACAGAATATAAAGAATACATAGATTTTTACGTGGCAAATACCTGGCTCAAAAGGTGAAAAACCCTAACCTACTACTCAGTAGGATTTTTTCAAACTTCCACTAAAATTCAATGAGCCATAAACAACATTTACAAAACTCTTTGTAAACCTAAAGATTAACTCTAATCCTAGTGTAGCACACAACCTCAACTGTTGCGATACATTCAAGTAAACTCTAACTTGAATACTCAATGCACCTTATACAATTGCTTCTAAGAAAGCTGAAAAGGTACAACTTTAAAATACCTACTACAATTGAACTAGAATAAAGAAAGACACAATAGAATTGGTTCTTCACAGTTAGTTCTTGCAGCTTCAAATTTGCACACTTGTATCACACACAAATTGCGTGCAAAAATCGCCTAGCTCTTTTGCTCTCAATTTTTCTACTTCAGCTTATGTGCAATCACCTATAAAATAGAACAATCGTTATATTTATAGAATTAGTAATCAGAGTTTAATAAGAACTCGAATTGTGGATCATTTATCAATTCGAGTCCAAGAACAACTCTAACTCTAATCCATATTCTTATCTGAATGTATTCACTTTTCATAGGGAGACTTCCACTCCTCATCCTATTCTTTTCGATCAGTTCAGAAGATATTCATCAAGATATTGCTGCTTGACCCCAAGGACTTATCTTCTTCACGTGCATCTCATGTGCATGGGCCATAACAATTGTATCTCCTAAAATGAACCTGGTCCTTCACTGAGTTTGTTTGTCAATCTTCAAAACTTCAACTTATCTTGGGCCAACAAATTCCCCATTTTTTGATGATGAAAAACTGTGTACTTCTACTGATTATAGAACCTGTAGAACTTAGCTGAAATATCATTACTCAAAAAAACATCTTATCATTAAGGGCCAAATTTAATTAGATCATAAACATCACTGATCAGAACACAATTTTTTTTAAAGCATAATATCTTCCCCCTTTTGGCATCATCAAAAAGTTGCATAAATAATGTGAATCCCAGGATATTAATTAATACTCATGGCCATTTAGGCAACTGCAAGTGAAAGCATGCTTTAGTTAATCAAAAATCAACTTGACAAAAATAACTATTCATAGCAGAATTAGCATAAAACAAGAGAAATGCAAATTGGCATTGATGAGGCAGTGTTTCTACAGTACTGTCCACAAAAAAGAACAAAACTACCAACCATAAGCAAAAAGAAGAAAAATCCCTAATCTGGGTCACCGGGGTTTTCTGGACTAGTTCAAAATAGGATAAGAAAACCTAAGGCTTTGAGGAACTAGAAGGTTGGGTTTGTGGCAGATTAAGCATAGTTTGGAGCATCCCTTCACTCATTTCTTTTTCCTTTGCAAGTTCAGCTCTCAACCCATTCCTTTCTTCTTCCAATTCAACAACTCGAGCTTGAAGCCTTGCAATCTCAGCATCCTTTTTCCCCTTCTCCTGAATCAAAGCTCTAACCTTGCTATTCATTGGAGTTCTCGCAGATGAACTATATTCAACAGGGCCTACACTGACAGGATAATCACAGTCCTGAAGAGTCTTGATGCCAAAGCGCTCTTTGCTAGAAGCTATTTCCCATTTCTTCAAGGGAACTTTCAGCTTGTCCAGCATAGTTGTCAGAATAAACCCATAAGGGATGGCATGAGCCTTTGAACCATTGAGCACCCTGTCCAACATTTTAACAATAAAGGCAGGACAATTTATCTGCTTTCCATCCACCAAACATTACATGAGGACCAGGTTCATGTAGTTTGCAGGGTGCCTCCTTTCCTGTCGAGGTAGCAGACATTTGTTCACAAATTCAAAGAGCACTTTATGCTCTAGCCTCATCTCACTCTTTTGAATAGCCCTTGCTTCAGAAACCTCATCAGTATTTGTAGTGTCACAGAAGTTTCTAGTAATTTGAAGGTCAGTAGCCAGACCATCCAAACAAGGCCATCTATGTCTTACGTAATCATCATAGCCCTCACTTGGAATATTTAGATGCCCAACTCATATGCCAAATTTCACTTTCACTCCCTTCACTATACTGGACACCATCCATTATTCACAGTCCTATTTTCCATGAATTTAACAAGTTCTTTCCTGGCAAATTTTCCATCCATCTGAAGGACCATGTTCGTCCAACCTTGTGCCTCCAGTGAAGTCAGCAATCTTACCATGCCTGGCTTATCTAGGTCTTTGAGCAATCTTCCCTTCAGAAATTTTTTGCTGCCAAAATTGGCAAACCTATCTTGTTCTTCTTATGAATTCTCCTCTTCTTCTTCTCCATTCCACTCTTTATCTTCTTCTTCGGTAATTTTCACTTATTTTCCCTTTGATGCAGACCTAGTTCTTTTTACCAAAGAAGGTTCAGCAGGTACAGATTTTGAAGACTTCTTTGCAGGAGTCTTGGTTCCTTTGGGGTTGACAATGGGAACCTTCTCTGTTGTACCACTCTTTTGATGGACCAGGTCCATCTCCTCCTTCTCTTGTACATCAGCCTCAAAACTTTCTACTACCTTTTCTTTTCCTTTTTCCATCTTCTTTTTCTTACTCTTCTCTAGAGCCTTTTGCAGTTCTGCTTCGCTTTGCCTCACCTTACTTCTTATGGCTCTAGCCTTAGGTGCTGCAGACATAGGTGATGAAACTTGGATTTTCTTGATTGATTTGGATGCAACTGGGATCATTTGTTTGGATGCCTTGCATTTCTTGGGATCATAACTAGATTCAACTTTCTTGAGCATATCAACTAAGGTCTCTCCACAGATGAACTAGGTTCATCTGTCTGTGAACTAAGATTTATCAGTCCCTCAGCAGCTTTACCTGGTCCTCTCCCCCTGACTTCAAGCCACCTTCTTCTCCACCACCACATATAGCAAGAATCTCTCATTTCTTTTTTTTTCTCCCCCTACTAGTCTCAGTTCCTTCATCATTTTTCACAGCACCCACAAGCACAACCCTACTATCTACCTTCTCAGCTATATCAGAAACTACATAACATGTGTTTACCTCTCTTGGGTTTTCTTGACTATTAGCATTATTAGATTACCCAGTTTCTTCTCCTTCACTGCAGAGAAAACTTTCTCAGATTCAGAACTTGAGTCGCTTTCTGTGGTTGTATCTTCCTTCCTTTGACTAGCCTATAATTTTTCATTCAAGGCTTTTCTCAAAGAGCCAAATGCAATTGTTTTTCTTGCTAACATTTTATGGTAACGAAATCTTGGTTTTGGGGGTTCATTAGTAGGGGTAGAAGATGAGGTGTTGGGGGAGACTAGTAGGGGAGTTCGAGGGTTGTCTTGAGGAATAGTCATCGCGGAGGATTTCTGGAGATTTTAGGGAATTTTTGAAGACGAAAGGGGTTTTTCAAAAATATTAGAGAAGTGAGGTGACAGTTATGAGTGATGAGAGAGGGTTTGGAGTGTATTTAAAGAGTAGTCATGATTAAGCCTGTAACGACAACTTTTTTACAGGTCAAATAGAAGTCTAGTCAATTTAAAGTTCTAGTCTCATTAGATAAAAGAGTTACACTATATTTTAGGAAAAAACTCCCATTTTAGTTAGACTCCTAGGATAATGAAACTGGTTCAATGCTCAACGGATAGAATTTATGAAAGTTTGGTGTAACTGGGACTTCTGCTCATGATTGATAATTTTATCTTTATAATTGTGCAAAGTATAGAAACATACCTGAAGTTTCTTATGAGCATATACTAATGAATCAGGTTCTTCAAGTAAGGCTTCCCTTGATCATGGCTCAAATGTCAAAACAGAAAAACTTTGTAAGTGATTAAGGATTCATATAAACACATATCATAGGAGTATACTAATCAAAGTATGAGACTGAGTAAGAATTAGTCTAGATATTTACATTGAATTAAGAACTCCTAACCAAAAAAATATTTTTTTTTTCAATTTTGTATTTCCATAGTGAGTTCTGAACTGGACCTTTTAGGTAATCTTAATCATCCCTAATTCCAACCTGTTCCTTTCAAAGTTTTCTCTACTTAGTGTTTTAGTAAAGATGTCAGCTATTTGTTTATCAGTAGCACAAAATTCTATGGATATCAACCCTTTCTCATAGTTATCTCTTAAGAAGTGGTGTCTAACATCTATGTGCTTGGTCCTTTTATGATGAACATGATTCTTTGTCATACTTATAGCACTAGTGTTATCACAGAATATTGGTATGCATCCCACTTCTATACCAAAGTCTACTATTTGTTGCTTGATCCACAGTAGTTGAGCACAACAAGAAGGTGTAGCCACACACTCAGCTTCAGCAGTAGATAGGGCTACTGAATTTTGTTTCTTGGTGGCCCAAAATACAAGACATAAACCAAGAAAGTCAGCCATACCTGAAGTGCTTTTTTCATCCACTAGGAAACCTACATAGTCAGTATCTGCATAACCTACTAGATCGAAATTACTAACTTTAGGGTACCATAAGCATAATTTAGTAGTCCCCTTCAGATATCTTAATATCCTTTTGATAGCAGTCAAGTGAGACTCTTTTGGATTAGCCTGGAAACGCGCACAAAGTGCTACACAGAAAACAATGTCAAGTCTGCTGGCAGTAAGATACAAGAGTGAACCACTCATACCCCTATACAACTTTTGATCAAATGATGAACCAGGTTCATCAACATCTAATTTAGTGGCAGCTGCAATAGGTGTATCTATTTATTTAGAGTCATTCATTTTAAACTTCTTGATTAGTTCCATTGTATATTTATGTTGATGAATCATGGTTCCATTTGAGCTTTGTTTGACCTGTAAGCGTAGGAAAAAATTTAGTTCACCCATCACACTCATTTCAAGCTCACTTCCCATTAATTTTGCAAATTTCATGCTCAACCTATCTGTAGTGGCCCCAAATATTATGTCATCAACATATATTTGTACAACAAGAAGATCTTTACCTTTTTTCCTTAGGAACAAAGTGTTGTCAATTTTACCTCTTTTGTACCCATGCTCCGGTAGGAATTTTGATAGTCGTTCATACCAAGCTCTTGGGGCCTGTATGAGCCCATATAGTACTTTGTCCATCTTGTACACATGCTCAGGACATTCCTTGCTTTCAAATTCTGGAGGTTGTTTTACAAACACTTCCTCCTTGAGGTAGCCATTCAAGAAGGCAATTTTGACATCCATCTGATGAAGAGTGAATTCCATATGTACTGCAAAGGAAATGAGAAGTCTCATTGCCTCTAATCTTGAAACTGGAGCAAATGTGTCACGGCCCTAGTTCACCAATCGTGAACCTGTCGTGACGGCACCCAGTCATCGCGACTAGGTATGCCTAACACGATGCGGAATATACAATTTCATGAACAAAAGTTAATATAACAGCGGAATAATGCAAATGAAATGTAATAAGTGCCGCTTGGCACATACACTTCGCCAAAACACGCTAAGTAACATACTACCAAGACCCGGAAACCCACGGGCAATACAGACTAAGAGAAGAGTACAAATGTGGCTCTATACATCAAGAATGTCTGAACAACGAGAATAAGGAGAAAAAATAACTACTAACACTAATGAGAATAGAAGGAGACTGTCTGGATCCGCGGACGTGGCAGATCGTACCTCAAGTCTCCTGAAGAGCTGCTAGATCACCTAAAATGTGCCTGATCTGATGTACCTGGATCTGCACAACAAAAGCGTGCAGAAGAGTAGCATGAGTACACCACGACGGTACTTAGTAAGTGCCAAGCCTAACCTCGATGGAGTAGTGACGAAGAAGGTCAGGGCCCTACTCAGAGAACAATAATAAAATGATGATAACAGTAATAAGCAGTTTAAATAATAATGAATCTTAAATGACAACAGTAAAGTGATTTCTGCAACCGTCTACAATTTAAGCTAGCAGCAAGTAAATAACTCAATAAAAACTCAATTAGCAAGTCCAGGACCTGTGGGAATTGAACCCACAGTCCCACTATGTAATCAACAATCCAGGAGCTACTGGAATTTAACCCGCAGTCCCAATAACAGTATCTCTGGGTCTCCGGGAATCGAACCCGCAAACCATGCCTCAATACCTCAAGACGTGTATCAATTGTTTCAGGATCTCCGGGAATCGAACCCGCAGTCCATATCTCAATAACTCAGGATCTCCGGGATTCGAACCCGTAGTCCATATCTCAATAACTCAGGATCTCCGGGAATCGAACCCGCAGTCCATATCTCAATAACTCAGGATCTCCGGGAATCGAACCCGCAGTCTACAAATAATACCATTCCGGGTCTCTGGGAATCGAACCCACAGCCCTGGGATCTCTGGGAATCGAACCCGCAGTCTACCAATACAACAAATAAAGAAACGCACAGAGAGAATATAATATGCTAAACTACAACTTCGCCAAAAACTAGTATCAACAATTTTTTTTCAAGAAGTTCAAATAAGGCAATTAGGCAAATAGACAGATAAATCCTATCTAGTCATGCTTTTCTAGTGAATACCAGGTAAATGTAACAATTCACTCAACTAAAAACAGGAATATCACTAACCAAACAATTCAAGTAAGGTGAGTTACAACAACCAGCGCATGTACACGCCTGTCACCTCGCGTACAAGGCTTTTCAACTATCACATAATTATCATAGGGGTGAAGGTTCCCCCACACGAGGTTAGACAAGCCACTTACCTCGACTCCGGTTCAAAACCGCTAAGAGACAACTCTCTTGCCGCGAATGTCGGCCTCCACAGGTGTAGTATCTGATAAAAATCAATAGAATCACATCAAAATAGGCCAATTGGGCATTACCCAATCAAAACAATTCAAAGTACACCAAAACCCACAAGTTGCCAAAACTCGACATTTGGTACGCTTATCGAAAAATCAGGAAAGTTACATATTCGGAACCCTCATCTCAATACGAGTCTAAGCATATAAAGTTTACTAAATTCGGACTCCATTTGCCCATTCAAACCTTTGATTTTTTAAAGTTCAAGCCTAGAGTGAAAACCCACATTAAATACCCCAAATTCCTAAATTTTCATGAGAAACTTGCATAATATTATCAACAACAATCATAATTTGAGTCCATAATTGATTACCTGAAGAAACCCCTCGAATTCTCCTTCAAAATCGCCCAAATCGCCCCTTAAGCCGAGCCCTCAATGTTTGAAATGTTTCTGAAATTTCTAACTTCTGATATAATTAAACCCTCTGCGATTTTCGCTTCTACGGACTATTTTCCGCTTCTACGGAACCGCTTCCGCGATAATTTGTCGCTTCTGCGAATCCCCTAGCCTGGCTGGCTCAATCCGCTTCTGCGAGTCCAGGGCCGCTTCCGCGAGTCCGCTCCTGTGGAACTTTCCTCTCCTGCGAATAGGAGTCCGCTTCTGCAGACTCGCTTAAGCGAGCAGCCATCCGCTTCTGTGGGTTCTTTACCTAGGGCCCCAAACCGCTTCTATGGTCAAGACTTCCCCACCAGCGATAGTGTCTCATCAGACAAGAGTCCGCTCGTGCGAACCATTCCGCCTCCGCGCTCCAAATTCCGCTTCAGCGGACTCGCCTCTGCAGTTCCATTTCCGCAGAGGCGAATACAACAGAACCAGCTCCAAAACCTGCAATTTTCCATGTTTTCTCCCGTTAACCATCTGAAATCACCCCGAGGCCCCCGGGACCTCCTGCAAACACACCAACACATCCTAATACCTTATTCGAACTTGTTCCAATCCTCAAAACACGTCTAACAACATCCAAACCCATAATTCACATCGAATTCAATCCTAAATTCCTTAAAACTTTCCGAATTACACATTCGATCTAAAACCCGACCAAACGACGTCCGAATGACCAAAACATTTGCGGACATATCCAAAATCACATAACGAAGCTACAGAAATTGTCGGAATTCCATTCCGACCCCCGGATCAAAATCTCACCTATCGTTCGGATTCGCTAAAATTTCAAACTTCGGCATTTCAAGCCTAATTGAGCTACGGACCTCCAAAATACATTTCGAACGCGCTCCCAACCCCGAAGTCGCCTAACGGAGCTAATGGAACCATCAGATTTTTGTTTCAAGGTTGTCTTAACACTAATCTGACTATGGGCCATTTTCCAACTATAAAGCTCCCAATTAGGGACTATGTGTCCCAAAACACTCCAAATCCCCGAACCGAACCTCCGGGAAAATCACAATAGCAGTAATGAACTTAGGGGAACAGTTAGATTGGGGATCGGGGCGTAAAGTTTAAAAACGACCGGCCGGGTCGTTACATCTTCCCACACTTAAAAGATTCGTTCGTCCTCGAACGAGCATAGAAAACATACCGGGAGTGGTGAAGAGATGAGGGTACTGGTTGCACATATCCTGCTCGGTCTCCCAAGTCGCCTCCTCGACTGGCTGACCCCGCCACTGGACCTTTTCCAAAGCGATGTTCTTTGACCTTAGCTTCCTTATTTGCCTGTCCAGAATGGCCACTGGTTCCTCAACATAAGGCAGATCCTCGTATAGCTGAACATAAGTGAAACCCAACATGTGCGACGATTACCATGGTATCTCCGGAGCATAGGGACATGAAATACGGGATGTCTCCAACTAGGCTGGAAGGTAAGGCCAGCTCATAAGCAAACTCCCCAACATGCCTCAAAATCTCAAAGGGGCAATGGATCTCGAACTCAGCTGAGCATATTAGCCTGATATAATCTGAAAATATTCCCTCTTGTTCAAACAAATAAGTCTAAGAGCCTAATTCCAACATCCGGAATTCTATGCCAGACCTGTTTTCATCAAGACATCACTCAATTATTCCTCACACGTCGTCCTCAAACATGACTGCATAACTTTGCTGGATTTTTACCTTGCAACACAAAATCCGCAGGATCACGATAATATTTTATGACCAAATTAGCCAAAAATTCGATGAATCAGATGCTCCCATTGCACCTCATGATCTACATAGGTATTGTTCTAACTTTTACAATACTGACACGACGGAAGAGATGTGCCGATATTCATAACCAACTACTGAATCAACAATTCATTGGGTCTATACACCTAACAAGATCCATTACCTTGTCCTAAACCAGATAATGACCTTTTTCTCTATAATATACTTTATATAATCAGTTTGCACTGATCCCGAATCCCATAACCTCATCTCGCCCAGTACGAACTGCTCAAGCGAATAGCCACCTCAGACATAATCAAAAGTCCTGCAAGATGACATAATGTACCAGTAGGCTACTAATTCGTACGTGATACAAAAGGAAGGTGAACACTAGAGAGAACTATCCACTCTCACACTAACATGGACTTCCTCAGAAAAATAGGAAACAAAACACATAAAAGCAAATATGGACACTGAAATAAACATCACACTGTTGCCGCGTGCAACTCGATCCCAACGATATACTCATGGCGGCGTGCCACCCGATCCAAACAATATACCCATGGCGGCGTGCCACTCGATCCAAACAATATACCCATGGCGGCGTGCCACTCGATCCAAACAATATAACCATGGCGGCGTGCCACCTGATCCAAATATAAAACTCACACAAGGAGCCACACGTCGAGATGAATAGATCATCACATCAAAATACTGAATATCGATCATAATCACACTAAGGTGCATGATATCAGTCACAAGGAAATATATAGCGCTATAGGCTACAAACTCAAGCACAACCGAGGTGCGATATATGATCTAAGTCTCAAGAGCCATCATGCTCATATAACATCACCGCTGAGCGGAACCTCAACACATAAGAAATTTACCAAGCCGTCTCACAACTCATACGGCGTAATATATCTTTACATGAATTAACTAACCACGAAATAAGATGGAGCCTATCCCTCCATAAAGGGTGCATTGCTGGAAAAAACACAACTGGCCTGACGCAAGGCTCACTTCCACATTTAAATCTATCCACCGACCTTAAGTCTATCCTGGTCGTGCCAAGCTAAGTCAATAATATTTCACAGGTCTATAACCCAATAAGCAGAGTGTCCTCCAGGCATAAATTCTCAAATGGATGATATCACCAAAATCCTCATACTTGGTTTAAATTTCTAACCAATCAAGTGACTACATGTCACACCTATACAATCTTCTTGTGGGACAAGCTCCCACCATCTTCCGAATAATTAAACGGCCTACATATTCAAACCACCGGCTTCACTAATATTGAAAAGCGATCAGGAGTCCCTAACCGGGATGCAAAGACTTTCTCACAAAACACCCATCTCAAGTGATACTGTCGTGAATACCCATCTTATTCAAAACACTGAAACTCCTTTCCTGCTCATCCGAGCTCTTTATATCACATTCATTGACCAAACTGCGACCTTGGTCCTTACTTCAAATTCCATACCACTCACTGCACCTCACGTGCTGATATACGATAAACGCGATTTCCATCACAACTATAGAACTGACCATAGGCTAATACTTTATCACATAAGACTTTCCATTTAACTCACTTCAGGAGAACTATAGCAACATACAAGCAGATTCTCATAACCATCGAATATGCCAACCTCTAAGTAGTGGTCCAAGCCACCATAACCCTTCCCGAGATCTACCTACTCATAACAAGCCCCTAACAGATGAATACTTCAGAATAACATCAATCACTGCGGCAGACAAGTCTCAAATGCACCGCCACAAATCATATGCATAACTCGATCACGTTGCATGAACCGATCATTGACATCAATATGCCAACTCAACTATGGCTAATCAATCTACTTCTTTCCAGTTTATCCTGGATTGCCTTAGAAATATTAATATCTCCCTTCAATACCTAACTTATTCCAACCGCACTCACCTCGAGTGACCTTAAATTATGAGGCCATGCTATCTCAAGAACGACGACCATTTCATGTCTCTCAAATACTACACCACAAGCCAAAACATCATAGATCGTTTTGTGCCTTTCTTCATAAGTTGCTTCAAAAGCTTGAGCCTCAACTGTACTTAGAGACTCAGAATTATCATGCACCACACTTTACCTCTTGAATTCACTAGGACCGCTATTGAGAGTCGTCCGGCCCTGACTTGCCCCAGTGCGCAACCAACTCTATTGAATTTTATAACATATGAATACCCTCTCGATAAAGCCCCCAGCGGAACAACTTCCCTCGCAACCTGCACCTATACGAGGCGTAAATCATGAATCCTCCCTCAAGTTGAATGTGAGCCACTAAGGCTGACCATAACATGCATTCAACAATTCATATACTCCATTACCACTCATGGTCCTTTTCTGTAGATGAAATAGCCCATTAATGCTAATACCCAGAATTCACGCAGGTAATTAACCATGAGACCCAATCATAAGCGGTGGGACTCTCCCACTTAGCTCAAGGCCACTATTACACAACTCTCGAACACATTAGAATCATTCTCTCAAGTCATTTACTCTTATTAAACTATAGTTCACTTGATCCAACGAACATAACCACCTGTGCTCTATTAGCACTCTGACACCATAGGGTATAGCCTCATTCCAATACAACCAAACATCTTCTCGCTCCATGCATCGAGCATTTTTTACCACGACAGCTTAAGACATACTATGATTCTCACACCTTCGAAGGACCTTGTAGCCTTCGCCGAAATCTTCCTAATGAAAGGTAGAATTTATTAGGGATACAGGATCATCAAAAGCCCCAACATCACACCATACGAGCCTCAACTCTTGCCCATCCACAAGTTTCAAAGAACTTTTTGAATAACACCTAAATACATCGCAGGCCAAATCTAATATGACACATGACCCATAATTTGATCGTTGATAGTGAAATCCTTTCACTTGGCACGAAGCCATAAGATACATCTTGCTAATCCATGACAATAGCCTTTACCATTTGTATGTCTTCATCATATGACATCCCAAGACATTCGTTTGGTACATGTCCTTCTTAAGACAGTTAAACTCACTTCCCTCAGTATCTCTACTGGCTGAATCCTTCGCTAAATAGATATCTCATATGAACCATATAGACTTTATTACCACCAACTATCTTTAGATCTACATCCACCTTGCGATTCTACCATTATTGTGATGATTAGGCAGTTAAGTAAACCTTCTCAAGACCGTACTTATCAACCGAATGTCAGAACCTAGTGCACCCCCATGTGCACAATTGAAGATCTCTCAATTCTCTTGCATTATCGGTATGGATGACATGCGGTAACAATGGTTGAGTAAATGCTTGACTCCCTTGAAATCCCTCTGCAGCGTCACGAACCGTCGGCGCATACTTGATAACGAGTGCGCAATTTCAATACACGAGTGGATGCAAAAGAACATATGACATAGGCTCCAACCGAATAAATGGCGCACGATAAGGAATTCAAAGAATTGAAGAGTTTCCTAAACAGTTACATAGCCCCTCGTAGATAAATACAGACGTCTCCGTATCGATCAGCGAGAATCTAAGTAACCGGTCTGTGTCCCGTGACTCCTACGAACCTAGAGCTCTGATACCAACTTATCACGGCCCTAGTTCACCAATCGTGAACCTGTCATGACGGCACCTAGTCATCGCGACTAGGTAAGCCTAACACGATGCAGAATATACAATTTCATGAACAAAAGTTAATATAACAGCAGAATAATGCAAATGAAATGTAATAAGTGCCGCTTGGCACATACACTTCGCCAAAACACGCTAAGTAATATACTACCAAGACCCGGAAACCCACGGGCAACACAGACTAATAGAAGAGTACAACTGTGGCTCTATACATCAAGAATGTCTAAACAACAAGAATAAGGGAAAAAATAACTGCTAACACTAATGAGAATAGAAGGATACTGTCTGGAGCCGCGGACGTGGCAGATCGTACCTCAAGTCTCCTGAAGAGCTGCTAGATCACCTGAAATGTGCCTGATCTGATGTACTTGGATCTGCACAACAAAAGTGTGCAGAAGAGTAGCATGAGTACACCACGGCGGTACTTAGTAAGTACCAAGCCTAACCTCGATGGAGTAGTGACGAGGAAGGTCAGGGCCCTACTGAGAGAACAATAATAAAATGATGATAACGGTAATAAGCAGTTTAAATAATAATGAATCTGAAATGACAACAGTAAAGTGATTTCTCTAACCGTCAATAATTTAAGCTAGCAGCAAGTAAATAACTCAATAAAAACTCAATTAGCAAGTCCAGGACCTGTGGGAATTGAACCCACCAGTCCTACTCTATAATCAACAGTCTAGGAGCTACGGGAATTTAACCCGCAGTCCCAATAACGGTATCTCCGGGTCTCCGAGAATCGAACCCGCAGCCCATGTCTCAATACCTCAAGATGTATCTCAATGAATCTCAGGATCTCCGGGAATCGAACCTGCAGTCCACATCTCAATAATATATCAATAACTCGGGATCTCCGGGAATCGAACCCGCGGTCCACAACAATAACTCAGGATCTCCGGGAATTGAACCCGCAGTCCATATCTCAATAACTCAGGATATCCGGGAATCGAACCCGCAGTCCACATTTCAATAAATCTCAGGATCTCCGGGAATCGAACCCGCGGTCCACAAACAATACCACTCCGGGTCTCTGGGAATCGAACCCACAGCCCTGGGATCTCTGGAAATCGAACCCGCAGTCCACAAACACAACAAATAAAGAAACGCACAGAGAGAATATAATATGCTAAACTACAACTTCCCCAAAACTAGTATCAACAATTTTTTTTCAAGAAGTTCAAATAAGGCAATTAGGCAAATCGACAGATAAATCCTATCTAGTCATGCTTTTCTAGTGAATACCATGTATATGTAACAATTCACTCAACTAAAAACAGGAATATCACTAATCGAACAATTAAAGTAAAGTGAGTTACAACAACCAGTGCATGTACACGCCCGTCACCTCGCATACAAGGCTTTTCAACTATCACATAATTATCCTAGGGGTGAAGGTTCCCCCACACGAGATTAGACAAGCCACTTACCTCAACTCCGGTACAAAACCGCTAAGAGACAACTCTATTGCCATGAATGTCGGCCTCCACAGGTGTAGTATCTGATAAAAATCAATAGAATCGCATCAAAATAGGCCAATTGGGCATTACCCAATCAAAACAATTCAAAGTACACCAAAACCCACAAGTTGCCAAAACCCGACTTTCGGTACGCTTATCAAAAAATCATGAAAGTTACATATTCGGAACCCTCATCTCAATACGAGTCTAAGCATATAAAGTTTACTAAATTCGGACTCCATTTACCTATTCAAACCTTTGATTTACTAAAGTTCAAGCCTAGGGTGAAAACCCCCATTAAATACCCCAAATTTCTCCATTTTCATGAGAAACTTGCATAATATTATCAACAACAATCAAAATTTGAGTCCATAATTGATTACCTGAAGAAACCCCTCGAATTCTCCTTCAAAATCGTCCAAATTGCCCCTTAAGCCGAGCCCTCAATGTTTGAAATGTTTCTGAAATATCTAACTTCTGATATAATTAAACCCTCCGCGATTTTCGCTTCAACGTACTATTTTCCGCTTCTGCGGAATCGTTTCCGCGATAATTTGTCGCTTCTGCGAATCCCCAGGCCTGGCTGGCTCAATCCGCTTCTGCGAGTCCAGGGCCGCTGCCGCGAGGCCGCTCCTACGAAAAAACGTCCGCTCCTACGAATAGGAATCCGCTTCTGCGGACTCGCTTAAGCGAGCAGCCATCCGCTTCTGCGGATTCTTCACCTAGGGCCCGAAACCGCTTCTGCGGTCAAGACTTTCGCACCAACGATAGCGTCTCACCGGACAAGAGTTCGCTCCTGCGAACCATTCCACCTCCGTGCTCCAAATTCCACTTAAGCGGACTCGCCTCTGCAGTTCCATTTCCGCAGGGGAGAATACAACAGAACCAGCTCCAAAACCTGCAATTTTCCATGTTTTCTCCCGTTTAACCATCCGAAATCGCACCGAGGCCCCCGGGACCTCCTCCAAACACACCAACACATCCTAATACCTTATTCGAACTTGTTCCAATCCTCAAAACACGTCTAACAACATCAAAACCCATAATTCACATCAAATTCAAGCCTAAATTCCTTAAAACTTTCCAAATTACACATTCGATCTAAAACCCGACCAAACGATGTCCGAATGACCTGAAAATTTGCGGACATATCCAAAATCACATAATGAAGCTACAGAAATTTTCGGAATTCCATTCCGACCCCCGGATCAAAATCTCACCTATCGTTCGGATTCGCCAAAATTTCAAACTTCGGCATTTCAAGCCTAATTGAGCTACGGACCTCCAAAATACATTCCGAATGCGCTCCCAACCCCTGAAATTACCTAACGAAGCTAATGGAACCATCGGATTTCCGTTCCGAGGTTGTCTTAACACTAATCCGACTACAGGCCATTTTCCAACTATAAAGCTCCCAATTAGGGACCAAGTGTCTCAAAACACTCCAAATCCCCGAACCTCCCGGCAAACCACAATAGTAGAAATGAACTTAGGGGAACAGCTAGATTGGGGATCGGGGTGTAAATTTCAAAAATGACCGGCCGGGACGTTAGAAAGTGTCTCGTCATAGTCTATTCCTTCTTCTTGGCTATAGCCTTGAACTAGAAATCTTGCCTTTTTTAAGTGACAGTTCCATCTTCATCAAGTTTGTTCCTAAAGATCCATTTTGTACCAATGACTGATCTATACTTGGGTCTAGGAACTAAGTGCCAAACTTGACTTCTTTCAAACTGATTTAGCTCATCCTGCATTGCATTTACCCAATCTGCATTCTGCAAGGCCTCAGAAATATTTTTAGGTTCAATGTTAGACAGGAAAGCATCAAAGGCACACATGTTCTTTAATTGTGATCTAGTTTTGACTCCAGAAGTTGGATCATTGAGAATGTTCACAATGGGATGAGAACTTTGATACTTGTGAGGTTTTACAACCAGCTGCTTCTGCTGGATGTTTCATTAATTTGATAAGGAACAGGTTCATGAGCAAGTTCTTTTAAAGAGTTTATTTCAATTCCCTTTTGATTTCTTCCCCCTATCAGGTTGCCCTGTAAGGATGAACCTATTCTATCACCTGTTGCTTATACATGTACCACTTTGACTTGAGTTGATGATTCAGCCAGATCTTTGACTAGTCTAATGGCTTCATCTTTTTGTTCTTGTCTCTCAGAAAGAATGTTAGTTTCATCAAATTCTACATGCACACTCTCTTCTATACATAGTGTCCTTTTATTAAAAACTTTATAAGCTTTACTCCGTGAAGAATATCCTAGGAATACTCCCTCATCACTTCTAAGATCAAACTTTCCTAGAGAGTATTTTCCATTATTGTGTACACAGCACTTGCAACCAAAGGCCCTAAGATTGGATATGTTTGGTTTTCTCCCTTTAAGTAACTCATAGGGAGTCTTCTCTACTAGTGGTCTGGTCATGCATCTATTTATGATGTAGCATGTAGTGTTTACAGCTTCTGCCCAGAAACTATGAGGTAATTTGCTAGATAATAACATTGTTCTTGCCATATCCTCAAGAGTTCTATTTTTTTCTCTCAACTACACCATTTTGTTATGGAGTCCTAGGGGCAGAGAAATTATGATAACTATGCCATTTTCATCACAAAATTCAGCAAACATAAAGTTTTCAAACTCAGTTCCATGATCAGACCTCATGTGTCACGCCCCAAATCGAGGGACATGACCGGCGCCTGACCGGGTTGCCCCAGTCAAGCGGACCTGGGTGCCTTTCATTCCCACGCGTTAACCCTGTGTTGATTGTTTCTCATTAACCAAATATTTTACCAATAATGACTGATTTCATAATGCATAAACATAACCATGTGATTGATTCACTAACAAGTTCATAATTTATATTTACAACGCCCCATACATATACATAGGCCACAATCCCACGGTTTACATGTCTATGGAGCCTCTAGGATACAAAAAGGGAAATACAATACTTGCCGATAACAAGGCTCCGGCTATACCTTACAAAACCAAAATAAAATCTAAACCGAGTGGCATGAACCACACAAGGCCCCGAGGAAGAAAGGGGCTCACCAAAACGGGTAGTGGAAGGAGAAGGATACTACTGCCGATGAGCTGAAGTGCCTGCTACTGATCCACCTACAATCATGACACGAATGTAGCGCCCCCGGCAAAAGGGACGTCAGTACACTTAAATTGTACCGGTATGTATGGACAAACTTTGTCCCAAGTAAACTCAAGCCATTAAATTACATCAACAATTAATTAAGCCAGCCAACCATGTTTCCACATTTCAAATAATTCTCACACAAAGCACTTTCTACGATCAACCAATTTAACAATAACCAATCAATCACGTAAAGCACAAGTAGTCAAACAAAGGGGCAATCAGTGCCCCACAGGTTGCAAACTCTCCTGCTGTCTCCTTTCACAATTTCACATTATTGATTTTTGTATCAATTTTCAATAGCGATTTCGATCGCTTTCCATCCTTATTGCCCCCGACCACCCTTATTACCTCGGCCACCCTTATCACCCCAACCCACACCTTATTTCCCCACGTTGCGGCGCGCAACACGACCCCGCCTTACAGTTGAAAACACAACAATTTCAAACAACAGATAAGGTACTACACACAATTTCAACAAGTTCAAATAAGCAACTTACACATTGGTTCATGTTCTCAATTTCTTCTCAAGCCAATATCAAAACCAAGTTACAAGTATTCCAAAATCGAAAATGCCCACATAATCATGTTAAACAATTTACCACAATTAAGGTGTTTCAAATTCCTTCCACAATAAGCCAAATATGCCATCACAATGGTTGTTCCCAATTCTTTACCAATCTCGATTACCTTTTTATCTTTCAATTCATATTTCATACCACACCACACGTAGTTCAACATCAATCAAATGCTCAACAAGGAAATCAAAGAATTACGTAAAATTTCTCAATTTGACACATGCCAAAACAATTTGCACACATTTGGGCGATTTTACAAGAATCAAAATTAGCCATACATACCTGGTGATGAGTTTTCTTCCGTTAACTTCCTACTTTATGCTTACCCACGCTATCTTACTCTTGCCAACCTTGTTCTTGAAGACTCTTACTTCTACTCACTTCTTTTTACTAAAAATCAAGTTCAATAATCATGCATGAGTGTAAAAATTCTATTTTTAAAAGCTATTATATGCAAACCTCTCTTTACCTAATTAAAACTGAAAATCAAAGAAAATAGTTAGGGTTTTTACCTTGAAAAGATTGGGGAAGTTGAATCCTTGCCCTAAGATCCCTTGGAATTAAGATGGTTGGAACAATCTTTGAAGATGAAAGATTTCTCTCTCTAAAAACCCTCTCTTTTCTCTCTAATTTTGGTAAGATGATATGATAAAATGAAGAAGAAGTGTGTTATATTAAAGAAGAGATCGGGTCAAAATGTTACAAAAATCTGGGCCGGGGTCAATTATGCGGTGCACTATGCGACCGCAGAATCAACATGCGGTCCGCATAGTGACCGCAGAATTGCCCCAAATTTTACACAGGTTCTGTTAAGGAATGCGGCCAGAATGCGGTCCGCATGCTTGATCTGCGGTCGCAAAGTGCACCGCAGATTTGACATGCGATCGCATATCGACCGCACTTTTGACACGATTTTTCGGAAACTCTCTGGAACATTTTGCGGCAAGAATGCGGTCCGCATGTCAGGTTTGCGGTCGCATTATTGACCGCATATTGGACACTTTTCGGAAAAATTAATTCTCTACATTTTCGAACCGCGGCGAGCAAGCTCGCCGCGAAGAATTCTACGCATTCCTAACACATTATTCGGACCATGACACCACAGCTACTAGGTTTTATGCACAAAATTTTTACGGGGCCTTACATCCTCCCCCCTTAAGATCATTCGTCCTCGAATGAGGATTTTGAAATAAATGAGTTGGTTTTGAAAGACATGATATGCAACCATCAAAATTTTGACTAACTCTTATATTTTAAAAAAATTTCGCCAGAGTTTCCTTTGTATTATGGACATATCCACCTGTCAGAGGGCCCCCGAAACACATTACCAAACAACAATATACAACTACAACACTTTTCACAACCGGTATACACTTTCTTACCTCAACGAATGCACATATTCTATCACATTGTTACAATTGCACATAAACTAGTCACTTCAATGAATTCTTACCTTATTTAACCATTTTAACACACCATGTACACTTAACAAACCATTACCAATCTACACTTACTATTAGTTGTTTATTAAACACGTAAATCTTTATAAGGCTTTCATTTATCAAGAACGGTTCAAGTGACCCAAGGTAACAACACATTTAACTCATTACAAAATGAAGGAGACTTTACTAATACTAAGAGGGAAACAATATAGGCAAGATGACAGAGTTACTAGGAGTAGGAGGGTCACCTAATTTCTTCTAGGCTTGATCGAACAAATGGGGGTACTTTTCCTTCATCTCTTTTTCCGCTTCCCATGTGGCCTCCTCAACTTGTTGACTTCGCCACAATACTTTAACAGAGGCAACTTCCTTATTTCTCAACTTACGGACTTGCCTATCAAGAATGGCAACCGGAACTTCTTCATATGACAAATTTTCATTAACCTCTATAGCTTCGACTGGCATGATGGTGGATGGATCTCCAATCACTTTCTTCAACATGGACACATGGAATACCGGATGCACTGATGACATCTCAGGAGGAAACTCTAGCCTATAAGCAACTTGACCAATCCTTTGAACGATCCGATATGGCCCGACATACCTAGGACTCAATTTCCCTTTCTTTCCGAATCGCATGACTCCCTTCATAGGAGATACCCTCAAGAACACCCAATCATCGACTTGAAACTCCAAATCCCTTCGACGAACGTCCGCATAGGACTTTTGACGACTCTGTGCTGTTTTCATTCTCTCCTGAATAACCTTGACCTTTTCCATAGCTTCGTACACCATATCCGGCCCTAGCAATTCCGCTTCACCTACCTCAAACCACCCGATTGGCGATCTACATCTTCTCCCGTACAATGCCTCAAACGGGGCCATTTGAATGCTAGCATGATAGTTGTTATTGTAAGCAAATTCTATCAGTGGCAAGTGTTCATCCCAATTACCTTTAAAATCTAAGACACAAGCCCGCAACATATCTTCAAGCGTCCGAATGGTCCGCTCGGCCTGTCCATCGGTCTGTGGATGGAAAGCTGTGCTGAGATTCACCTGAGTTCCCAAACCTTGCTGAAACTTCTTCCAAAAGTTAGCGGTGAACTGAGCCCCGCGATCTGAGATGATAGAAAGTGGAGTGCCATGAAGCCTTACTATCTCTTTGATGTACAATCTTGCATATTGCTCCGCGGTATCAGTGGACTTGACAGGCAGGAAGTGAGCTGATTTGGTGAGTCGATCTACTATCACCCATACTGAATCGAACTTACGCTGAGTGCGAGGTAACCCCACCACGAAATCCATATTGATCATCTCCCATTTCCACCTTGGTATTTCTATAAGTTGAGTTAATCCACCAGGCCGTTGATGCTCGGCCTTCACTTGTTGACAGTTCGGACATTTAGCTACAAAGCTTGCCACATCCCTTTTCATACTGTTCCACCAATAAATCTCCTTGAGATCGTGATACATTTTCGTTGAACCAGGGTGCACAGAATACCTGGAAGTATGAGCCTCTGCCATCACTCTTTCCCGAAGCTCGTCCACATCCGGAACACATAGCATATCTTGACACCGCAATACACCATCTTCGCTGCTGAGTACAAATGCTGAGGTCTTGTCATTCATGACTGCTTCCTTCACCCGAACCAATGCTGGATCCATGAATTGTTTTTCCTTGATTTCCGCGACCAATGATGATTCTGCTCCATTATGCACCAAGATATCCCCCTCGTTTGACGCCGAAATACGAACCCCCAAGCTGGCTAATTGGTAGACCTCTCGAGCCAGGGGTCTCTGATCCACACCCAAATGAGCCAAACTACCCATGGATTTCCGACTAAGAGCGTCAGCTACCACATTTGCCTTCCCCGGATGGTACAATATGTCCATATCATAGTCCTTGAGTAGTTCTAACCACCGCCGCTGTCTCAGGATTCAGCTCTTTCTGCTTGAACAAATACTGGAGGCTCTTGTGGTCCGAAAACACATCTACATGAACCCCATAAAGATAGTGTCGCCATATTTTCAAGGCAAACACAACAGCTGCAAGTTCCAAATCATGCGTCGGATAATTCTTCTCATGGTTCTTGAGTTGTCTGGAAGCATAAGCTATAACCTTTCCGTGCTGCATCAATACACATCCCAAACCGACTCCGGAGGCATCACAATAGACTACAAATCCCTCTGTGCCTTCTGGCAAGGCCAATACTGGTGCCGAGGTCAATCTTGACTTCAGTTCTTGGAAACTTTTCTCACATGCTTCGGACCACTGGAATTTAACTGCTTTCTGCGTCAATTTAGTCAATGGGGAGGCGAGGGTTGAGAATCCATCTACAAACCTCCGATAGTACCATGCCAGACCCAAAAAGCTGCGAATCTCTGTCGGGGTCGTGGGTCTAGGCCAATCTTTCACTGCCGCAATCTTCTGAGGATCCACCATAATTCCCTCACTGGAAATAACATGCCCTAGAAAAGCTACGGACTCCAACCAAAACTCACATTTTGAGAACTTGGCATACAATTGATGCTGAAGAAGGGTCTGCAATGCTGCTCTGAGGTGAACGGCATGATCTTCCCCGCTCCGAGAGTAGATGAGAATATCGTCAATGAATACAATCACAAAGGAATCTAGGAATGGCTTGAAAACCCGATTCATAAGGTCCATGAAAGCTGCTGGGGCATTGGTTAGCCCAAAATACATGACCAAAAACTCGAAGTGACCATAAGGAGTTCTGAAGGCGGTCTTAGGAATATCCTGCTCCCTGATTATCAACCGGTGGTACCCGGACCGTAAATCAATTTTTGAGAAGAACTTTGCTCCCTGCAATTGGTCAAACAGATCATCCACTCGAGGCAATGGATATTTATTCTTAATGGTGACTTTGTTAAGTTGCCGATAATCAATACACATTCGAAGTGACCCATCCTTCTTTCTGACAAAGAGAACCGGAGCACCCCATGGCGACACACTCGGTCGTATGAACCCTTTCTCTAATAAATCCCTCAGCTGCTCCTTTAACTCCCTTAACTCTGCTGGCGCCATTCTGTAAGGTGGAATGGATATTGGCTGAGTATCTGGTAATACATCAATTCCGAAATCAATCTCCCTATCCGGCGGGATGCCTGGAAGCTCATCTGGAAACACTTCAGGAAATTCATTCACAATTGGCACGGACTCGAGGGTAGGCACCTCCGAGGTGGTGTCCGTTACCCGAACCAGGTGATAGATACACCCTTTCTTAATCATCTTCGAAGCCTTAAGGTAGGAAATAAACCTACCCCTTGGCACCACACCATTTCCTCTCCATTCAATGACTGGCTCGTTAGGGAACTCGAGCCTCATAACTCTCGTTCGACAGTCAAGTTTGGCAAAGCACGAATAGAGCCAATCCATCCCCATAATTACATCAAAATCTACCATCCCAAGCTCAATAAGATCGGTTGTGGTATCACGACCACCCACCGTAACAACACAATTTCTATAGACTCGTGAGGCTGTAATAGAATCACCAATAGGAGTCGACACAGAGAACGGCTCATGAAGCTGTTCGGGTTTTATCCCAAAGCTTGAAGCAATGAATGGAGTAACATAAGACAAGGAGGACCCTGGATTAATAAGGGCATAGCAATCAATAGTTTGAACAGACAGGATACCTGTAACAACATCTGGAGAAGCCTCGGCATTCTGGCGGTCACTCAATGCATAGAATCGGCTAGGTCCACCCCTACCCCGAGCTCCACCCCTAGCTGCACCACGCCCTGCTGCTGCTGGAGTACGCGCTGATGATGTAGCAGCTGAAGAACTGGATGACTGAGCAGATCCCCTACCTATACCCTGACGGGGTGCACGGCAGTCCCGCCGAATGTGACCTCTCACCCCGCACCCGAAGCACACTGAAAGGTCAAGGTAGCAAGTTTCTGTATGAAATCTCCCACACTTGGGGCATGTAGGTCTCCCCTGCTGCTAGGATCTCACCCCAGGACGACCAGACTGACGAGACCTCCTGCTGTCTGAATTAGGTCTCGAGTAACTGCCCTGCTGATGACTATGCACGGATGGCGGTGCACTCGCGGAGGATTGAGCATATGACTGGGATGGCCCTGATGACCCCCTCCCTGGAAGTGATCTCCCTGAACGACCCATTGACCGGGCCCTGCTGCTACTTTCTCTTTCTGCACGAATCTTCAATTTCCTGGCCTCTGTGGCCTGAGCAAACCCCACAATCCTCCCATAGTTCATGTCTGAGTGCAAAGCTGCTGTGGCGGCCTCATTCACCACCAAAGGGCTAAGGCCCTGAACAAACCGTCGAACCCGGGCATCCATGGTCGACACTAAATGAGGAGCATACTTGGACAACCTTACGAACTCCATGTGATACTCCCAAACACTCATACTGCCCTGCTTGAGGACCTCGAACTCCGTGGCGCGGGCTGCCATCACCTCGGCAAGCAAGAAGTGGTCCATAAATGCATCTACGAACTCATCCCATCTGGCCGGAGGGCTCCCTTCCTCACGGGAATCCTCCCACATTTCGAACCATGAACGTGCCGCTCCCTTCGGCCTGTAAGAGGCCAACTCTACCCCCTCTATATCTGTAGCCTTCATCACTCTGAGGGTCTTGTATATCTCATCAAGGAAATCCTGTGGGTCAGCCTCTGGATCGGTACCTGAGAATTCTGGAGGGGCCAACCGCAAGAACTGGTGGATTCTGGAGCCGAAGGAATCTCCCCGTCCGCTGGAGGATGCAGGGGCATCGTGGGATCTCTAGGCCTGGGCGGCCACTAGCTGTGTTAACATATGAATGGCTCCCCTAAGATCTTCATTAGAGATACCAGAGCCCGAAGCGGGAACTATATCTGAGTCAGGAACACCGGCAGGAGGAATGGTGGCATCCTCTGCCGCAGCTGGGATAGGGACACTTGGGTTTTGAACAGATGGGCCAGGCAAATTCGGGACTGGTGGGTCATTTTCTCCCACGGCATCGGGTACATGATTAACAGCTGCACTTGGGCCGGCATTGGCCCTAAGGCCGAGTCTAGCCTTCTTCTTAGGTGCCATATTCTGAAAATTTGGGAACAAGGCGCGAATTAGACACAGATATCTCCACATTGCACTTTACCGCACGATATAGATTAACAAAGAAGTAGGTAAATTCCTAAATGCCCGTGTAGCCCCCTACTTATATGATGTGGTCGACAACACACCTATAAGAAGGGCACTACTAGACACGGCTCCGAGACATCCTAGGACACTTTAAAAAAACCATAGGCTCTGATACCAAGTTTGTCACGCCCCAAATCGAGGGACATGACCGGCGCCTGACCGGGTTGCCCCAGTCAAGCGGACCTGGGTGCCTTTCATTCCCACGAGTTAACCCTGTGTTGATTGTTTCTCATTAATCAAATATTTTACCAATAATGACTGATTTCATAATGTATAAACATAACCATGTGATTGATTCACTAACAAGTTCATAATTTATATTTACAACGCCCCATACATATACATATGCCACAATCCCACAGTTTACATGTCTATGGAGCCTCTAGGATACAAAAAGGGAAATACAATACTTGCCGGTAAAAAGGCTCCGGCTATACCTTACAAAACCAAAATGAAATCTAAACCGACTGGCATGAACCACACAAGGCCCCGAGGAAGAAAGGGGCTCACCAAAACGGGCAGTGGAAGGAGAAGGATACTACCGCCGATGAGCTGAAGTGCCTGCTACTGATCCACCTACAATCATGACACGAATGTAGCGCCCCCGGCAAAAGGGACGTCAGTACACTTGAATTGTACTGGTATGTATGGACAAACTTTGTCCCAAGTAAACTCAAGCCATTAAATTACATCAACAATTAATTAAGCCAGCCAACCATGTTTCCACATTTCAAATAATTCTCACACAAAGCACTTTCTACGATCAACCAATTTAACAATAACCAATCAATCACGTAAAGCACAAGTAGTCAAACAAAGGGGCAATCAGTGCCCCACAGGTTGCAAACTCTCCTGCTGTCTCCTTTCACAATTTCACATTATTGATTTTTGTATCAATTTTTCAATAGCGATTTCGATCGCTTTCCATCCTTATTGCCCCGACCACCCTTATTACCTCGGCCACCCTTATCACCCCAACCCACACCTTATTTCCCCACGTTGCGGCGCGCAACACGACCCCGCCTTACAGTTGACAATTTCAACAATTTCAAACAGCAGGTAAGGTACTACACACAATTTCAACAAGTTCAAATAAGCAACTTACACATTGGTTCATGTTCTCAATTTCTTCTCAAGCCAATATCAAAACCAAGTTACAAGTATTCCAAAATCGAAAATGCCCACATAATCATGTTCAACAATTTACCACAATTAAGGTGTTTCAAATTCCTTCCACAATAAGCCAAATATGCCATCACAATGGTTGTTCCCAATTCTTGACCAATCTCGATTACCTTTTTATCTTTCAATTCATATTTCATACCACACCACACGTAGTTCAACATCAATCAAATGCTCAACAAGGAAATCAAAGAATTACGTAAAATTTCTCAATTTGACACATGCCAAAACAATTCGCACACATTTGGACGATTTTACAAGAATCAAAATTAGCCATACATACCTGGTGATGAGTTTTCTTCCGTTAACTTCCTACTTTATGCTTACCCACGCTATCTTACTCTTGCCAACCTTGTTCTTGAAGACTCTTACTTCTACTCACTTCTTTTTACTAAAAATCAAGTTCAATAATCATGCATGAGTGTAAAAATTCTATTTTTAAAAGCTATTATATGCAAACCTCTTTTTACCTAATTAAAACTGAAAATCAAAGAAAATAGTTAGGGTTTTTACCTTGAAAAGATTGGGGAAGTTGAATCCTTGCCCTAAGATCTCTTGGAATTAAGATGGTTGGAACAATCTTTGAAGATGAAAGATTTCTCTCTCTAAAAACCCTCTCTTCTCTCTCTAATTTTGGTAAGATGATATGATAAAATGAAGAAGAAGTGTGTTATATTAAAGAACAGATCGGGTCAAAATGTTACAAAAATCTGGGCCGGGGTCAATTATGCGGTGCAATATGCGACCGCAGAATCAACATGCGGTCCGCATAGTGACCGCAGAATTGCCCCAAATTTTACACAGGTTCTGTTAAGGAATGCGGCCAGAATGCGGTCCGCATGCTTGATCTGCGGTCGCAAAGTGCACCGCAGATTTGACATGCGATCGCATATCGACCGCACTTTTGACACGATTTTTGGGAAACTCTCTGGAACGTTTTGCGGCAAGAATGCGGTCCGCATATCAGGTTTGCGATCGCATTCTTGACCGCATATTGGACACTTTTCGGAAAAATTAATTCTCTACATTTTTGAAACTTAAATCACTACCAAGGGTCCGAACCGCGGCGAGCGCATTCCTAACACATTATTCGGACTATGACACCACAGCTACTAGGTTTTATGCACAAAATTTTTACGGGGCCTTACATCATGGATGCAAGTTGATTTCCTCAGAGAACATGTCAAATGCTTCATCTTTGGAGGTTAGAAATAAAACCCAGGTTAATCTGGAATAATCATCAACTAGCACCATTACATTTTTTTCTACCTCTGCTCATGGTTCTGATTGGACCACATAGATCCATATGAACCAGTTCTAATGTCTTGGACGTACTTACAATTTTCTTTGTTTTAAAGGATGACCTTACCTACTTCCCCCTTGCACATGCCTCACAAACTTTGTCTTCCTTGAACTTGATGTTAGGTAAACCTACAACTAAGTCCTTGGAGACTAATTTGTTTACCTGATTCAAACTAGCATGACCAAGTCTTTTGTGCCATAGGAGGGGATCATTAACCAACGCACGTAAGAATGTGAGTTCATTTTCTGGAAGAGTTGACAAATCTACAATATAAATATTGTTAACTCTTTTTCCATGTAAAACAATTTTGTCAGTGATAAGATTAAACATAAAGCACTTGGTGGAGGTAAAAGCTATAAGGTTACCTCTATCACGCAGTTGTGACACATTTATTAGGCTATATTTTAAACCATCTATCAGGTAGATATTCTCTATGAAATGAGAATCAGTCTTTCCTACCTTACCAACCCCAATGATCTCACATTTCTTTCTATTTCCAAAGGAGACACTACCTCCTTTTAAGTTCTCAGGTGAAAGGAACTAGTCCTTGTCCACAGTCATGTATTTTGAGTAGCCACTATCCATATACCATATTTGGCTCCTCCCTTTCACTTGAACTTACAAAATGAAATCCGGGGTTAGTCTTAGGAACCCAAACTAGTTTGGGTCCCTTTCTATAGGCAAAAGGATGGATTAAATCCCTTCTTGCTAATCCATGCAAATTATTATTGTCTTTAACAAAGAATCTGTTCCTTTGACTAGCCTTTTCTTTAGCATTGCATTCATACTTGTAATGGTCAGTCTTGCCACAATGTGTGCAGACTTTATTTTCAGGAAGAGTGAGGTACTTACTTTTAGGATTCCGTTTAGGTGCCTGAGTTCCATAGCCAAGACCTCTTTTGTTACTGCTATGATGCTCTTGTAACCAAGAGATAGCATAAGATGCTTTATTCCACTTGAAAGTTCTATCTAGTTCATGTTTTACCTTTCCTAGATATTCTTTTAAGATTTTGATTAACTCATCCTTTTAATATAGTTCATCCTTCATTTTTCCTAAATTTTGCTATATTCTTTCCTATTCCTAGTTTCAACTTTAGATTTTTAGATCTAAGTTCTAGGACACTATTGTCAAGTTCAAGAACTTGGTTCTTCTACTGAGCATTTTTGTTATCACTCCCATTTGCCCTAGACTCTAGACTTTTATATTTAGCTTTTAAAATCACACATTCCCTAGACAGAATTTCCTTCTCATTATTAAGAATCTCAGACTCATCAATGAAATCAGTTAAGAGTTCAGCTAGCCTTTCTCTAGACAAGAATTTGATCTTGTCCTTGAGATGAAGAATACTTACCTATTGTTCATCCTGTGATTCTCCAATGGCCATTAGAGCTTGATCCACCTCAGCTTCATCTTCGAAGTCCTTATCTGATGTTTCTCCCGAAGCAGCAACCATTTCCTTAGTTGAACCTTTATTTCTCTTTGGTTGAACTTGTTCCTTCTTCCTGTTCCTTCTTTCAGCTCTTTCCTTTTTCCACTCAATCTCCTATTGAGGATAGTTTTTAATCATGTAGTCAGTCTTCTCACATTTGTAGCATCATTCATTATTTTATTTCTCAGGTGCTCTAGTTTTGTTAGAGTTTGTACTTCTAAAAGTACCATTTCCTCTCATTAGATACTTCTTGAAATCCCTGGTGATCATGGCTACTTCATCATCTTCCAAATCTGCACTTTCAATGATTTTGAGAGCTAAGAATCTCTCCTTTTTGGGAGTATCCATCATCATTGTTTGTCTCCTAATTTCATAGGAAGTTAAGTTCCCAATTAGTTCATCTAGCCTTAGGGTTGCAATATTCTTGGATTCCTGAATGGCAGTGATCTTCCTTTCCCAAGTGACTGGCAAAACTCTTGTTAGAGTCTTTTCAACATTGTCTTTTTCAAGGATGGTCCTTCCAAGAGATGCAAGCTCATTAGTCAGAGTGGTGAATCTGGTGTACATCTCCTGGATAGTTTCTCCTTCCTTCATAGTGAAATTTTCATATTAAGAGTACAGAAGAGTTCTTGTTGATCTTTTCACTTGAGGTGTTCCTTCATGAGCACTTTGGAGAGTATCCCATATTTCTTTAGCTGTTGTAAAACTTTGGATCATGTTGTACTCATCTGGTCCTAGACCACACTCTAGCCACTTCTTGGCTTTACCATTTTTCTTCCACTTACTCAGATCCTCAGCAGTACAATCAGCCTTTGTTTTTGGCACATCAATTACTTCTGCATTCTTCTTAGTGGTGGCTAGGGGACCATCAGTGCATATATCCCAAAGTTTATAGTCTTCACCTATGATATGATCTCTCATTCTATTTTTCCACCAAGAGTAATACAAACCATTGAAAAGCGGGGGTCTTGTAGTGGATTTCCCTTCCCTGTTTCTAGGTGGTGCACTCATTTTTTATCTTCTCCTAAGGTGTTAGTGTCTTCAAGGATAACCCACTCTGATACCAATTGATGTACTAAATGGCAACCGGGGGGGGGGGGGTGATTTGTGTGGTACCTAATTTTTGCACTAGAAGAACTTGGTTCTTCTAAGGTTCTAATTTCTACTATTTGCGGAATTAAAATATCGAAAATAAAGAACACAAAGATTTTTACGTGGAAAACACCTAGCTCAAAAGGTGAAAAACCACGACCTACTACTTAGTAGGATTTTCCCAAACTTCCACTAAAATTCAACGAGCCAAAAACAGCATTTACAAAACTCTCTATAAACCTAAAGATTAACTCCAATCCCAGTGTAGCACACAATCTCAACTGTTGGGATACATTCATGTTAACTCTAACTTGAATACTCAATGCACCTAATACAATTGCTTCTAAGAAAGCTAGAAAGGTACAACTTTAAAACACCTACTACAATTGAACTAGAATTAAAAAAAAGACACAATGGAATTGGTTCTTCACACTTAGTTCTCGTAGCTTCAGATTTTCATACTTGTGTCACACATAAATTGCTTGCAAAAATCGCCAAGCATTTTTGCTCTCAATTTGATTTAACTTCAGCTTATGTGCAATCACATGCAAAAGAGAACAATCGTTATATTTATAGAATTAGTAAACAGAGTTTAATAAGAACTCGAATTGTGGATCCTTTGTCAATTTGAGTCCAAGAACAACTCTAACTGTAATCCATATTCTTCTCCGGATGTAATTCTTTTTTCATAAGGAGACTTTAACTCCATATCCTATATGCAATCTTTTCAATCGGTTCAGAAGATATTTATCAAGATTTGTTGCTTGACCCCAAGGACTTATCTTCTTCACGTGCATCTCATGTGCATGGGCCATAACAACTGTGTCTCCTAAGATAAACCTGATCCTTCACTGAGTTCGTTTGTCAGTCTTCAAAACTTTAACTTATCTTGGGCCAACAGGTCTAGACTGGTCTCGACACGGGCCCAACTGAAATAGTCAGGCACCCTTCCGTTAACTCAGTTGCCTCATATACGATTTTTGGGGCCTAGGCCCAAGAGAAACATCAGAAGCTCTGAATTAGGCGAGCTGTCAATTCAACAACGCCACATTTACATGTCAATGGGCCAAGATTTTCAAGGCCCAAAATGCTAGAAATCAAGATCTTTTTTAAAAAATTTATATTAGGAATTTGGGGGTTAATTTGCAATATAAATTTAGGTTTTCGAGTTAGGTAGCGAGTTCAAATTAAGAGGGTCTTCCCTTTTGTTTGAATTCGGACATGAACTTGAGGCCCAAATTTATAAATGCAAATTAATTAGGCCCTTTTAGAGACAAAAAAAAGAATAGAAAAATTTTAGTTTGCTTTAGGTTGGCCTTTAAATAATAAAAGTGAGACAAGCCGCGCCAAACAAAAATATATAAATTGCGGGGCCCTCATTAATTGCTTAATCAAAAATACTTAGCATTTGGAGTGTGCTGTTTAGCGAATTTCACGGCCCTCCGCAAAATAATGACCCGTTTGTCACTTTAGGCACGTTTTTAATAATGTTACCTTTTTAAATACGGGTGTGTATTTCATGCGACCAAAGTCCAAATCCCAAAATATTTAATAAGAATGTGTCGAGGATCCAGGTGTATTTTATGTGATGTGATCCGAAAATACATTTTTAAACGACGTTCACTTTTGTAAAAAATAATTAAAAAACGGTAAATAATTATAAAATTGTACTATAGGTTCTAACATGAATAAAAATTAAATGTTAGCCATTTATTATTTAAGAGACCGTACTAGAACCACGGGATCCGGGGGTTCCTAACACCTTCCCTAGGGTCAACAGAATTCCTTACACAGAATTTTTTGTTCGTGTCTCCAATTGGAAAGTCGAACAATTTTTCTCGATTTGGGATTTAGATTAAACTGGTGACTTGGGATACCAAAAATCAATCCTATCCCAAGTGGCGAATTTAAAAATAAATAAATAATCCCAATTCGAATAATGCCACTTTAAATGGAAAAACTCCCTTATACATTATCCTTCGGGGTAGGTGTGTAAAAAGGAGGTGTGACAGCTTCCAAAATCTTTCTCATTTTCAGGATTGAGTCAAGTTCCTCAATAAAGGTGTTTTCTAGATTTTTAAGAAAAATGTTGGAATGGTAGCTGGGTGTTTTTTGTATCCCAGCTATCCCGACAACCATTCTTTATGGAATATTTTGCCAAAGGTGAGTTTGTTCCAATTAATTGTGTTTTGTTTGAACCTAGTGGAGGAAGGGATTAGGGTGGAGTGGATTGGGAATGAACCCCTGATAAGAGATTGGAACGTTGGATGACTGCACAACATGGATTCGATCTTAAAGGGATTGACAAAGACAATTTATGTGCTATTTTTTAGTTTAGCATCGGGCAATGGTCATAATGGGTCCTAGAAAGGTGAGTAACATTTGCCTCCGGGTATTCATTTACACAGAGGTTATTAGCAAAGAAACTATTAGTTTTCTCTAGGATAAGGCATGACCTATTCTCGTAACACTTGTTGGACCAAGTGTACTTACTATCTTTGAAGCCTAGGCCTACTAACTTGCAATTATTTATACAATTCCAAAATAGGTTCCTCCTATTTGTGTTAATGCAGTTGCCCCCAAATTTGTCTCTAGCTTTCAAGACTTCATTAAAGTCCCCACCCACAAACCAACTACCCTTAAAGGTTTTGGGAATATCAATCAAGTTATCCCATAGGGTCTTTCTAACCTCTATAAAATTATTAGCATAGATTGCAGAAAGTAACCAAGGTGGGTTTGATAAGAGTACTTTAACCATCATATAGATACCCTGGGTGTTACTGCTACTTCATCTACCTGAAGGGAGGGCTTTTTCTACAAGATTACTATACCTCCTGAATGGCCTACTATTGGAACTGAATATGCAAATCATATTGCAATTCCTCTGTGAGCTTTTTATGGTTTTCCATCTTGGTTTCCAATAGTACTAGCATTGTAGGTTTGTGCGTCTTCACCATTTTTGAGCAGTGTCTCCTGAACTAGGCACTGTGTGCCCCCTAACATTCCATATGATGAAATTTATTAGGGGGAGGGTTTGGTGGGAGATTTCTTATCAATGCTTTGTCCCTTCCCTGGGTTGGCAGCGCATCCTTTCCCCTGGATGGAGATGGCTGAGTTCTCATCACAGAAGTTAAGGTCGGGAGTGGCTTCAGAACACATTGGCTTTGATGGGAGGAAGGCTCAGTCCATATCTTGCTAGATTTTTCGGGCATAGTAGGATTAGAGTATCGTTGTGGTCCATATTGAACTCCACCGCTCGTATTGCCTCTAGCCATAGAAAGTCTATTCTCGATTATCTATACGGTGCCGGAGTCTCTTTTTCCATGGGTGTATCGTGGTTATTTAGAATATCTAAGTCTTTGGATATCTCTTTCGAGATATTCTCTAATGGCGGTGAGGATTACCTCTCTTGTGTTAAAGATGAAGGGTCATGTTGTGGCCAATGTGGAATGACTTCGAATTGTAGAGTCGCAAAAGGGCCTTATATTGCCGGATCCGAGAAGAAGGGAATGGTATTGAAAGTATGTTTCATAATGTTGTGTACTAAAGGTGGGTCATTGATTTGCTGCAAAGGGTTTAGGTTTCTCTATAGAACCATCAATTGCCATAGTTGAGCGCCAAACATCGCCAAACCCTTGTTTAGCACTTCTGCATTGACTCTGGCTACATGGGCCAATTTTGGATTATGAAGGAGATTGGCTAGTTCCCCAACTAAATTTTGTAGCGCAACGCCTGGCCGTGGAGAGAAATCTCTAGTGAAGACGCCGGCGAGTGGTCCTTCGTAGTAGATGGAGGTTAGAATGATTGGGAGTTTTGGAGGGGATTCCATTTTTGCATTTTTTCTGTTTAGCCTTTTATGGACTATTATTAAAATGGCAATTATTGGGGTAATCAAGTGTCTCGAATGATGATGGAGGTGATATACACCCATGGTAATTGCTTCGTAACTTGTATCTAATACATAGGTTGTAAGATTACGGGTAAATCCGATTTAGTTGATGGCTATTGTCCTATCAGTTGCAATTTTTGGATTTCATAAATTTAGCTGTTGAGTTTCCATGGAAGGATTTTACAGTGAATGTGTTTTTAGGAGAGACTTAGAGTAGTAGGGATCATCATTTGGGTCTACTAGGGTGTTATTGGGTTTAGGTATCGTGTGATGCTCCTTCTGGTACATTGTCGGTCCCCCATCTAGGCCCTTTGGGCTAGTTGACTTTGATCTTCTAGGGGGAGGGGGAGGGTGGTTGATTTTGCATTTGGTTTTAGGCCACTTATCCGCAGTGGGTTTTAGTTCTCTTTCTTCTAGGATCACTTTTATATTTGTACTTGTATTGGGCATGTCCCATCTGGGTTGTCTGTGTATAGGATAATTCTTTATTGGGGGAGGGGGAACGGGGAAGGTATCTTTTGAGCATTGGGCTGGGTTGGCGTCCTGCATTGGGTTAGTTTTAGAAGTGTAACGAAAAGTTTGGGTTTCGAGGAACTTACCGGAGATGGCATCGAACATTTGAACTTGGATGCCGTCTGGTTGGGCATTACCTTTCCTATTCAGATTTATTGATTGGCATTATAATGGGTGGGGGTTCCTTGCTTGTGTCTCCTGGGAAAGAATACGGTTTTTGATTCTTCTTCTATGTCACTATTTGTTTTGAATTGAAGCAGCTAGGACTATTCTTTGATGGTGCTGATGACATGGGTTTTTGCCTGTGTGAACACCTTTTCAGGATGTGACCTAGTCTTTCACATCCTGTACAAAGGATGTTCTCATTTTCATAGACAATCCGTATCCCTAATAGTGACAGATGTGGTGACTCGTGATTCAAATTGAACTTGGATGCATATTCTAGCATATCTCCCCCTTAGTGTTGCTGAGGTGCATGTATCGATTTTGAGGAGTTTCCCAAAATTTCTGCCAACTTTTTCCAAGACTTCCTTGTCATAAAATTTGATGGGGAACAGAGGGTGTCGTACCCATATCGCAGTGCAGTATAGGGTGGCTTCCTATGTGACAAATATTGATTCCCACCATCTGATAGAGAGGAAGCTCACAGATATGAACCATGGCCCTTGGTGGATAGCCTTGACCAAGTTTTCTTCCTTACCAAACTTGACTATGAAGAAATATCATCCTAAGCCAATCAAGATTAACTGTTCGGTTGCGTTCCATAGTTCAATTAATTGGATTGGAGGAGATAATGTGGCATACGCCGGCCAAAGAGTTTAATGATGACCGAGTAGCGCCATGGCTTATATAATCTATTTTGTCCTCTTGGTAGATGTAACGACCCGACTGGTCATTTTGTGTTTTAGAACCTTGTTCCCGTAAATTAAACTTTCCTCACTTTCTTTAACTAATTTATGACTTGAGGGAATGGGTTGTTCGGATGTTAGAAGAGTTTTGAACAAGAATATATCCATTTACGTCTTTAAGTTTTTCTAAAAAGACAAATTTGACTTCAATCAACTTTCTTGGGAAACGGGCCTGAATTTTGTGATTTGACGATCTCGAAGGGGTCCGTGGGAAAATATGGGACCTGGGTGTACGCTCGGAATTAAATTTCGAGGCCCCTAGCCCGAGTAATGAAATTTTATGTGAAAATATTAACTTGAAGTGTTAAGGAATTAACTAAACTAAGTAATCATTGATTTTCTAGGTATCGGGCTCAGATTTTAGTTCTGAAACTTGGTACAAGTTCAAAATATCCGTTAAGACTTACCCGTAAAATTTGGTGTCAATTTGAGCAATTTAAGGGCGTTTTGACCCTTTGGAAGAAATTTATGAACTTGAAGTTGAATGATTTGATTCATTTGGTTTTGGGGTTTGATTCCCCGATTTAGCATTATTTTGAGTGTTTTGAGGTTCGAGTAGGTCCGCCTCGGAATTTCAGACTTGTCGATATGTTCGAGCGGGGTATGGGAGCCCCGAGCATCAAACGAGCGAGGCTCGAGTGAAGTTAGAACTTGGAAAAAGGACCGAAGTTGTTGCTTCTGTCATAACCGCATATGCGGTTCTTTGACCGCAAAAGCGAGAGTGCTAATGTGGTCATATGATCACAGAAGTGAAGAAGGGGTAGGTCAGGTAAACTACAGAAGCAGCCAGGGACTACAGAAGTGGTTCTGCCTATGGGCCCCCCGGACCGCAGAAGCGGTCCAACCCCCAATTCCCAAAGTCGCAGAAGCGGCCAATTTCCACAAAAGTGGACTCCATAGAAGCAAAAATACTTCTGCAGATACGAAAATAGCTGGGGGCAGAAGGGTTCATCTAATACGAACTCAAACTCATTTCTCTCATCTTTCACTCTTTACTTAGGCGATTTGGGTTCTTCCATGAGAGGTTTCCACATAGCTTGGTAAGGTAAGGTATTTCTCTTCATCCTTAGCTTAAATAAATGTATATTAGGTAGATTAAACACTAAAAATTTAGTAAAAATCAAAGGTAAGAGCTAGACCTAGGGTTTAATAAAACTAAGATTTAATCATGTAATTTTCCATGTAATGAACTTGAAATCATATATTTGTGATCCTTAGGTGATAAAGAACAACTTCCTTCCAAACAATCTCAGAATCCGGGCACGCGGGCTCGGGGTCAAAATTTAGTAAACTTGTGCTAATGGTTAAGAAATTGCTTAAACAATTAGAATTCAACCTTGTAAGCCTTGGCTAGTTCTTGCTTTATTTTAATTAGTTTGTGCTCGTTCGGCTATAAATTGAGCGTTTGGGCTTATTCTTGATATTGGAAGTGCGCTTCGGAGCAAGGTGAGTCTCATTTCTAACCTTGTAAGAGGGAATTGTACCCACAATATTAATGAATGAATTATTATTACTAAATGCGGGGGCTACGTACGCACCAAGTGACGAGAGTCTGTACGTAGCTACTACTATGTTCATTATTCGGGTAGTTTAGGACCAACATCATGCTTTGTTTATGAGAATCTCCATATTATTTTCCTAATGAGATCACTTAGGATGCGTATAGACTTGAAAGGAAATAAAAGCAACTTGCACACTTGTTGAACATTGTATAGTATACTTGACTCTAAATGTGCCTTTGTGCGTATTCTTGATATTGCCTGATATTTGTGGATCGGGCCGATCACCTCCGTGTGAATAGATGGATCTATAGGTGCGTTGTTGACCCTCGACAAGTGCACAATTTCTTTCTGTTGGTTCGGGTTGTCGCCTCGGTACTATATGCGCATGTTAATTATGAAAAAGCTTATTACGTGCTTATTTTGCTATTATCTCAAAAATGATAAATTATAAACTTAATGCAGTGAAGTACCTCACTTATGCCACTTGCCATAAACTGTTAATACTTGTAATTTCCATGATTTGAATACATTATACTTATATATATATATATATATATATATATATATATATATATATATATATATATATATATGAGTATAGTATCTATGAACGTGTGTTACACGTTAATAATGGCACATGATGATGATATTTTAACAAAAACTTCTTCGTGGATAATATTTATTTTGTATATTTCCTCCTAATGCTTTAGTTACTCTGTCTTAACCAAAACTGTTGTTGTCGATCTTGATATCTCTCTTGAAAGTGAAACATATAGTTGTTCTTGCAAGAAATATAGTGCGATAAATATAGTCCAACATTTAGGATTGTCCTTGTACTTTATTTATTATATTTAAACATAAAAATACTAAAAATTATTTTCATACAAATTTAAATATCCTTAATTTCAGAAGACGAAATTTAAATTCAGGGATAAAAATATACTTAGAAGTATATTAACCAGTATCATAGTTTTTGAATGTATGATGCTGTTATCAAAACTTTTATATACTATCTATGTGCTATTACCTAAGTTATTCCCGTATCTAAGTTTTATAGTAGCATGACAAACATATTTTTCTTCAAATCCTTTATACAATGGAAGATCAATTTTAACTTAGTCTATTATATAAGCGGTGACACTTAACATAAGAAAGAAATAATAAACTTGACAACAAAAATTTATTGTAGAAGACCATTTAGAATTAAAGTATTTAAGTATCCTTCTTAGTAGTAATTATTTCTGTCATTTTCTGCTGAGCCAAAAATAGATTAATATATTATTCTTACCATAAAAGTTTACAATCAATTTTTTATTTAGTTGATCAATATATTCATTTATGCTAGCTAAGATATCTTTTTTTAGTTTTATCATGAGATTTGCACAAATTAGGTTTTAATCTAATGATAGAAATATTTTCTCTTATTAAATGCACTACTATATATATATATATATATATATATATATATATATATATATATATATATATATATATATATATATATATATATATATATATATATATGTGTGTGTGTGTGTGTGTGTGTGTGTGTGTGTGTGTGTGTGTGTGTGTGTGTGTGTGTGTGTGTGTGTGTGTGTGTGTGTATATATGTATGTATGTATATGTATATATTAATTATTTGACCTTAGTAAGTATAGAGTCGACTTCTCGTCTCTACTTCTTCGAGATTAGGCGGGATACTTATTGGGTACATTTTGTTTATGTACTTATACTACGCTTCTGTACTTAAATGTACAGGATTTGAGGTAGGTGGATTCAGACATCATTCTGGTGCGTGTCAGTGAGCACGTCTGAGAATTCTACAGTGAGCTGCTTCCCTTTCATGCCGATTCGCAGCCGAAGAAGTCTTTCTCTGTATTTTTGTTTATGATAGTATATTATTCTTTTGTATATTCTAAACTAGTTATCCGTAGCTTGTGACATCAGGTTCTGACACACACGTTAGTAGACATTCATTTTTTTTGGGTTGTATAACTATTTTAATACAGTGTTATCACTCTTGGCTTTAGCTTTAACTTTGAAAAATTTGTTATACTTAGTTTTTGGTAAAACGAGAATGAGAACTTAATTATACTTCTGTTTTGGCTGACTTGATAATAGCCTATTATGAAAAGTGGATTGTGACAGTAGAGCATGGTTGAGCCTATATTTTTCAAGCCATTGAGTTCAAATTCTGTTTTTTTCCAAATCAGATACAAAGTAGATTATTTGTGAGGTGTCCTGTTTGTCAATTAGCATTTCTTGGTAGGAATGTATTTGGGAGGTATCATCCTCCATTTGGTTAGAGGTTGGTGGTTTCAGTGGTATGTTATTGTCATTTGGATTTGGTTGGAGTGAGAGGTGGGAGTCTCTGTCTTCAGTCGTTTGTCTTCTTATTCCTAGCTGAGGCAAAACTTAAACTCTCAAAGGGGTCGTTAGTTGATGGAATTATGGACTATAATTTCACGACAAAATATGAAATTATTTTATTTGGTGTTTGGTTGATTTTTATTTATTTTGAGATTAATTATATTACAACCTAATTATTATTTTATATCACCTTGAATACAAGATAATAGTTTCCGGATTTCTAATCCCGAAATAAGATATTAAAATAGTCATAAAAAAAATTCTCCATGGCTCTTTCCGAAGTCCGTTAAAAATATAAGGATAAAACGAGAACTAAAAGTTTATCTCAATTTGGGGGCAAGTGCATAAATAATCATTCTTGTGGATAGGAGTATTCATGGTTAGGTTTGGATCGGTTTTTCTATAAAAATAAACCAAACCAAGTAAGTTGGTTTTTTTAAATATTAGAACCAAACCAAACCAATTAAGTTGTTTTTTCTCGATTCGATTTGTGTCGTTTTTTCGGTTTTTTCGGTTATTGTCGGTTTTTCTTAAATATAAGACCTACACTACCAAACACATATTCGGGCGACCCCATTTTCAATGTAACACTATCAAATCAATTGCCTTTTGAGAAATCTATTATTTACCAAGATATATTGATGATTGAATCAAATAGTGATAAATAATTTAAGGATTAAATTAAAAATATGTTATTTTTATCACAAAATGGATTCTTACACTAAACAAAAGAAAACTACCAATCAAACTAGAATGTAAAGATAAACAACTATATTAAAAGAGCAAACTATTAACATTTACCATTTTTTTTAACTTTATATAATATTAGGGTTTAGGGTTCGGGTTTTCAGATTTTTATGCACACCCTATAGTCGGTTTGGTTCGGTTTTTTTCTAATTAAAACTAAAACCAAACAAAATTTGATCGGTTTTTAAAATTCAAAACCAAAATCAAACCAAACCAAACAAAAAATTATCAGTTTTTTTTGTTGGTTTGATTTGGTTTTCGGTTTGATTCGGGTTTCGGGTTTTTATGCACACATCTACTTATGGATGTTATTTAGAAATTAGTTAGTGATTATTTTGTTCTGAAATTTTATATTACAAAAATCTTAACTTCATGACAAATTTATCTAATGTTTGGCTGGTACAAAAATGTAGTATAATTAATTCCGAAATTTGTTATCCCGAAATTATGCTATTATTTTTTTATCCATGTGGGAGAATGGGGTAACTAATCCCGAGTTAATTAACCCTCGGATAACTTATTTACAACCAAACGAACCCTAACTAAAACACAAAGTATAAACTTGCCTTGCCCTACGTCATTTAGCATTTTCCCTTACTCTAATCTCGTTATTTTTCGCCCCTTCCTCATTCTGTTTCATCTAAGTTCACTTTTGAATCTCCATTGTAGTCTTTGCCTATAATTGCTTTGCCGAAGGAAACAAATGGGAATACATTCATGTTGTTAGATTGAATTTGACAATAAATAGAAGTAGAAAAATACAAGTTGAATATGGAGAGCTTAAGATCAAGCTTCCATTGAGGTTTCGGCAAGTTTTGTCAAGAGAAGACTTTTCTGACCCAAAAAAGAAAAATAAAATTATTGACACGTCACCTGCCATGTTCTATTAAAAAAATTTAAAATTAAGTTTTGCCTAGGGATGTTTGTGGATTGGTATGATGCAGTATTTAGATGTTTCAATTCGATATTTTTGGTATTCAATTTTTTAAGATGCTATATTAATATTGTACCAAATTAAATTCGGTATGGTTAAATTTTTTTCCTTCCAGTTTTGATTTATTCGGTTCGAATACTAACTATTGCATAGAGTCATGAACTATAATTCTTAATTAAAGTCTCAAAACAAAACTACAAAAACTTTATTGATAACATTTTTGTCCAAAATCATCAAATATCAACCTAGAGAGAGAAAATTGTACGTAAAGGAAGAAATTAAATCATTAAAAATGTCTTGTTACTTGCTTAGAGTTAATTGATAAACTTAGAGGATAAAGAAAAGTAAAATTTTAGATTTTTATATTTGTGTTATAATAAATTATATGTGTATTGTGTAATATAATATGTATTTTGATACAATATCGGCATTTCAATATTTCATTTTAAAACATCAAATACCATACCTAATACCATTTTTTTTAATTTAAACCAAATATTATGTTAATTTTTAAAATATTGCTACGTCAGTTATATATAAGAGAAAATAAAAACATTAGAGAAAGACTAGGATCGTCATACCAAAAATTGAGGGGAAATTTAACGCGAAAATATTAATATATAAACATAGAATAAAAAAACTAAAAAACTTGCAACCTGTCATAAAATAATAAAAGAACAAGAACAATATAGGAGAGAGATGGGAAATTCTTATTGAATTTTAGGATGATTTACATTGGAGTAAGACCCTTCTATATATAGAAAAAAATGACTTAGTCACAAAGTAAAACTCTCTACAAGGTAGACATTCACTCCAAATAGAATTATATTCATAACACTCCCCCTTGAATATCTAATTAACTTATAATGTGCCTCATTAAAACCTTAACTAAAATAAAACCCAATGGAAAAATATTTTAGAAAAGGAAAAGGAGTACACATATTTAGAAATACGCCTATTGGTTGTCTCATTAAAAATCTTGCAAGGAAAACCTAGTGAGACAAAACCTTTTAAGGGAAAAAGACTACAACGCGCATTAACTCCCCCTAATGAGAGCATCATTTCACATTCTTGAGTCTTCGCATTCCAATCTTGTGCACTAGCTGAATCTCTCATGAGATATTATGAAGTGTTAGGTCATATGATCTTCTAGATCACTTGCCTCCTTTATTATGATCATTTTGATCATTTTCATCTTCTTTATCAAGAAGTTTATTTGAAATCGATTGTCTATACGCTTTGAGCTTACCGTAGACTTTATCCTTCTAGGACTTATTATAATATATACTTTCTTTGGGTCAGTAAATACGTCTGGCATGCTATGTAATAAATTGTACATGAATTATCCTTTATGAACTTAGAGTTTATATCTTATTCGAGGATCCAGATGTATAAATGATAATTCATTCCATGTAACTTTTTCTCAACAGTTTATCATGTCTCCCCCTCATGTTAGAAAAACTAACTTATTTCCTCAACTTTGAGAACCCATCTTTGTGCGTTATGGTGTTAATCAAAATATACACTGCACATCAATAATAATAAGATAAAATTATTTGGTTCCTGACCATGAACCACTTGTGATGGTAGAAATTAATATACTTTCGTATATGACATATATCAAACTGATATACAAAACTTTGTTCTCATAAGCAATAGTTGAGCTATAAAGTGGAGGCACGCAATAAATTATTTTGCTAAACCAACTGTGATGTAAACCAATTTATCAAGATGAACTTATTGAATAGAAAATCTTGAATATGCTCTAAATTAAATTATTGAGCAAGTTACCTCGCCATATTGCAGGTTTGTAATAACTACACATGCAACCATCTCATAGATGCATCTTATGTGGTATACATGGCAGGTGAATGAGCCCCTATTCATCTTTGATATTTCCAGCATTCATGGGATTCAATCCCAATTTTACTTGACCTATTAATTATTGAGAACAAGCAATATAAGAGAATTCGTAAAGAACTTTCTAGTTCTTTAGTATTTACCCATGTAAATTCTCTTTTATTTTTTCACAATATACTTAAATTGATATGGTAAACCAGTTATGCCAACTTAATACATGATCAATATTGATAAAGTTCGAATTTACACAATGATATGTGCAATTTCAATAAACTCCAAGTTTATTATGATATGAGTTTTATATCAATAAAATATCCACTTCATTGTGGTATTCTTTTATTTGTGTAGTACAACTGGAAAATAAAGCAGGTAGCTTTTCACATACATATTACCCGCTACAAGTTGTAGTAATAGAAGATATGAAATTTTCCTTTATTTATAATCTCAATATAATTAACCGCTTTCGCGAATACTTTGTAAACTGAATAAGTTTTTTATGAGACTTACTACAACACAATACCTTTTTGATAATCAATTGTGTTTCTCAAAATAATAATAATTAGCTCTTCTAGAGCTCTCAATTAATTTGGTACTACCACCTATTCATCAATATCCATATGGGTCTTTTAAAGAAAATGTTATACCACTATGGTCATGGTCAAATAATATGCACGATGTGTTTCTTGCAATATTATTGTCCTTTAATAATCACATTGCCAAAATATTTTGGCGTACAATAGGTACGTGACCAATGACTATTCATGATATAATAATGACATTATTTTCTTATATCATCTCAAACCTCCTTCTAGAGGTGAGTGCTGATGCTTGTGTCTCTCTTTTAACTCCATAGCAAAATCCATCCATACTTGTCCTTGTTAACTCTGAGATTGGGATTATACTCACTACCAGTAGCACGTTCATATTCTTCCAAGAATGAATAAGTATTCACAAATAAGATGTTATCACATTCACATTATGAATGGATCATAATCATCTATATGTGCTTTACAAAATCTCATGTCAAATCGATGACAAATATTACTTTCACAAAGTGAAGAAAAATTTTGGAAATCGTTGATGACAATTATAATTTCGTCTATTGCCACGTCCATTGATACCTTCACAGTAATAATTTTGTCTTCTTTTAGACCTATCATATATTGCTATCACATTCTATTAAAGGAATGAGAATGCAACAAATTCAATGGGACGGATTTTTAATAATTTTCCCACAATCATACATGAATTTGATAATGGCAAGGCCTAGAATTTTACCACTTTAGGTGGGTGTAATTTCTTACAAACTCCATTAGAGTTATAATCAAACTTTGTTGTCTTTGCTTGTATATAAAATCATATTATATAATTTCAAGAATTTAAAAGAGAAAAATAAAGTAAAATACATACCTTAAACCCAAAATTTAATCATGAAGGAAGTACATAGAACAATTGACAATCATTATGATCAATCCTAAAGCTTCTACTCAATTGGTTAGAATCTCGTGCTGATAACTTGTTATAAAATAATAAAAGAACAAGAACAATATTGCAGAGAGAGAGAGGGGGATTCTTATTGAATTTTGAGATGATTTATAATGGAGTAAGACCCTCTATTTATAGGGGATAAAATGACTTTGTCACAAAGTAAAACTCTCTACAATATAGACATTCACTCCATATAGAATTATATTCATAACACAACCAACATTGTGAGGGAAATATTAATAACAAAATACATTTAAAAAAGACCAAGGTCGTTCACTCAAATTGAAGAAAAGGTTCAAAAGAAAATAGTATGACATATCTCAAACCAACGCATGCTTAGTTCCCTCGAAATTGCCTCAATGTTTCCAGAGGAAAATAATACGGAAAAATAATAATATTATTATTAATATACAAATTGGCTTGAGTTGTGTTAGGAGTTTCCCGAAGAAATATATGAAATGTTTCTTCAAGATTAAACAAGCCTACGTAAGAGAATACATGAATACCATCAAGTTTTAGAAAAAAAAATGGAGAGAATAAATAATAACAAGAGATAATGATTTAATCAATAATGAATGTAATAATTATAGTAATGATTAGCTAAAGAAGAAAATAATGAATAGCTAAGGAAAAAGTAAAGAACAATTTTGTTAATGTCACAAAATGTTAGGAGTCTTCTTAGATTGTCAAGGATTTAAAATGCAAGAAAGATGATTGCCACTTGTTTATGGCTTAGCTATTTGGCCTCAAATCTTCGTGCAAAAGGCCACATGGTAGATTTGCATAGCTACTTGGCTAAATATTTTTTGAAATAAATTGATTTTCAACAACCCCCCACATCAAAAAATATTTTGGGAGCGTATGACTACTAGATTTGGACGGTCTAAATACAATAGCTTTGGTGTTTTCTGGACTATGAACCAAACATAGACCAATAAAATTTAGCTCACACAATTACTAGTCAAATATATATCTATGAACCAATAATTCTTATTGTAAGCCAAAAATTTTATCAATCACATTTCGATTCTCGAAATTTTGTTGCTCAATGCGGTTTTGCGCCATTAGGCCATGCACATGCCTGGTAATTCATGAGAGCTCTAGAGACTAAGCCAAAATCTCATAGGAGCGATCCCACTCCACTCTCATATAGGTGAATTCATCAAGTGTATGCTTCTTTTAAATACACCATCCATAAGGAATGTGATTATAAAGAGTTATAACCCAATCTCTCAATTAGTACCAGTCAAACACTCCCTTTTAGTGCTTCAGTATCAATATCGACTTGTTATTACCTATATAAATCTGCTTCATGAGATCTTCAATCACCTAGGTTGGTTTACCATCTTTATTGACAACATGTCGGCCTTAACCCCGTCTTTTTTGAGGTTTGAAGAATTAATTTCTTCCCACTGATTTAGTCAGAGGATCGACCAAACTAACTTTTGACTTCACATAATCAATAAAAATTGTTCCATCTCTCAGCAGTAGCTTTATGACATCATATCTCATTTTCATGTGTCTACTTCTATTTTTTTAAATTATTTATGTGTCTACTTTTATAATATAAGTGTGATGACCCAAAAGGTCATCACTGATTTTAAAATAAAATTCTACATTTAGAGACCTTAAATATCTCTTTTAACATAACCTCGATTTACGTGTGTAGTCCGGGAATGTAGCTGGAAAGCCTATATGTGAAAATCTGTGATAAATAATAAATTCTAGCTATAAAATGAATTAATTTGACTTCGGTCAATATTTTAGGTAAACGGATACGGACCCGTAATTATGGTCCTAAAGGATCCGCATGAAAATATAGTACTTGGGCGTATGCTCGGAATCAAATTCCAAGATCCCAAGCCCGAGAAATAATTTTTTTAAGAATATTATTTTTTGAAATTATTTAAAGGATTTGGAAATGAATTTTGATTAGAACATATTGTTAACATGCCCGTATTTTGGTTGCGGCACCCGGTATAAGTCTTATATATAATTTAAGACAATTCTGGAAAGTTTAGTAAGAAACATAATCCATTTGACATGATTTGGACCTTAAATATAAATTTGATGTTTAAAGAAGTTTTGACAAATTTCATTGATCTTGTGGTTTAATTCGATGCTCATGATGTTATTTCGGTAATTTGAGTGCATGAATAAGTCCATAGGATATTTTTAAGGTTGTGTGTATATCTAGTTTGCAGCCTCGAGAGCTCAGGAGAGTTTTGGATAGGCACGGGGTGCATTTTGAACTTAGAAAAATATCAGATTCTAGCTGTGCATACCAGGCCTACTGGCTTCGCATTTACTAAGCCTGGCTCGCAAATGCGAGTGGCTGACCACAAATGCGAAGGAAGCCAGGCCATCTCGGTCTCGCAAATGCGAGTTTTCTTTCACAAATGCGAAAATCCCTATTCCAGCCTTGAGTCGCAAATACGATGAAGTTTTCGCAATTCCCTAGTCGTAAATGCGACAAGTTGTTCGCAAATGCGAAGGTCCTAATTTCCTACAGGGTTCACAAATGCGAGCCCTGTTTCGCAGTTCCCATAATAGCAGAGGTCGGGGCTCGCAATTGCGAACCCAGTTCGCAATTCCCATAACTAAGACCTGCAACTTTTTACTTAGCCAAATTTTTAACCGATTTTCATTTCCTCTCAGAACATAAACACACTTAGGCGATTTTTCAATGGTTTCTTCTTCTCCAAATCAATTGTAAGTTGTTTTTAACTAACGTTTTTCAATTCTTAACATCTTTTAACATGATTTCTACTTCAAATCAATAATTTTCGTAGGGAAAATTGGGTGTTTTGGGCACGAACCTGGGGTATTGACCATGTGCGACCGGGGGTAATTTTGACTTTTTGGGCAAAACTTTGGGAAAGTAATTTTCATGCATTCAAATTGATTCATTTAGCGTTTATTGATGTAATTAAGGAACTTGTGACTAGATATGAGCGAATTCGCATTAGAATCAAGGAGTAAAGATATAATTGAAACTTGAGTTGTCTTCGTGGCATCGAGGTAAGTGTTTGGTCTAACCTTCGCTTTAGGGATTAAGAGTTGAGTCCTATTTACTATGTGTTCATTGTTGAGTATGACGTATAGGAATGGTGACGAGTATCTATATCTTGGTGTCTAGCATTCCCGTGAGTCTTATGTTATAATTTTTTATGACTCCGTTGTGGTTTATTATGCCTTATATGTTAGTATCATTATTGTTCTCTTGCCGGGATGTTTGGTTGATGTTATTGTTCCCTTGTCGGGATATAGTTGATATATCATTGTTCCATTGCTGGGATGTTGTTGAAATATTAATGTTCCCTTTCTAGGAAGTTATTATGTTGCTCTTGTTCCCTTGCCGTGATTCTTTGTGATTGTTGTTGATTTATAACCGGGATCGGATGGTACACCTACCACAAGATATAATAAAATGGGAGCGGGCGGTACGCCTACCACAAGATAAAATGAAATGAGAGAGGGTGGTATGCCTACCACAAGATATAATAAAATGGGAGCGGGTCGTACGGCTACTACAAGATATAATAAAATGGTAGAGGGTGGTACGCCTACCACAAGATATAATAAAATGGGAGGGAGTGGTATGCCTACCACAACATATAATAAAATAGGAGCGGGTGGTATGCTTTTGATGACTTGACCTATGATGTCCAACATATAGCTATATTGGGTCATCAAGTGAAGAGATTCAGGTACAAGGACATTGCATCAGTAAAGGTTCAGTGGAGAGGTCGTCCCGTGCAGGAGGCCTTTTGGGAGATCGAGCAGGAAATGCGGAGCAGATATCCTTACTTATTTGCGTCTCCTAGTATGTTTCTTGACCCGCTCGAGGACGAGCGTTTGCTTAAGTTGGGGAGAATATGACGATCCGGCCTGTCGCCATGAGAGTTACCACCCCGTTATCCCTTCATTTATATGTTTCATGTTTCTATATATGTGTTAGAGTCTATCGGTGAATTCAGATTAATTCTGGTTGAAAATAAGGCATATAGCCTTTTTGAGTGAAACTTGTTTTTGAAAAGTTAACCTGAAGTTGACTATGTGGTAAGAAGGCTCAGAATCAAATTATGATGATTCGGTTAGTTTCGGGGGGGTGATTTGGGACTTAGGGGAGCGATCAAAATTGAATTTGGAGGTCCGGTGTAGAAATAGGCTTGAGTTGGCGAAGTTGGAATTTTGTCGAAATACGAACGATAGGTGAGATTTTTATCCGGGAGTCGGAATGGAATTCTGACAGTTGCAGTAGCTTTGTTAGGTGATTTTGGGATATGTCTGCAAATTTTCAGGTCATTCGGACATCGTTTGGTCGGGTTTTTGATAGAATGTAGGTTTCGGAAGTTATAGTTGAAACATAGGCTTGAATCCGCCTTGATTTGATGATTTGCGTGTTTAAGGATGTGTTTTTATGATTGGAATAAGTTCGTATCGTGTTTTGGAGTAGGTTGGTGGTTTTCGTTGGGGTCCTGGGGGCCTCGGGGTGAATCCGGGGGTCCAAATGGATCATTTTTGGTTTAGTGAGAAGTCAGATTTTGCTATCATTGTTGCAGGCTCATTTTGTTCTCTGCGAATGCAAGGGTACTCCTCCGATCGCGTAGAAGGATTTTTGGAAGGCATCATTTTGTTCTCTGCAATCGTAGAGATGGGAATGCGATCGCATAGTTGGTCGATATTGTTATCTGCGATCGCATACATTGTATCGCGATCGTGTAAGTCTTTTTGCGGGGCCAGTGAAATTAGTTATATGCAATCCCAGGCTGAATGATGCGATCGTGTAGTTCCAGCTTTTGTGCATTGCAATCGCAGGTGAGAGATCGCGATCGCATAGAGTATATTTAAGTGGCGGACAAAACTAATAAGTAACATTTCATCCGCGAGGGTTTTTATTATTTCACCGTTGTTGGGCAAGTTTTGGAGCTAGGGAACGTAGGATTAAGAGATTTTCACCTATATTTCGATTGGAGGTAAGTTATATGGTCTAATTACATGATCTTATCCTAGAATCTTCCTTTATATCACTGAAAATTGGAGGATTTAAGGTGTATCAATGGGGGATTTTTGCTCTAAGCCTAAGTTATAAAAAATTATTGATTTGGATGGGCAAACAGAGTGCGATTTTGATAAACTTTATATTTATGGACTCGTTGGGAGATAAGGATTCTGAAAATGTGACTTTTGCAATTTTTCGAGAAGCGGACCCGAGGATCGAGTTTTGGAAACTTTGTGTTTTTGGGTGTAATTCGAGTTATTTCGATTGGGTTATGTTTCTTTAGCATATTTTGATGTATTCCTATTGGTTTTGATCAGATTCTGCACCGGTGGAGGCCGATTCTCGTGGAAAGGGCATTGCGGGCTAGTTTCCGAGCCGAGTCGAGGTGAGTAATGGGTATGGGTGACGACTTGAGGGTTCAAAACCCCGGTATATCACTATGTAACGCTGTATTGAGGTGAGACACATACTCTACTATGAGTGTGGGGTCGATTGTGATTGGGGACTATGGCTTAGTCCGACTGTGTAACATTATATTGTGTTGTTGGCTATAATTGAGTCGGTAAACCTCGTACTTTGATGGTTGTGGATATCTTTGGGCTGTGAGCCAGTTATTTGGATACCGTGAGGCTCAGTATCATATCTTTTGTGATTATAGCATGTTATTCTGATATTAGTCCTGAGCTAAACAGAGTCTAAAATGGTTTTCCAAACTCTGGTATTTCTGAAACACTGTTTTGTACTGTTATTGGCCGCGGCGGGGGATGTAAGTGCAAGGTCATGTCCTCGGGGGGTGTTGGCGGTGGCGGGGGTGACTAGGGCGGCAGGGAGAGGTTCTGCGGGTAGGGCGGGAGGCAAGGGTGGGAATAGGGTAGCGGACGCTCATAGATTAAGGATCGGGTCGTGGAACATAGGCACTCTAACGGGTAAGTCCATTGAGTTGGCAAAAATTCTTCAGAAGAGGAGGGTCAACATAGCCTGTGTTCAGGAGACTAGGTGGAAAGGGACGAAGGCGTGGGATATAGACGGGTTTAAGTTGTGGTACTCTGGGTCGTGAGGGGTAAGAATGTAGTGGGCATCCTGGTGGATAAGGACCTTAGGGAGTCCGTGGTGGAGGTTAGGCGAGTGAACAATAGGTTGATGTCTATTAAGTTGGCTATCGGGGTTGCGTCCTCAACGTCATCAGCGCCTACGCACCGCATGCGGGCTTAGATGAGGAGGTCAAGAGGCGTTTTTGGGACGACTTGGATGAGTTGGTGCGTAGTATTCCCCAATCCGAGAAGTTGGTCATTGGAGGGGACTTTAATGGCCATATTGGGGCAGATGCTAGTGGTTATGGTGAGGTGCATGGTGGCTTTGGCCTTGGGGTTGGGAACGGAGAAGGCACTGCGCTATTGGATTTCGCTAGGGCTTCCGAGCTTCTGATTGCTAACTCGACATTTCACAAGAGGGAGGAACATTTGGTCACCTTCAAAAGTTCGGCGGCGAGGACTCGGATCGATTACCTCCTTCGCAGAAGGAACGATAGAGGTCTGTGAAGGGACTACAAGGTTATTCCGGGAGAATCCCTTTGTACCCTTTATAGACTGCTAGTGATGGATGTCGGACTCTGGGTGAAGAAGAAGCTGAGGGGTGCTCGGGGCCGTCCGCGAATTAGATGTGGTGCTCTAACTAAAGAGAAAGCCCAGGAGCTGGAGAGGAGGTTAGTTGATGGTAGAGCTTGGAGAAGTTCTGGGTAGCAGAGGCAATATGGTCAGAGATGGCGAATCTGGTTAGGGAGGCAGCGCGGGAAGTGCTTGGGGTAGACAAAGGCTATCTAGGCAGATATCAAGGCGACTGGTGGTGGAACGATGTAGTGCGCGGAAAAGTAGAGGTGAAGAAAGCAGCTTTTGCGAAGTTGGCAGGGAGCACAAGCGAGGAAGAAAGGCAGGTGAACAGAGAGAGCTATAAGGTGGCATGGAAGGAAGCAAAATTGGCGGTCACGGAAGCTAAAAATACAGCTTTTGGTCGCATGTACGAGGAATTGGGGGAGAAAGGTGGGGACAAGAAGTTATTTCGGTTAGCCAAAGTAAGGGAAAGGAAGGCGCGAGACCTGGACCAAGTTAGGTGCATCAAGGATGAGGATGGTAGAGTCCTGATGGGGGAGTCTCAAGTCAAGCAGAGATGGCAGGCGTACTTCCGAGACCTTCTCAACGAGGAGGGGGACCAAAGAATAGAACTAGGGGAGCTGGGGCATTCAGAGCGTCATAGAGACCTAGGGTACCGCAGGCGCATTAGGGTGGAAGAGGTCGTGGGGGCTTTGCATAGGATGAGTAGAGGTCGAGCGACCGGGCCAGACGAAATCCCGGTGGAGTTTTGGAAATGCATTGGTAAGCCAGGGTGGAGTGGCTCACCAGGTTGTTCAATGCAATCTTCAGGACCAAAGGGATGCTGGAGGAGTGGAGGTGGAGTACAGTGGTACCCTTGTATAAGAGCAAAGGGGATATCCAGTGTTGCAACAACTATAGGGACATCAACTTAATAAGCCACACCCTGAAGGTCTGGGAGAGGGTGATCGAGGCTAGGGTGAGGGAGTCGATATCTATTTCCGTGAACCAGTTCGGTTTCATGCCGGGTTAGTCCAATACAGAAGCTATCCACCTTATCAAGAGATTGGTGGAACAGTGCAGGGAAATGAAGAAGGACCTGCACATGGTGTTTATCGACTTGGAGAAGGCGTATAACAAGGTCCCTAAGGAGGTGCTATGGAGGTGCCTGGAGGCTAAGAGCGTGCTAGAAGCCTACATCAGAGTAATCAAGGACATGTACGGTGGAGCTAAGTCAAGGGAGGACAGTGGGTGGTGACTCAGACCATTTTCCGGTGGTTATGGGGCTCCATCAAGGATCTGCGCTTAGCCCTCTCTTGTTTGCCTTGGTGATGGATTCTTTGACACGGCATATTCAAGGGGATGTGCCTTGGTGTATTCTATTTGCTGATGACATAGTGCTGATAGACGAGACGAGGGTCGGTGTTAACGAGAGGCTAGAGGAATGGAGACAGACTCTCGAGTCTAAGGGGTTCAAACTAAGCAGGTCTAAGACAGAATATCTGGAGTGCAAGTTTAGCGCTAAGCCGAGCGAAGTGGGAGGGAGCACGATGATTGAATATCAGGCCATAGCCAAGAAGGATAGTTTCAGATACCTTGGATTGGTGATTCAGGGGGACGGGGAGATAGATGGGGATGCCACTCACCGTATATCGGCGGGGTGGTCGAAGTGGAGGCTTGCATCAGGAGGCTTGTGTGATAAGAAAGTGCCACAGAAACTCAAGGGGAATTTTTATAGAATTGTGGTTAGGCCTGCCATGCTGTTTGGGACGGAATGTTGGCCGGTGCAGAAATCTTATGTTCAGAGAATGAAGGTTGCGGAGATGAAGATGCTTAGGTGGATGTGCGGGCTCACTAGGTTAGATAAGATTAGGAACGAAGTTATTTGGGAGAAGGTGGGGGTGGACCCAGTGGATGAGAAGATGCGAGAGGCGAGGCTTCAGTGGTTCGGGCAAGTGCGGAGGAGAAGTCCCGATGCCTCGGTGAGGAGTTGTGAGCGGCTAGCGGTGGTCGGTGTGAGGCGAGGCGGAGGGAGGCCTAAGAGATACTGGGGAGAGGTAATTAGACATGACATGGCCAGGATGCGGATTTCCGAGGACATGAACTTTGATAGGAAAGTCTGGAGGTCTAGTATCAGGGTTGTAGGATAGGGCTTCTAAATTTTTCGTACTCCTTTCCCAGGATAGGTGAGGCGCGGTAGGGCCACCCACAGAGGATTAGTTTGCGTTCTCTTATGGTAGTCATTTTTGGTAGCTACTGTTTTAATATTATTGCATGCCGATTTATTTATGGTACATATGTCTCTTATGTTTAGTTAATTATTTATGCGATGTATGTTGGTGTAACTAATGCTGTTTTTATTTTTGTTTTTGTTTGCCTTTCTTTTTCCTGAGCCGATGGTCGATTGGAGATAGCCTCTCTACCCTTTCGGGTAGGGGTAAGGCCCGTCTACATATTACCCTCCCCGGATCCCACTTTGTGGGACTGTGGGTAGTTGTTGTTGTTGTTGTTGTTCCAAAATCCTACTGTTATTGATAAAAAGAGATTTCAAATGATATTTCTGTGCCGGTGAGGCTTGCATTGCATATAGCTGGACTGATAGTGGACCGGGCTGCGCGCCGCAGCATATCATTGATATCGTGCTTGGGTCCTAGGAGACCCTCCGGAGTCTGAACCCTCACAGTGAGCGCGGGTACCCAAATGGATCGGGCTACGCGCCGTAGCGGTCATATTCATGAGTCGCATTGCATTTAGATATACCTGTTGTATTGTTTAGATGTTATTACTAATTCTGAGACTTTTAAATGTTAAAAATGGTAAAAGAGATTGTTATATAGCCTTACTTAGTGCAATATTGGGTGTTCTTATCTTCACTGTCTTACCCGTACTTATTACCACTGAGTTGGAAGTACTCACACTACTCCCTACACCTTGTGTGCAGATCCAGGTACATCGCAGCAGGGCTGATTCCCCAGCTGATTCAGTGATCATTACAAACTGTCGAGGTAGCTGCTAGCGTTCGCAGGACCTGACATTTCCTTCAATCTTCAGTTATATTAGACTTTTTCGTATTTTGTCAGATACAGTTATTCTCAGTATTACTGTTATGTTCTTGGTAGAGGCTCATGGCTTATGACTCCAGATCTGTAGGAGATACTATACTGTGCTGGGTTATTTTGCAATTTATGCTAAAGTACCATACTTTTTTTACTCTTGAATATTGCTTTTAAAGTAAATTAAAAGCTGATAGCTCGGTTTTGTGTGAGATTGGTCAGGCTGGCCTAGCAATGTGCTGGGCGCCATCACGGCCGGGTTTTGGAATCGTGACAATTGTCAAAATGGTTGTTAAAGAAAGTTGTGGTAGAATGATCTGTATTTTTCTATTTGTGGAGCAATAAATTATAATTTGAAGCTTTAAATTTTAAGAGAGGAATTTGAAAAATAATAAACTAAATTACTTGACTATTATGCATGAATACTAAACTACATTTGAATTCAATAAAATATAAAAGTAATAAGTAAAGCCACATAAATATAAAAGTAATAAGTAATAAGTATAAATTTATTATGCATAATAAATTATAATTTGAAGCTTTAAATTTTAAGAGAGGAATTTAAAAAATAATAAAATTACTTACTTGACTATTATCCATGAATAATAAACTACATTGGAATTCAATAAAATATAAAAGTAATAAGTAAAGCCACAAACTTCTTCTCCGTAAAAAAAGGCGATGTCAAAATAATTTGTATTTTTCTGTTTATAGAGCAATAAGTTGCAATTTAAAGCTTTTTAATTTTAAGGGTGGAATTTGAAGAAAATAAAATTAATTAAGTAATACTAGACTATAATTAGCTTCAACAAAATATAAAAATAATAAATAAAGTTCTCTAGTAATAGGATAAGGTGAAAATACTTAGGCAAGCCTCGAACCTATGTCCTGCAAAAAGTGAAAACAAAGTGTGCCCCATTACTATTACTTCAATCTGCCATTCTTTATCTAGGGGCACAAGGAAAATTAATTAATATTGCTTGGCATTACTATATAAAATAGGAATAGGAAGGTGGGAAAGCTAACTAAATAATACTATTTTGAATTACTGTATAAAATAAGAATAGGAATGTGAAAATGTTTAAGCAAGTTCTGAATCCACAACCTCATGCAAAAGGGAGGAAACAAAGTGTGCCCCCATTACTATTTTTTCCGCCCGCCTTTCTCTGTCTGGGGTACAAGGAAAGTATTTAAGGGATCCCAACTGTATGTACAAATATATATAAAATATATAGAGAGAGTTTTTGCCGAGACTAACAGTTGCACGTAACCCTCAACCTAACACGGAGGTCCGCCCATTGATAACCAATCAACCAAATTAGCTTAAAGGAGAGAAATGGATCACAAAGGACTCCGGACTCCAAGTTGCAGTTTAACTGTAATGTTTTATTGAAAAATTAGCAATACATGTGATGATAGAATGTTAAATTATTTATAGTTAATAATTCACAGAATCATTGACAAGTCATAAATGGACGAAAACGTACCTATGTGAGAGTGAGAGGGCAACAACTTTGTTACTTGTTGACAAACCATCTTGTACTCGTATAGCTCTCTCGTGACTATGAAATATGAATCAATCAATTCTAGTCTAGCCCTCTATTTTTCCAATTAATCTATATAATTGATCTTAATTACTATCACTTCAAAATCCTCTCACCCTCAGCCTCTGAGCAAATGACTACCATTGTCCCAATCACTTTATCATTTGTATTAGTTATAACGATTTTCATCCAAATATTTTTGCAGAATGGTCTAGTTTTGGCTCATCCAATTATTGGTCAAAGTAGAGAAACTTTGGAAATAATCATCGGCGGAGGTGGTGAAAATTCCCCACCACCACCACCTTCACCGGATAATCAAGATTGTCCACCACCACCTTTGTCACCAGAACCTCCTTGCCCTCCACAACCATCGCCACCACCATACCTCTTTGAAAGTAAACGTATCGAGATTGCCTACAATGTAATCCAAAAGTTTAAGACCAAAATCAAGTATGACCCTCTAGGAATTAAAAACACATGGGTTGGCTATGATGTTTGTAACAAGTACAAAGGTTTCCATTGTGCAATTGTTCCTGATTATGAGGTTCAAGCACTAGCTGCAGTGGACTTCAATCAGTTCAATTTTGCTGGTCCTGACCTTACTCTTGACGGCTTTCTTGATGAATTACCAGACATAACAATTTTCCATGCAAATTCCAACAAGTTTACAGGCACAATCCCAAAAAAGATAGCGAATCTTCGTTACCTTTATGAGTTAGACCTTAGCAACAACAATTATAATGGTGAATTCCCATATGATGTTCTTGGTGCCAAGAATTTAACGTTCTTGGACCTTAGGTTCAATACTTTTTCAGGAATGGTTCCACCCCAAGTTTTCATGCTAAACCTTGACGTTCTCTTTATCAACAACAACAATTTAGTGCAGAAACTTCCGGATAACCTGGGATCAACTCCGGTTCTTTACTTGACTCTAGCCAACAACAAATTCACTGGCTCCATTCCACGTAGCATTGGTCAAACTTGTAAAACTTTACTTGAAGTTCTGTTCTTGAACAACCAGCTTACTGGTTGTTTGCCATATGAAATTGGGCTTTTAACTAAGGCCAGAATATTTGATGTGAGCAAAAACAAATTAACAGGAAAAATACCTCATTCGTTCGGATGTTTGGCTAATATGCAGATACTCAACTTGGCGCAAAATCAGTTTTATGGACCTGTGCCTGAACTGGTGTGCAAGCTTTCCAACTTGAAGAATTTGTCGTTGTCGTACAATTACTTCACTGAGGTTGGGCCAGAGTGCAAGAAGCTAATTCAGATAAAGGTCCTTGATGTGAGAATGAATTGTATTCCAGGGTTGGCAATGCAAAGATCAGCAGCAGAATGTGCAGCATTTTTTTGTAAGCCAAGATCCTGCCCTGATGAAAAGTCATTGGGAATAGTTCCATGTAAAATTGGCAATTTTGAGCAGAATCAACTGGACTCATCTGCTACTTCTGTTTCGGCCTCAAATAATCCGGCTCCAGCGCCAACAACTTATGGTGCTTTGAAACCACATTCCTTGTAAATGCCATGTTTTCCATGTCTGCATAAAGCAACACTATGGCAGCAGTAAATGTGAATTTGTTAACTTCACTATTTTTGTTGATGCAGATGTTTAACCAAAATATAAAATTTCGGTTAAAACTAGAAATTAAGAGAAAAATCGGGTTACTAATAATCAGGAGACGAAAAGAATAAGAAGTTTTTTGACGATAATAAAGCAGTAAATAAGTTCGTATTTCAATGTAATCTCAATGATATTTCGTGTCCTTACAAATGCTGAGACCTCCTCCTTTTATACTTGATTTTTCTAGGAAAAGTTGTAATGCTTTAGCCTTTAAGAGGCAATTGTGAGCATTAAATGACATTAAATGAAACGTTACACAATCACTTCAAATTCAATACTGAATCGCTAATGTATTTGGCATTTATTACTGAATTTAGACACCTTTATGCCATCAGATTTATATCTTTAATTCCTTCTGACCCCCTAACTTTAATTAAGTTAAATAGATACAAGACTCGTATCATTTGAATAACATCTCGTGCCTATTTAACTTTCTTCTCCTCGTACCTGATATCGCTCGTGCCTCTTAACTAATCATCATGTTTTGACCATTTGACCAGTCCACGTGTCATGCCACGTCACCTTCAATATAAATTCAATTTTTTCCAATATAGATAGTCCCTCCACTTTCCATTTATTTATCAATTAAATATTTGAAAAGTGGATCTTCATTAAAAAAGGAATTTTTGCCATAATTAATGCTATAACAGTGTCGACGCTTCAATTGTCTCTTATATTAAATGCACCATATACGTGTCACCTTCTCATTAGTTTTGTGATTTTGGAGCCTTTTTTGAAGGCTTCTTTAACTCCACTATTCACGAAGTGATAGTTGCCTTTATTATAGGCTTTCCATCATTACACTTCTTAATTATCGGCGGTTGAGTTTATATATTAACTTGCCCCCTATGCTTTTTACCAAATTTCTTGCTGTTTACTCTCGTTCACTTCTTCTTCAGTTCATATCTTCTCACTATATCATCTTCGAATTCTAACCCTAAAAGAGTCCTAATTCTTGATAGTTTCCCCAATGCTCCTACTAGACATAGAAGAGGTATACGAGGTGTGCTTCGTGGTACAGGGTCGGTTCGTGGTGGTACCTCTGGTTCCATCACTCCTTCTTCTAGTTCTGGCAATATGTTTAGAGTCTCTCTTTCTAATAGACCCTCTTCTAAGGTCAAAGAACCTTTTGAGTCTAACCAAGAGCCTCTGGTTGAAGAAATTGTGCCAACAGATTTACTTGCGAACATGACAAAGAATCCCTTCGTGACCAAGTGATTAAATTAGAGAGAGCTGATAAATATCCCTCTTTAATTACTGAACCTTTGATTCAAATTGTTCGAAGAGACTGTCGTTGGAGTGATGACACCCACATAGTTATTCCTAATCCACACCAAAGAATATCTTCTTATAGGGTTGGCTTTTCTTTCGTTTACACTTATCCCTTTACTTTGGGATTTATTCCTGCTATTGACCCAGTCATACTTGATTTCTGTCATTTTTTCAAAAAAAAAATGTTTGGCTCAAATTGGCCGGCTTGTATGAAGAGTAGTAGCTTGTTTGAGGTATATGTCAACCAAAGTTGATGTTGACTTTACTTTACCTTATCTGATTCATTATTTTCACTCCAAGCTATTCCGCAATGGTGTTTTTACCTTATCTGCAAGAAGTAAGAGGGTCTTTGTTAACCTGAAGATTATAACGACCGTGGCTGGTACATACGGTTTGTTGCTGCTCCCACAATTGATTTGGTAGGTGAATCAAATATTCCTTTTTCTTGAGAAATGGAACTTTGCACGTAAGTATTTTCTTCCTTGCAGTATCTGCTTTCGTTATTTCAACTTTTTTTCTAATTTTATTATTATTTCTTTGCTTTTTTGTAGCAACCATGGGAGATGTGGAACCCATTTCTAATTTCCGCGGTTTGGTAGATGTTGTCTTGAAAGTTGTGCCTATGGAGGCACGAATTTGGAAATATATTTCCAACAAATATGGTTGGAAAGTAAAAATTCACGGTATACATCCCTTTTTGCTTCTCGTGTGTTAAATTCTTTTCCCCTCTTTTAACTTTTTATCCTTCTTATTGTCAGGTTTTGCTATTCGAGGGATGTCGGTTGAACTAGCAATCACCCTTCGAGCTTCTTCCAGTACTCCTCTTGATTTGGAAAGAACAGAGGCCATGCTGTCAAAGAGAAAAGTGGTTGAATAGGATTTTGACGTTGATGAAGATGAAGATCTCATTGACAGCTCATCCTAGAACCAGGAGGTGCGTTGTTTCTGAGGATGAAACTGAAATATCTCCTGTTCGTACCTCCGAACCCGTTACTATTACCTCTGATGAAGAAACCATTCCAAGGAACAACCCTCAATCCACTCAACGCCTCTTTATTGAGGGCTTCGAAAGTGGTGAATAGGTTCAGTTTTAGATTAAATTCCTCTTTCATCTTCCGTTCCTGTTCCTTTTGTTCTTCCTCTAATTTCAAGTGTTTCCTTACCCACTTTGTCTGTTCCAGCCTCTTTGTCAATTCTGCTCTCTTACCTGCCTCGACTCCTTCGACTCTTGCTATTTTCACCTCTTCTACCGTTCCTCCTTCTATAGTTCACCCTTCCTCTGCTCATCATGTAAATGAGGGTTCTAGTAGCAGAATCATGGCTATGAGTAGTGTAACACTTGAGGTTCATGCTAATAGCAGTCTTTCAAGGAAGTCAGGCGGAGCAGATATTTGGCTTGAACCCTTAATTGGGGATATTGAGAAAAAGAAGATGGACAGTCATAGTTATCTAACTTTGATGAGTGATATAGTTCACTGTACCTTGAAGGTACTCTCCCTTTACTTTTTAATATGTTCTTTCTTTTTAATTGTAACTTTCATGAGTTGTTTTTGTAGGCTAACCTCATAGGTACAGAATTGATAGGAAGAATTTCCCTCTTAGAAAAGAAGGCTCGTGACTCTCATTAGACTTTTCTTGAGGATGAGAGGATAGATACAGAATCCCAGCTTGAGGCAATCAATTGGAAAGAGTAGTTAAAAAATGCTCAGAAAAAGATAAAAGAATTTCAAGAGAGTAACCGTGACCTGGAACAGCAAAAGCAAATTCTGACTTCTGAAATAGCAAGGGCCAAGTATTCTTCTAGTAAAGCTGAGAAGGATAAAGAATGCCTTGAATGTTCTTTTTTAGAACAATTATCAAAGTCAAGTGAAGAGATAAGAGAACACAAAGTATTGTTGAGTAAGAAAGAAGAGTACGCGGGAGAGCTAGTTCAAAACTTGTCTCGGGCTCAGGCTGACTTGCAAACTTCCTCTAATAAGGTTTGTGCCTTAGAGAATTCTCGTACCTCCCTTGAAGCTACCCTTGATTCGACTTTAGCTGAAAATCAAATGTTAAAAAATGATATTTCTTCGTGGGAAAAGGATTATGAGCTTTTTGAGGAGAACTTTAATATAGAGGTCAGTTGGGCCTTTCTAAACTCCCTCCGTGATGCCTTAACTGAGGCCAGTCAAGAAAACTTTGATTTAGAATCGGAATTGGCCAAGGTTTCGAGAACCATTGAAATGACTCAACAACCACTTGATTTTCCTTCTGCGGCAGATGAAACTCCCGTAGCTGAGGAACCTTTAAATGTTTGAGTCGCTTCCGTTGAAGTTGAAAATGATACAATTCCAGTTCCCGAGGGTGAAACTTCACTGATACAGTCCGTGGAAGTTGAAGATCTCGTGACTCTTCCTTCCCTCAGTGACCTTAACACAGCCTAACTGTCGCTACTTCCTCAGAAATTGCTACCGTGCCTACAGCTGCTTCTGAAAGTGAAGCTGACATTGCAACTTCAGAGGTTCCAACCCCTTCAGTGGCAAATTGAATATTTTACTCCTTTTTATTGTTTTTTTATTAATTGATGGTTTTATCCCTTGACCTTTTTAAGGGAGTTTTTTGGTTAAGTCCCGAGTTATCAAAATGGGGCACTTATAAAAATATTTTGCTTGACTAAGTATTACTTAGTCTTTTTAAGGAATTTTCTTGGTACTTTAATATGTTTTATCCTTGCCTTTTTCTTATCTATTTAGGACTTATTGAATAGTTTAACATTTTTATCCTTTGAAAATGCTTTATGATTCTTCTCATGAGTTATTAACATGAGGTTTAGGGCGCTTTTCATATATCGACACTTAATGAAGAAGAAGTCTCAACTTCATAATGGTGTTATAATACGATGAAAGAAACATGAATACACATGTTTTGTTTGAAACATCTTTGAAAAGTTTTTATTCATAAACTTGAACAAGCTTTTGAGTGTTACATGTATTAAAGTACATCTATAACTTTCTCGTAACTATTTTTCTTGTAACAGATTTTTAGAAAGTAAATATAATTCATACAAGGATTTCCCTTATAACACATTTCAGTATATATTCATGACCCCATCTTCATTTATTATGAAGGGTTTGAGAAGTGACTCTATTGTTCCCATGAGTTTGAGAGATGACTCTATTGTTCTCATGGGAAAGAATTGTGTCGACCCGGCCCGTCGTCATGGGAATTACCACCCTGTTATGTTGTTCTTATATGTTTTATGCTTTTATATCAGTGTTAGAGTCTATCGGGTGAGTTAGGAGTGAATTGGATTAAAATTGAGGCATATAGCCTTTTTTAAGGAAACTTGAATATGCAAAGTCAACCTGGAGTTGACTATTTGGTTAGAGGGTTCGGAATTGGATTCTGATGATTTGGTTAGTTTCGGGAGGTGATTTTTGACTTAGGGGAGTTATCGGAATTGAATTTGGAGGTCCGGTGTAGAAATAGGCTTGAATTGGCTAAGGTTGAATTTTGGCGAAATCCGAACGGTAGGTGAGATTTTCATCCGGAGGTTGGAATGGAATTCCGACAATTTCTGTAGCTTCATTATGTTATTTTGGATATGTCCGCAAATATTTAGGTCATTCGGACGTCGTTTGGTCGGGTTTTAGATCGAATGTGTAATTCGGAAAGTTTTAAGGAATTTAGGCTTGAATTCGATGTGAATTATGGGTTTTGATGTTGTTAGACGTGTTTTGAGGATTGGAACAAGTTCGAATAAGGTATTAGGATGTGTTGGTGTATTTGGATGAAGTCCCGGGAGCCTCGGGGTGTTTTCGGATGGTTAAACGGGAGAAAACATGGAAAATTGCAGGTTTTTTATTCTGTTCTATTGTTTTCGCTCCTGCGGAAATGGGGGCGCAGGAGCGGACTAAGGGGCGCAGAAGCGCAGGACCTCACTGAAGCAGACTTTTGTTCGCAGAAGCGGTGTCGCGGGTGCGGATTCTGGTCGTAGAAGCGAAAGTGGGTCGAGGGATGAAGGACCCGCAGAAGCGAAATGGTGACCGATGTAGCGAGTGCGCAGAAACGGACTCCTATTCGCAGAAGTGGGAAATCCCGCAGGGGCAGAAGAATTTCCGCAGAAGCGGACTCGAGGAGCGGTCCGTGGCTCGCAGGAGCGGAAATGGCCAAATAGGCCTGGGTTTGCAGAAGCGACCAATTGGTCGTAGAAGCAGTTCCGCAGAGGCGGAAATGGTCCGCAGAAGCAAAAATCGCAGAGGGTTAATTATATCAGAAGTTAGAAAATTTCAGAAACATTTCAAACATTTGGATCTCGGCTTAAGAGGCGATTTGGGCGATTTTGAAGAGAAATTCAAGGGAATTCATCATGTAATGAACTATGGACTCAAATTATGACCAGTATTGATAATATTATGCAATTATCTCATGAAAATGGAGGAATTTGGGGTATTTTATTGAAGATTTAGCCCTAGACTTGAACTTTAGAAAAATAAGGATTTGAGTTGACAAATGGAGTCTGAATTTTGTAAATTTCATATGCCTAGACTCGTATTGAGATGAGGGTTCCGAATATGTGGCTTTCGTAATTTTTCGAGAAGCGTACCGAAAGTCGGGTTTTGGCAACTTTGGGAATTTTGATGTAAATTGAGTTGTTTTGACTGGGTGTCGTCCCATTGGCCTAATTTGTTGTGTTGCTACTATATTTGATCAGATTCTACACGTGCAGAGCTTGATTCTCGTGGCAAGGGCATCGCGGAGTAGTCGTCATGCCGTATTGAGGTGAGTAATAGATGTGGGTGATGACCAGCGGGTTCGAAACCCCGGTATACCACTTTGTGATGCTGTATAGCGGTGACACACGTACTCTCTTGTGAGTGCGGGGTCGATTGTGATTGGGGACTATGGCTTAGTCCGACTTATTGGTACTGTGTTATGATATTAGCTATTATTGAGCCGTCGAACCTCCTTCTCGGATGGTTGCATATTATATTGTGATGTTGGCTACTCTTGATCCATTGAACCTCCTTCTTGGACGGTTGAGTATACTTATGGGCTGTGAGCCAGTTATCGGGATCCTGCGAGGATCGTTATTATTGTTCTGTGATATTGACATGCTAGTTTTACTACCAATCCGTAGCTATTACTATTATCGTGATATTTCCAATCTGTGGAACTTGAGATTTACTGTTTTCAACTGAAAATGATAAAAGAGTTTTCAAAACTACTTTTGAGCCTCGAGGGTGCATTTGCATATTAGCTGACTGGTAGTGGATCGGGCTGCGCACCGCAGCGTATATTCATTATATTGTGCTTGGGCTGTAGTAGCCCCTCTGGAATCTGAACCCCCACGGTGAGCACGGGTACCCAAATTGGATCGGGTTACGCACCGTAGCGGTCATTTCATGCATTGGATTGCATTTAGCTACATCTGCTAGCTGTTATACTTGTTGTTGATATTGTTGGCTCTCTAATGTTGATATTGAACTGCTACAGGGTATTGGTTATAGCTTTACATTGTGCTTTACTGTGGATTTCTTATCTACGATGTCTTACCCCTGTTTATTACCACTGAGTCTGGCAGTACTCATTTTACTCCCTGCACCTTGTGTGCAGATCTAGGCACCTCTTAGCAGACCTGATCTGGTAGCCGCTCAGAGGCATTGTGCGGGATAGTCGAGGTAGCCGCAGCGTCCGCAGGACCTGACTCCCCTTCTGAGTGTCTTTTTCATTTCTTGTTGTCATTTCTTTTCGCACTGAGTTTTGTTGTAAACCTTATTACACTTATGTTCTTTAGAGGCTCATGACTCTCGACCCTTCGGTCTATGGGAGTTGGCATGTGTTGGGACTTGGTTCCCTATTTTGATATATCTATCACTGTTATCTTATAACTTATTATTCTTAAATGGGATAAGGCGAGCTCATAGCTCCGTAATTGTTGTTGATTGGTCGGGCTTGCCTAGCATTGTGTTGGGCGCCATCACGACCAGGGTTGGGTCGTGACAAGTTGGTATCAGAGCCTAGGTTAACAGGTCTCGCGAGTCTTGAGCCGGTTAGTAGAGTCTTGTGGATCGGTACGGGGACGCCTGTACTTATCCTCGGGAGGCTGCGAACCTTTAGGAAACACTTCACTTTTCTTGAACTCCGTCGTGCGATCTTGTTGTTTTGAGAACTAAACTTCTATATTCTATTCTCTCGCAGATGGCAAGAACACGAGCATCGGGACGAGGTGGAAGACCTCCATTGCCACCTGCTGAGGCCGTGGGCGCGGTCGTGCTAGAGGTAGATGTAGGGCAGATGAGGCAGTGCCAGCTGACCCACCCGTTGTACCTGTTCAGGAGCAGCCCCCAGTGGTTGATGCTCCAGCAGCCCAGTTCTGGCCCAGACTGTAACTATTGCTATTCCTGGTCTTCAGGAGACCCTTGCTCAGATATTATTGGTGTGTTCCGATTTGGCTCAGGTAGTATCAGCTGCCGCTACTGCAGCGACATCTTAGACAGGGGGTGGTCAGCAGACCCCTGCAGCTCGCACACCTGAACAGGTTGTTCAGGGACTTCAGACGCCAGAGGCGGTCCCCGCTCAGGTGGTTGCACCAGTTATTCCTCCAACTGCACCAGCTCCAGAGCATATGGTTCAGGCTATGCCCGACGACGAGCAGCGTCATCTTGAGAGGTTTGGTAGACTTCAGCCACCCCATTCAGTGGTGCTGAGGGTGAGGATGCCCGGGGTTTCTTAGATAAGTGTCAGAGGATGCTACGTACAGCTGGTATTCTTGAGTCCAGCGGAGTTTCATTTACTACCTTTTAGTTTACTGGTCCCGCATTTGATTGGTGGGAGGAGTTTGAGAGGCGTAGGCCTGCAGGAGCAGCACCTCTCACATGGCAGCAGTTCTCTACTCTCTTTCTAGAGAAGTATGTACCTCAGTCTCATCGCGAGGAGCTACGTCGCCAGTTTGAGTGGTTGGTTCAGGGCGACATGTAAGTGACCCAGTACGAGCTTAGATTCACATAGTTGGCTAGGCATGCCACATGGATAATCCCTACTGATAGGGAGAGGATTAGGAGGTTCATTGATGGCCTCAACTACTCCATCCGCATTATCATGACTAGAGAGAGAGTTCTGTCGTCATTATTTGAGCAGGTTGTGGATATGGCACGCTCCATTGAGGTAGATCGTCGCCGAGAGAGGGAGGATCGGGAGGCCAAGAGGCCTCGTGGTTCTGGTAGTTTCAGTGGTGCTCCATCTAGAGGGCATTTCCAGCAGGGCAGAGGTCGCTCATCTAGACCTTCTCATTCAGGTCGCCCTGAGCAGAGTGGAGGTTCTTATGGTCGTGGTCGACAGGGATTTCAGCAGGGTCAGTCTTCACTTAGTGCCCTCCCAGCCCAGAGTACAACTCCAGGTGCTTGTTATGCGTGTGGTGAGTTTGGCCACATGACCAGCACCAGGTGTTTGTTATGAGTGTGGTGAGTTTGGCCACATGAGGAGGTAGTACCCTCGACTCCGTAGGGACAGGGACTCAGAAGAGGGATCAGCCCTCCTCTTTAGCACCATCTCAGGCTAGTACAGGTAGAGGTCAGTCTTCTCGTGGTCGCCCCAGAGGCGAGGAGAGATCCGGTGAAGGCTAGGCACGATTCTATGCACTCCATGACAGGTGTGATGCAGTTGCCTCCGATGGAGTGATTATAGGTATCATTTATGTCTGTCACAGAGATGCCTCTGTTCTATTTGATCCAGGGTCCACATATTCATACGTGTCCTCTTATTTTGCACATCATTTGGGTGCGACTCCTGGTATTCTTGATTTACCTGTTCATGTATCCACCCCCGTAGGTGATACGATTGTTGTGGATCACGTCTATAGATCCTGTGTTATATCTATTGGGGGTCTGGAGACCCAGGCAGATTTGCTATTGTTGGGGATGGTGGAATTTGATGTTATATTGGGTATGGACTGGTTGTCTCCGTACCATGCTATTTTGGACTATCATGCTAAGACAGTTACGTTGGCCATTTCGGGTATTTCTCAGATTGAGTGGCGGGGTTCGACTAATTTCGTTCCTAGCCGTGTCATTTCGTTCTTAAAGGCTCAGAAGATGGTTGAAAAAGGGTGTTTGTCGTACTTAGAATTTGTGAGAGATGTGGGAGCTGAGTCTCCTAACATTGATTTTGTACCTGTTGTGAGGGACTTTCCAGATGTATTCCCCTCAGACCTGTCGGGCATGCCGCCGGACAGGGATATTGATTTTGGCATTGACTTGGTGCCGGGCACTCAGCCCATATCCATTCCTCCTTATCGGATGGCACCAGCTGAGTTGAAAGAACTGAAAGAGCAGCTTCAGGAGCTTCTGGATAAGGGTTTCATCCGCCCTAGTGTGTCCCCGTAGGGTGCGCCGGTGTTATTTGTTAAAAAGAAAGATGGTTCCATGCGAATGTGTATTGATTATAGGCAATTGAACAAAGTAACAGTGAAGAACAAGTACCCTCTACCGCGCATTGATGATTTGTTTGATTAGTTACGGGATGTGAGGGTGTTTTCTAAGATTGATCTTCGTTCAGGCTATCATCAGCTGAAGATCAGGGACTCGGATATTATGAAGACTGCATTCAGGACCCGATATGGTCATTATGAGTTTCTTGTGATGTCTTTTGGGTTGACCAATGCCCCAGCAGCATTTATGCATCTGATGAACAGTGTGTTCAGGCCCTATCTGGATTCATTTGTGATTGTGTTCATTGATGACATTCTAGTCTACTCCCATAGTCAGGAGGAGCATGCTCAGCATTTGAGTATTGTGTTGCAAAGATTGAGGAAGGAGAAGCTATATGCTAAATTTTTCAAGTGCGAGTTTTGGCTCGAATCCGTAGCATTTCTGGGACATATGGTGTCTCGTGATGGTATTTAGGTTGATCCGTAGAAGATAGAGGCGGTGCAGAGTTGTGACGACCCGACCCGTCGTCACGGGAATTACCACCCCGTTATGTTGTAATTACATAATTCATGCTTTTATATCGGTGTTAGAGTCTATCGGGGAAGTTAGGAGTGAATTGAAATGAAAATGAGGCATATAACCTTTTTGAAGGAAACTTGAATAAGGAAAATCAACCCGGAGTTGACTATGTAGTTAGAGAGCTCGGAATCGGATTCTGATGATTCGACTAGTTCCGGGGGATCATTTATGACTTAGGAGAACAATCGGAATCGAATTCGGAGGTCCGGTGTAGTTTTAGGCTTGAATTGGCAAAGGTTGAATTTTGGCGAAATCCGGATGGTAGGTGATATTTTGATCCGGGGGTCGGAATGGAATTCTGACAATTTCTGTAGCTTCGTTATGTGATTTTGGATATGTCTGCAAAATTTCAGGTCATTCGGACGTCGTTTAGTCGAGTTTTTGATTGATTGTGAAATTCGGAATGTTTTAAGGAATTTAGGCTTGAATTCGATGTGAATTATGGGTTTTGATGTTATTAGACGTGTTTTGAGGATTGGAACAAGTTCGAATAAGGTATTAAGATGTGTTGGTGTGTTTGGATGAGGTCCCGGGGCCCTCGGGGTGTTTTCGGATGGTAAATCGGGAGAAAAACATGGAAATTGCAGGTTTGAAGAGTTCTGGTTCTGTTGTTTTCGCTCCTGCGGAAATGGGGGCGCAGGAGCGAGCCCGCAGGAGCTGAAAATGAGCGCAGAAGCGCCGGGGTTCGCCGAGGCGGATCCTGGTCCGCAAGGGCGGCACCGCAGGTGCGGAAGGAAAGACCGCAGAAGCGGTCCGGGCTCGTTAGGGGAGAATCCGCAGAAGCGGAAAACTTGTCGCCTAAGCGAGTCCGCAGGAGCGGACTCTGATGCGCAGAAGCGGTAAGGCTCGCAGGAGCGGAAGGGGGTTTCGCAGGAGCGGTCTCGCGAGAGCGAGACCTGGGCCGCAGAAGCGGAGCTGGGCGGCTAGGAGTATTTTCGCAGAAGCGACCATTTGGTCGCAAAGGCGGCCTCGCAGAGGCGGATTTTGGTCCGCAGAAGCGGAAATCGCGCCTGTGTTAAAAATAACAGAAGAGTTAAAATTTCATAAGTTTCAAAACATTTGGGGCTCGGTTCTTGGAGGCGAATTGGGCGATTTGGGCGAGAAATTTCTGGGAGATCACCGGGTTATCGTCGGAGGTGAGTTTTATGGTTCCTTTATGCGTTTTTATCATGAAATCCTCGGTTAAATCCCTGTAAATGGAAGATTAAAGGTGGGTTTGAGCCCTAGGCCTAAATTAAAGAAAAACACTGATTTGAGTGGGTAAATGGAGTCCGACTTAGGTAAATTTTATATGCCTAGACTCGTATCGAGATGAGGATTCCGAATATGCGATTTTTGTAATCTTTCGACAAATGTACCAAAAGTCGGGTTTTGACAACTTGTGGGATTTGATATAATTTGGGTTATTTCGAATGAATTTCGTGAAATTAGCATATATTGATGCATTCTCTATGATTTTGAGCAGATTTGGCACCCGAGGAGATTGATTTGCGAGGCAAGCGCAAGGAGGATTGAAGCTTCTACCGGTTCGAGGTGAGTGGTGATAGTAAATAATGTATTGAGGGTTTGAAACCCCGTACTAGCACTTCACAGTGCTATGTTGAGATGAGACACACGTCTTGAGACGAGTGTGGTGACATTGTGATTGGGGACTTGGACTTGGTCCTTCCCGGCTAATAGAATACTGTGTTGTATGACTGCTAATGAGATTATAACTGTACAATTGGGCTAATAGCCATGTTTGGGGCCTTGTGCCGATCTATAGAGCATTAGGGAACCTATAGAGCTAGGTGACCCGTATACCGTGTTGGAAACATTCACTCAGCCGTAGCTCTAGCTATATAGCATAATATGAGCCAGTACTAGATGTGTACATTGAGAGAGATTACCTAGGGTGGAATTCCCTGTTCTAGCTGAGTAAGCCTAAAAGGCCAAGTGTATACCTATTGAGATAGATAGGGTCAAGGACCCATTATGAGATGTTATATTGGGCCTGAGAGGCCAAGCACATATTGACTGGGATAGGGTCGAGGACCCATTATGAGGTATTATATATATATACCTATATTGGATCGGGTTGCACGCCGCAACAGTATATATATTGGATCGGACTGCACGCCGCAGTAATATACATGTAATATACATGTGGGACGGACCGCACGCCGCAGTATTATTGCGCTTGGGCTGTAGGAGCCCCTTCGGAGTCTGAGTCTGCACACATTCTCAGTGAGCACTGGTGTATATTATGGGATCGGGCTGCACGCCGCAGCAGTATAGAGATATATACATATATATATTGGATCGGACTGCACGCCGCAGTAATAATTGTGTGGATCGTGCTGCACGCCGCAGTATTATAGTGCTTGGGCCTAGGGAGCCCCTCCGAAGTCTGTATACACCCCCAGTGAGCGCCGTCGACGTTAAATGGAGCGGGCTGCGCGCCGCAGCGGTATATGTATTGGAGCGGGCTGCACGCCGCAGCATTATACTTAATCATATCCTATTATCTACTTAAATACTTATACATTATAGACATAGGTATGTGTCTTTATATGTCGAGATGGCCGTACACCGTAGGGGGTACGAGTGAGGGTTGGTTCAGAGTGGAATCTTGTAGAGATAAACGTAGATTGGAGGTTAGAGTACTATTATAGAGATGGCTTACCTGTGAGGTTACCCTTAGAACTGTTTAGTGATAGTATAGGTGTTCTTACTTTCAGTTATTATTTATTATTATTACTCACTGAGTTGAAATATACTCACCCCACTCCCCGCACTTTCTGTGTAGATACAGGTGTTCAAGAAGGCAGTTGAGTTACCGCAACTCCTACAATATTGTTATCCCGAGGAGACTTCGAGGTAGCTGCCGGCGTCCGCAGAGCTTGTTTTCTCCTTCTCTATCATCTTGTTGATTTCCTACTTGCCTAGACTTGATTGTATTAGGATGCTATTCTGTAGAGGCTCGGTCTCGTGACACCACGATATGTTTGGGACCGTATTTTGTATGTTTTACGTTTCGGTTATCACCTGATATGATCATTTACTGTTTAAGTTTAATTTGATTAATAACTGGCTGGTTTAAGGGATAATATGGTCGGGCTTGCCTAGCATTGTGTTGGGCGCGATCCGAAGAAGATAGAGGCGGTGCAGAGTTGGCCTAGACCATCCTCAGCTACAGAGATTATGAGCTTTCTTAGCTTGGCGGGATATTATCGCCGGTTTGTACAGGGATTTTCATCCATTGCTTCTTTTTTGACTAGATTGACTCAGAAGGGTGCACCATTCGTGTGGTCGGATGAGTGCGAGGAGAGCTTTCGGAAGCTCAAGACAGCTTTGACCACAACTCCAGTATTAGTGTTGCCATCAGCTTCAGGTTCATATACTGTTTATTGTGATTCCTCAAGAGTGGGGATAGGTTGTGTGTTAATGCAGGAGGGTAAGGTGATTGCTTATGCTTCTCGGCAGTTGAAGCCACATGAGAAGAACTATCCTGTTCATGATTTGGAGCTAGCTGCCATAGTTCATGCCTTGAAGATTTGGAGGCACTATTTGTACGGTGTGTCCTGTGAGGTGTATACCGACCATCATGGTCTCCAGCACTTGTTCAAACAAAAAGATCTTAATTTGATACAGTGGAGATGGCTTGAGTTGCTTAAGGATTATGACATTACTATTTTATATCATCCGGGGAAGGCCAATATGGTGGCCGATGCTTTGAGCCGGAAGGCGGTCAGTATGGGGAGATTGGCATATATCCCAGCTGAGGAGAGATCATTTGCTTATGATGTTCAGGTGCTAGCCAATCGGCTAGTGAGGTTAGACATTTCAAAGCCTAGCAGGATGTTGGCTTGTGTGGTATCTCGGTCTTCACTATTTGATCGTATTCATGAGCGCCAGTATGATGATCCACATTTGGCTGTCCTTAGGGATAGAGTTCAGCATGATGATGTTAGATATGTCACCATTGATAGTGATGGCGTATTGAGGATGCAGGGCCGGATATGTGTGCCCAATGTTGATGGCCTTTGTGAGTTGATTCTGGAGGAGGCCCATAGCTCGCGGTATTCTATCCATCCAGGAGCCGCGAAGTTGTATCAAGACTTGAAACAACACTATTGGTGGAGGAAGATGAAGATGGACATTGTCAGACATGTAGCATGGTGCCTCAACTGTCAGCAGGTTAAGTACGAGCATCAGAGTCCCGGTGGTGTATTTCAGCGCATTGATATTCCTGAGTGGAAGTGGGAGAGGATCACTACGGAATTTGTTACTGGACTCCCTTGGACATCGAGAAAGTTCGATTCTGTTTGGGTAATTATGGATAGGCTTACCAAGTCAGCTCACTTTATTCTTGTGTGTACTACTTACTCATCGGAGTGGTTGGCAACGATCATTATTCGGGAGATTGTCCGGTTGCATGGGGTCCCAGTGTCTATCATATCCGACAGGGGCACTCAGTTCACTTCTCAGTTTTGGAGAGCATTTCAGCGAGAGATAGGTACGCGGGTTAAGTTGAGCACCGCATTTCACTCCCAGACAGACGGGCAGTCTGAGTGCACTATTCAGATCCTGGAGGATATGTTGCGAGCATGTGTGATTGACTTTGGTGGTTCGTGGGAAGAGTTCTTACCACTTGTTGAGTTTGCCTACAGCAACAGTTATCAGTCGAGTATTTAGATGGCCCCGTACGAGGCATTGTATGGCAGACGGTGTAGATCCCCCGTGGGATGGTTTGAGCCTGGTGAGGATAGATTGATAGGGACTGAGTTAGTTCAGGATGCTTTGGATAGAGCGAGGTTGATCCAGGAGAGGCTTCTTACAACATAGTCTCGCCAGAAGAGTTATGCAGACCGTAGAGTTCGAGAGTTGGCATGTGTTGGGACTTGGTTCTATGTTTTTAATATATCTATCATTGTTGAATTATTCTGTTATGCTTAAATTGGATAAAGTGAGCTTATAGCTCCGTGATTGTTGTTAATTGGTCAGGCTGGCCTAGCAGTGTGCTGGGCGCCATCACGACCGGGTTTGGGGTCGTGACAAGAATACTATGATGTATGCTTATGCTAGGATTCCATAACCTCTGCTCGACACTTGTCTCTTGATTCACGCAACTATTTCTCGCATGTATCTGTTCTGTGTTCAACATGCAGTCCCCCAAGTGTTTGAGCGGTGAAGTATGAAGCCTCGAGCAGTTGTTTTCCCTCTTAACTTGGTCCTTTTCCTGGAATAGAAAAATTATGCTGGGCTCGGAGGTGCGATTAGAGATGAAGACTTCCTAACCTGTGTATATTTCCATCAGATTAATTGTAATCCTAGGCTGGGAATTTATGAATATTCCATTTTTTCATACAGGTCATGATACATCATTTGGACCGAGTTAGGATTTTTTCCTAGCATCTAAAATCGTTAGAAAAATTGTTAATGATTAAAAATGAATTTTAACATAAAGATACCTGATAGTGGATACTTTTTTCAAAAGTAGTATCTTTTTAGATGGACAACATTCTAATGTGAGAGTAGCAACTTACCATCCATTGTCTCTAACTCGTATGCTCATTTTCCTACAATGTCACGAACTCTGTAGGGTCCTTCCCATGTTAGACTCAAATGTCCCAAATTAGCAGCCTTTGTAGATTGGAACACCTTTTTAAGCACGAAGTCCCAAATTCTAAAGAATCTGAGGCTTGTTTTCCTATTATAATATCGTTCAATTACTTGCTTTTGTGCCGCCATTCTTATTAGTGCAGGTTCTCTTCTTCCCTCAAAGAAATCAAGATTCACCTGCATCTCTTCATAATTTGATTCCTCCGTTGCTTGAACGTATCGTGTGCTTGGTTCTCCTATTTCTACTGGAATCAAAGCCTCTGCACCATAAACCATTGAAAATAGGGTTTCTCCTGTGCTTGTTTTTGCCGTTGTACGATTAGTCCATAATACCCCAGGTAATATCATGGGCAAATTACCTTTCGAATCCACTATCAAAATGACCCTGAGTTGATTCATTCGTGTCTTTTGGTATGATATCCTCATCAGAAGGAATCAAAACAGGCTCGGTGGTTGAGGTTTGAACAGGAGAGTCTTCAATTTCGTCATCGTTAATGACCCGTCGCTTAACTCTGGGTCTGGCTGTTAATGGGGTATCTTCCTCTTCCTCATTCCTAAACTGTTTCCTATGGTTTTTCTTTTCTGAAGCAAGTGCCGAGCTTTATCCAAATCAAGGGCAGTATTACCAGACTTACGAATAGTCGTGGCTGCATCGGCTATTATTCCTTTGTTTCCAAATCCTAAAAAGAAGAAGGATACATGATTAAAATTAAGGAAAAGGTACTTAATATATATATATATATATATATATATATATATATATATATATATATATATATATAATACGTACGATACCGTGTGTTTAACTTTCCAGCCATGTAGAGCAGAAATTAATTTCCAAGTTCTTTTCTCCTTGGGAGTAATCTTCAAAATTGATTCTACCCAACCACGAAAGTTGGGAATAGATTCCACATCTCCCATTGTTGCTACAAAAAACCAAAAAAGAATGAAGTTATAAGAAGAATCATGGTTCTCAAAAATAGATACGTTCAAGTAAGAAAAAAGACTTACGTGCAAAATTCCACTTCCTAGGAAAGGGAATATTTGTTTTTCAAGAAAATCCACCGTACGTACATCAACGTAACGGGCATACCATCCGCGGTCATTGTCATCTTCAATGCTTACCAAAACTTTTTTGCTTCTTGTAGTAAGGGCAAAAACCCCATGGCGAATTAAGTTCGGGTGGTATAAATGGATAAGGTGAGCAAAGGTGAAATCAACATTGGCTTTGGTAGATAGATATCTCAAACAAGCCACTGCTCTCTATATCAAAGGACCAACTTGGGCCAAACAATAATGAAGCGGCAAAAATCGAGAATTATTCGGTCAATTGGAGGTTTAAAGCCTAAAGTAAAGGGGTAAGCATAAACAAAAGAATACACATTCCTAAAAGATGAAATTATTTGATTTATAGAAGGAATTGACATTCTAAGGCTATTTTTCTAGTTACAATCTCCTCTAATATTAGGTATGGTTAGTTCAGTCACAAGAGTGGGATAAGTATCAATTTTTTCCAAATTATCAACTTTCTTTTGAAGAGATTGTTTGTCGCTAACAAAAGATAAGTCGTTTGGCACGATTTCATCAACTAAAGGTCTCGAGAAGGATCATGAACTTCTTTACCTTTAGAAGAAGGAGTTTTGGTAGCGGAACTCCTAGAAGCAGAACCAGAAGAATCACCTTGAGTTGATTCTAATCCTGTGCGAAGTCTACCCCCTCCGCCTCTTCTATGTCTAACAGGGGCATTAGGGAATTTGTCCAGAATTGGAACTCTTTTAGGGTTAGGGTTTGGAGATGCCATTGTTGAGCAAGAATGAGTTAAAAACGAACAAAAAGTGGTGAAGAAAATATTTGCTAAAGATTTGTGAAGGAGAAAGAAAAGGAAGAAAATGTTAAATATGTATATAAAGGCAACTGTTAAAAGTAATGATGGAAAGCTAATAATAAAGGCAACTATCACTTCGTGAATAGTGGGAGTGGAGAAGCCTTGAAAAGGGGTGAAAAGTAGCAGAGTTAATCAAAAAGTGACACATGGACAAGACATTATATGAAAAAGACAACTGAGACGTCAATATTGCTATATGCTTTGATTACGGCAAAAATTCCCTTTTTATGAAGATCTACTTCCCAATTATTTAATTGATAAATAAAGGGAAAGTGGGGAGCCTATATGTATTGGTAAAAAGTTGAATTTATATTAAATATGATGTGGCATGACAAGTGGATTGGTTAAAAGGTCAAAGCATAGCAATTGAGAAAAAGGCACAGATGAGGACAGATACAGGAAGAGAAAGTTAAAAAGGTACGAAAAGCAATTTAGGCATGATACTCATGTCTATTCAAATCATTTAAATCCACCAGACTGAAAGACATTAAAGACATGGATCTGAAGACAAAAAGGAATTCAAATTCAGTATTGAATACCTGATATAATAGAAAATTAGTATTTAATAAGAGTGATTGTGTAACCGGTTTATTTAATGTCATTTATTTCTCATAATTATCTCATTAAAACTTAGGCATTCATTCATTTACCTAGAATCAACTATAAAAGGGAGGAACTTCATCATTTGTAAGATACAAAAAAAGTCATTGGCATTATACTGAAATACAATATTATTTATTGCTTTATTTCTATTCTCAGAAAGCTTATTATTTTTCGATCTCTTGATTATCAGTAACCCGACTTTTATATTAAATTCTTGTTTTGATCAAAATACTATTTTTTGGTTAAACAATAGAGTTGAAGAGTTTGGAGATGGAGGTGGATAAAATGGCATTCGAATGCAATGTGGGTAAAGACGAGTAGGGTCCATACCGTAACTAGAAGGTTTAGAGGTAAAAATGGGGAGAGGTATGGAGCTTTCATCAAGGACTAATGGTAACGAGCAAACAACTGTGTCCCTAGTTGCACCCCTTCCGATATTATCTGTGCAAGGTCTGGTGGGTTGTTTCTGAGGATTGTTATCTCTTGGTGATTCACATCCATAGTGAATGTTAAGGCATGGTTCTGGAGGCCCATTTCTAGCCAAGTGTTAGTGTTAATGGAACTTGTGTTGACTGACTTGTTTATATTATGGTTTTGAGCTCCATTATCAAGTGGGAGGGAAGATAAGAGAGGGGATACTCTGAGCGAACTAGACAATGGAGGTTCTGCCTTTGTGGGTGGGGTTGTGACCTTCTCAAGTAATTGAGAATGTTGGCAAACATTGTATATTTGAGTGGGAGTAGCTGAAGTAGTTATTAAAGGAGATAGGTCTATTGATGGAGATGATAGTATATTTATATCCAGAGGAGTATGAATGGAGGATATAGGCGATTTGATTGATGGAGTTGAAGGTTGTGTCTAGGAATAAGAATGAGATATGATGAAGGATATCTCATGATAGTGTCCATGCATGGAGACTAGCCTAGGGTTTGAAGAAGTTGACGGTAGAGAGTGAATAGACCCTTTGTCTTGTTTGTGTGTTATTTGTGGCCTTTGTTACGTATCAATTAATGAAGTTGATCGAGTACTAGGTAAGGTGGGGAAGAGGTCTTGCATGTAAGGGAGTTGGTCGTGTCTTAATGCATGTCTTGTGATAGGCTAAGGTAGATACTAGACCAACTGTGATTTGGCTTTGTAGATAGGGGGTTTGAGGTGTGCTCGAGTATGAGTTTCCTTCTTTGAAGGAACAGATAGGTCAGGATGAGTAGGGTTAGTTTTAGTTATGTCCTCTAACTCTAATGCATTAAAGGGATTAACATGATTAATAGAAATTACTTCTCGAGACGGCAGTCCATTGTTGTTTGAGTTAGAAACGTGATTAATGTTATTTAGGGACAATTTGTTAAAAGGCAAAGTATTAGGAGTACTATTATGTTCCAAAGCCATACCTGAACTGCGTAGATTCCTATAGACACTCGTGATTTTCCTGGCCGAATTAGTAGGAAAAGTAACCACTTTTCATTCGTCCTTGAATGATGCAGTATAATTAATTGAATTAGCATGAGTATCATGGTTAGAAGTAGTAGGCTCATTAGAAGTAGTTGTTTTTGTGTACGAGAAAACGGGTTGATTGTGTTCCATTCTACCACACTTAAACAAAACAAATTAAGCCCTTCATATACAATAGTTTGTTTATGATGGCCAACAAAAACATGGTGCAAAGTGGTTGATCCAAGGGAACCTGGATACACAACCTAGCATACCGTCCCCTTATTGTGGAAGAAGTACAGTTATCAATGGCCAGCAATTTTCCAACCTTATTGCCCAATTTCTTCAATATATGAAAACCATAAAATTCAGTTGGCAATTCAGGTAGACGTAGCCATAAAACAGAGTAATTAATTATTGTTTTAGATGGCATGAACTTTGGCTCCCATGGCCTAACAGTTAAGAAATGATTAAGAATAAACCAAGGCCCATCATTTATAGCACGCATCTTATTTTCCTCTTTCTGATTTCATCAAGTAAAAATCTGAGCCTAGGTCTACAAGTGGTAGATTCTCAGGTTTCCATAGAGCATATATTTTTTGCCTCAGTAATTGGTGTCCAATTTTCTGGCCATATAGCTTGATAATCACCGCATGCTGCCAAGGTTTATATGTTATTTCCTTTTCTTCCAGGGAAAGTGGAATAAAGCTATTAGGGTTAGTGGTGCATTCAATTCTGAATTGATAACCTGGGCAAGAGCAATATGATCATTTAAGGAAGTATTTGGAGTTGGATATTATGTGAAAGTAAGGTATGAAGATAAGACGAGGGGAGTGGTTTGAAAGGGTGTTCAGTCGTATCAATGATCATATTGATGTCATGTGGGATTGAAGAAATCTCTTTGAATGATTGTGGAGATGAAGAGGATGAAGGAATGGAGATATATGGAGGTTTAGGTGGTATGAACAAAAGCGATAGTGAATTATTGTGTGAGAGAATTATTGACATATTCACAATAAGTAAACTAGTTGTTAAAACCAAAAGAACAACTAAAAGAAAAATAAGAGAAGCATGAATTTTTTGCTGAAAATAAATAAATAAAAAGGATGGAGCAAATGTTAAACCTATTCTGGAATATTTCATTTTAATACTTGCAAGTTTTAATATTTCTATTTAAGAGAATTATTTGCTAAATTAAAATAACGCATATAAAACAAATGTAACATTCATCATTTTTGGTCTGTACGTTAATTTTCTTTCCATTAAACACTTTTACTATTAGATTTTTAACTTCTCCGTATCTTTAGACAAACGTAATAAAAGCCATATAAAAATAAAAGTAAAAATAAAACAAGAAATGCAATTAACTCAGTATTACTTTACCTATGAGAAATACATTGAGATGCAATCTTTTACCATTACAGATAGTGAATTATATGAAACTCATAGCTCAAAAGGAAGTCCTTCCTTACATTATAAACCAAAAGAGAAACAAAGAAAGAAAGGGTTTTTTTTTTTTTTATTGTTAAATTAAAAATAAAAAGAAACAAAAGAATATTGGAATGATCAGCTGATGCGGCGGCACAAGGTAATGCCATCACCAACAGGTAGCATACAAATCTCAATCCTAGGATCAACGGCTAAGGCTCTGTTAAGCTCCAATACAAAGTCCCTATAATACCTTACATATTTCCTCATTGGTGCATCAGGAGGAGCCACCACAGAACCATTCCATAGGGTATTGTCGTACCCAATCAAACCACCAACTTTCACCAAATCTATTATCCTTTTGTGATAGTTAATATAATTGTCCTTATCAGCATCCACAAATATGAAATCATATGTGCCATGATTCTTTTTCTGAAACCAAAATTAAAATGAAAATTATTAGCTTTAATGTAGGATAAAAAATGCTCAGTTTTTCGGGCTCTTGATACTATTAAATGAGTCTTCTTCGGGTAATTCGTCCAATGTAAAAATAGCTATAATATTCTAAGTCTTTTAAGGTTGTAAAATTTGTTTAACTCTTCAGCGGTAAGTTTGCTTGTCGTGGTGTGTCAGATCGCGAGTTCGAATCAGCAAAGCAGGGGAAAGACTGCCTAGAGTATTCTCTTTCCCCAGACACCCACGAAGTGGGTATTGAACTGGGTCGGCCCTTTTTTCAGGCGGTTTTAAATGACAAGAAGAGAAGATACTACAATAATATACTAAAAACGGTGAAACTATATCAATAATCAAAAATAAAAATAAAGAAATAATTAAAAGAAAAAAATAAGTTGGGAAGAACTCACATCTTCAACCAACTGATCAAGAACAGGCAAAGCAGGGCCTTCTCTAAATTCAATTTTGTGAGCCACACCAGCCTTTTCGATTATGGGCAATCCTATTTCGTAATTTTCCCTGTTAATGTCCATTGCCAATATCTGGTTTTAAAAAAAAAACATGCACGGCCTTGTTATTGGATCTTGCAGATATTATAAATAGAAGACACAAAACCATAGAAAAAATAAAAGAAATGTTTGCATTGTAAAATAGGATTAATTTTTATAAATTTATAGTAATATAAAAAAAAATGTACAAATATCTTATATCCTGTAAAATAGGTTATTTTGCATTTCATTTTCTAAGTACATTTTAACGTGACAGTACAAATTAATGTATAGAAATCAAATTCTTGTAAATTATATGTTCAATTTCTTCCAATCCCGTTGAGGAATTGTTCCCATGAATTTTCTGTGATAGGTATTTTTTTCTTTTTTTGGAAAGGATCAGGAAAGTTTTACAATTGAATTGATATATGCAATTAAGATTAGAGTAAGAATCTAGTATAAATCCAAACTCCTGCTTACCAATCTTGCAGAAATTCCCAAAAAAGTCCAACTTAAACTCCCTAACCATTAATTATATACTTGTCAAAACTAGCCAATCACATAAACAACACTAACAACCCAGTATAATCCTACTTACTGGGGTCTGGGCTAGCCAATCACATTAGATACTAGACGAAAATGAAATATCATGGATGAAACGAATAAGGTGGTGAAATACAAAAAATATATATACAAGATTCAAAAAATCTAGCAAAAAATAACTTTTTTCAATGGGTATGGTTGAAATTCATTGAAAATATATAGATACGTCAATATGCAAACTTTAAGGACATTTGGAAGTGACTTGGACTGGACAGGTATCAAAATTCGTAGTTGAAATTGGGTTCAAAAAGTTCTTCTGCGACACATGTATCAAACATATATCACGCATGTATTTCACACGCAGGTATACATAGATAAACAAGTGATACACATTTGATAGGAATATGATACATATTTGATACATAAGTGATACACATATCATTTTTTCATGGTCTTCGAATTTTTAATTCAAACTACTTCAAAACTCTACCAAATCATTCCAAAACTGAGATTCAAGCTCCTTAAGATGTATCAAATCTATTATAATAACAACCACTCAAAAGAAAGTAAAATATTAACCTTTTTTTTTGCTACAAATAGTTAATTGACTAATATTAGTAATTTTTATGAATTAGCCAATTTATGTAATAAACTACTTATAAATGGACATAACTGATAGTTTAAAAAAAAAAAAAAAAACTCAACACAAAAGTTGGTTTAATCCATCAAAGATACGCTTCCTTATTTTACTTTTCTTTGCCAATTTTTCTAAACCCACTTCCACCTAACAGGATTTTATAGAGAAAAAATGACAACAAAAAACTTTCTTCCCTTCCTCTCTTGCTTTCTTTCTTTTATGTACACTCAAATGTCCCCTTCTCGGAGGAACTTCTCATTCATTACTCCATTTATTGTTATTTTTTACGGTGGTTTGTATTACGAAATGATATATTTTTAAATTTAAAATTAATTTAATTTTAAACTTCATATTTTATTTTCGATGGCATGATATTATAGCTAGAGATTGTCTAGGACATGTTTTTAGATCATACGTAACTTTCAATAAAAAGTTATTATTTCTTTTTTTTTTATTGTTCTATATTCAATCAAATATCTTGACATAAAAAAGTAATAAAATAATAAAATTGATGGTTATCTCCTATAATATAATTAATATACCTTTCCGTCATCTGGAATAGCAAGAGCAGTAGCAAGGAGGGAGTAGCCAGTGTAAACACCAATCTCCATTGTGTTTTTGGCGTTGATCAACTTCAACAACATGTTCAAGAATTGTCCTTCATCCGCTGATGTTGTCATTAAATTCCTGTTAATTTCCAACATATACATATTTAAATTATTCAATCAGAAAAATAAAAACTACTCCCTCTATCCCAATTTAAATGACATTATTCAGATTTCGAGATTTAAATATGTTTTTGCAATTTTTTCATATTTTTTTAATACATATATAGTATTACTCACCATGGATGCTTAGCAGTCACCTCTCTGAGCTCTTTCATGGATTCTGGTTCTCTTGGGTATACACTGGTTTCAAGTATGTACTGTCAAAAGTAGAAAATTAATTAAATGGCAGTATAATCAGGAATATAGAAACATGTTTCTATATGTATGTAATCAAATAAAGTTATTCGTTCCGCATTAATTAACTTTAAATCTTAATTTGTATTAATTAAGATACTAGCCATTGCTATCTAAAACACAAAATGAAATAATTATACCTGGTAAAGAGCGTCACTTTGCAAAAGACTCTTGTGGCCAACCTCTTGGTGTTTAATTCCATTCTCTGCCATTTCTTTGATGTTTTTTTCCTACTTTTCTCTCCTTTTCGCCAATCTTTTCTCTGTTTAATTGTTGATTTTCTATGTTTTCTGAGTTTGGAATCAAGGGAATGGAACGTATATATATAGACACAAAGGAGTCTGGTTTGGACCTGTTCATTGATTATCAGCACTGCTTTCTGTTACTTTAGTTATTTTTACCATTTTGCTATGTTGCTATTGAAAACGTTTATTTCAAACTAAAGGTCTATCAAAAATAATATTTTTAAGGCTCACGTACATTTCATCATTCTCATACCCTAGTTGTTAAAATATATTTAGTATGTTCAGAGTCAAAATTTAAATTTTAAATTTTATCATTAAACACGTTATAATATCAAAGTTATGGATTCTCTCTGCTATCATTACAATATAAAGTTTTATATATTATTTTATATTTCACACCAAAAATTATAAATTTAATTGAACTCATACCTATACCGGTACATTCAACCCCCCGGATATGATGTTGTTATTGTATTACTCTTGAGTCTTGACTTTACGAGGCTGTTTCGTGGTTGGTGAGTTTTGACTTTGGGAACAAAGGAAGTAGTTAAGGATGACACTCAATCGTTAGATGATATCACGAGAAACCACATTCAACGGCTGGATTTATTTCAATAGATAATGGAAATATAATGCAAGTAGTAATCTATTTGTTTTTATTTGGTCTTGATTAGGAAGAGAGAACTTTTATTAAAGTCATGCGCAGAAGTTGTTTTACTTTGTGAAATGTATAAGAAAAATATAATCAGGCTTATTGTAGTGTTGTGGATATGTCAATTTAAATAATACTAGTCTCTACGTACGTGTCTCGCACGTAATAATTAGGACTGGGAAAAGATGAAAAGCAAAAGTATAATAAAAGATAAAATATGAGTATATATTAGAAGTGTATAACAATTAAAGCGTCTAATAATTAATGTCAAATATATATATATATATATATATGGAGTACTTGTTATCAAAATAGTGTTGATTCGAGCAACTTAATTATAAAATTTAAAAATGCTACTTTTTGTTGCTAATTCATACATTACCATGTATATGTTATTATCATTAATACCTTTTTAGTTACTTATGGACAACAAAATGGACAAGGAAGACTTACGTGCGCAAGTGAAAAAATCATTACGAAATTTGTACAACACAGTACTACTTTTTCCGTATTATTATAACTTTGGTATTCGTTAAACAGAAAAGACCTAAAAATATCATTTAATTTTTAAAAATGATCCATCCCTGTTAGTTGTTAAAAACATGCTCATTTCATGCCAGAACCGTTATACATTTGGCTCATTCATGTCATTATTGACTAACGACTCAATTTTTATTTGGCCCACCTATACCACTGCCGCTAGTCAATAATGGCATGAATGAGTCAAATGTGAAACGGCAATGTCATGAAATGAGCATTTTTTTAACGGATGAAATGAATAAACCATTTTTGAAAGCTGAGTGGCATTTTTAGACTTTTTTCGTTCATTAAATAATTATATAGCTTTTAAAATATATTTGAATTTAGTCTTTTTAAAAACATTCTTTCTAAATTTCGGTAAAAAATTTAAGTTCTTTAAGCTCTTTTAACTTCTACTTTATAATTAACTCAAACATAATTGCTTAAGTAAAAAATTACAATTACCTAAGCAAAAGCCTTGATTCATTTTGGTATGAAATATACGGTGTTTTGGATATACGAAATAGATTCAAATATACCCGTGAACTATTCGAAATAGGACAAATATACCCGTCGTTAATAGTTTGACTTAAATATGCCCAAATCGTATAATAGTTGTGCGAATTTACCATTTTTTAACGAAAATAATATTTTTTCTTTAATTAATTAAAATTAAAATATATTTTTTAAAGCAATTTCTCTGAAAGTTTTTCTTTTACTAAAAACTGAAGAAAAAAACGAAAATATTTTTTTCCAATTTTTACAAAAGAACTGAAAAATATTTTCTAAAATAATATTTTGGTAAAAACAGAAATAAATCTAAAAAACAATATTCTAAAGCAATATATTTGTAAAAACTGAAATAAAAATGAATTTATTTTACTAAAAATAGAAAAAATGAAAAGAAGTTGCTTTGAAAAAACTAAAAAATTATTTTCTAAAATAATATTTTTGTAAAAACAGAAATAAAATCTAAAAAGTAATTTTCTAAAGCAATATTTTTGTAAAAATTGAAAGCAAAATCTGAATTTATTTTTACTAAAAGTTAAAAAAAGCCAAACAAAAATTGCTTTAAAAAAACAGAAAACTTATTTTCTAAAACAATGATTTTTGTAAACTCTAGAAAAAAACTGAAAAGCAATTTTTTAAAGCAGTAAATACTGGAAAAAAACTGATTTTTTTTAACTAAAAACTAATAAAAAGAGAATTTTTTTTTTTCAGTTTTTACGAAAACATTCCTTTAGAAAATTAATTTTCAACTTTTTTTTAGTTTTTACAAAAACAATTGTTTTAGAAATTATTTTTCAGTTTTTTAAAAGAGTTATTTTTCTAAAAACTGGAAAAAATATTTTGATATTAATTAATTAACAAAAGAAAAGAAAACATATTATTTTCGTTAAAAGGGACAAATTTGTATAACTATTGGACGATTTGGGCGTATTGGGCCAAACTATTAATGACAAACCTATTTGTCCTATTTCAAATAGTTCATGATCATATTTGGACTTTTTCCGTCGAATATATAAGAAGAATCCTATTGCAATTGTAATGGTTTTATTTTATAGAATTTTTGTTTGATAGCTTCCGACGCTCATGGAATGACTTCAAAAGTTGATTTTAAATTTCTTTAGACAAACGCAGATTAGTGCGAAGCAGTAATTGTTAACAGATGTGATTTTCTAACTTAAGTACGTTCGAGAACATAATTGTAATTATAGGTGACATATGAGGTGTTATTGTAAGTTATTTTCTTACGAATAATGTGGGCTAATAGGTTAAGGCCCATGAATAATATTTAATAAATGAGCAAATCACATCCATCCGATTGGTTACTTGATGGACGTATCAGATTAAGTAAAAATCTCTATAAATTGGTCTTCTCCCCACCCATTAGGGTTACTATTTTTCCTTTTTTCCATCTCTAAAGTCGACAGTAACGAAAGGTAGGGCAAAGGGCGAGAAACCAATTTCAATTAACGCTTCCGCTTCAGGTATATTTCTATTACAATTATATGTAAGATTATCATGTTCAAGCTGTTTGTTTTCACCTAAATTCTGCCGATTTAGGTTTACAATTTTATTTTTTATTTTACTTTGTTTACCTAAAAGTTAATGTATTGATACGAAGTCCGATCGAGACCATCAGGTATGACATAATTCTTTATTTCCTCTTGGGCCATTTAGTTGATGAAATTATTTACTGTTTATTTTATGTATGTAATTAATGTATATAGTTTGTTAGTCTCCAAAATGACCAAACTAGATTGTTTAAAATATTCACATGCATAAAATTTTATAATCTCTATTTCGTGTGTGCACTTATGTTATATAGTTTGTTAGTTACCAAAGTTGCCAAACTTTTGTTTATGAAAATATGCATACATAAAATTATAGTTTATCCATGAAATTAATGAAATGACTATAGTTAAAAAAATTAGTGGATAAATTAATTTTTACTATTGCTAGAACTTAAAGATTTACACAAAGGTGAATCAATTATTCTATGAATAGTGAATATGATGAGGCAAATTAATATTCTTAGTCAGATATATATTGTCTGTCCAAAGATGACATATATATATATATATATATATATATATATATATATATGTGTGTGTGTGTGTGTGTGTGTGTGTGTGGTTAAAAATATTTAGTTACCTATTAAAGACTAAATGACATTTAAATTATGATAGTGTGTCGTAGTATCTACCCAAAGGAGAATTGTGATATGCTTTAATTGTTTTGTTGAATCCATATTGATTTGTGAGCATATATTATCTATTTTGAGCTATTCCTTTTCATTTGCTTGCTTCGTCTGTTACTATGTTCAATGGTTGAACTTCTCTGAATGGTGTGAACAAGTCCAGTTCCACTTAGGTGTAATAGATCTTGACTTGGATCTGCTGAATGATAGGCCCGCTGCTATTACTGATTTGAGCAATGCGGGTGAGAAATCATTCCATAAAGCATGGGAACGCTCTAACAGGCTAAGCCTTATGTTTATGCGAATGAATATTGCCAACAACATTAAGAGTACCATTCCACAAACAGAAAATGCAAGGAATACCTGAAGTTTGTGGAAAACGTTTTCGTTCTGCAGATAAGTCTCTCGCTGGTACACTAATGGCTGAACTCACGACCATGAAGTTTGACGGAACGCGTAGTATTCAGAATCATATCATCAAGATGACTAACATTGCGGCAAGACTTCAGACCATGGGGATGAAAGTGGATGACTCCTTCTTGGTGAAGTTTATTCTGAACTCGTTACCTTCTGGGTATGGACCTTTTCAAATTAACTATAATACTATTAAGGATAAGTGGAATGTTAGTGAATTGGCCAGTATACTTACTCAGGAGGAGTCAAGACTTAAGAAATAAGGGAGTCATTCAATTAACCTCATGGGTCAAGGAGCTGGTAAAGGACTTAAAGTGAAGGCCAACAAGTTCAAGAAAAAGAAAGCACCTGCTAAAGCTCAACAGGATGCTAACAAGGAACGTAAGGCAGATACGTGTTGTTTCTGTAATAAGGAAGGTCACTATCAGAAAGATTGCATGAAACGTAAAGATTGGTTCGAAAAGAAAGGTAAAATTAGTGCTTTTGTATGATTCGAATCAAATTTAATAGAAGTTCCTAATAATACTTGGTGGCTTGATTCTGGTGCAACTGCTCATGTATCTACTACGTTGCAGGGATTCCGTACGATCCAAACCACAAATCCAAATAAGGATTTCTTGTTCATGGGAAATCGTATGAAGGCTCCAATTGAAGGCATAGGGACTTATCGTTTGATCATGGAGACTGGACGTCACCTTGATCTATTGCAGACTTTTTATGTACCTTCAGTTTCTAGGAATTTGATTTCTCTTTCAGGACTTGATGTTTATGGATTTGATTTAAAGTTTGGAAATGGATGTTTCAATTTAAATAAGAATGTTATTTTTATGGTTCTGGTTTTCTTAATGATGGTTTATATAAATTGAAACTCGATATTGGTTTTTCTGAATCTATTCTTAATGTTCAAGATAATGTTGGAATTAAACATAGTTCACTAGATGAAAGTTCTGCTTACTTTTGGCACAGACGTTTGGGTCATATATCCAAAGAAAGGTTAGAGAGATTAGTAAAGAATGAGATTCTTCCGACTCGAAATTTTACTGATCTTACTATATGTTTGGATTGCATTAAGGGAAAGCAAACCAAGCATAATAAGAAAGGTGCCATAAGAAGCACCTAGCTTCTTGAAATTATACACACTGATATTTATGGACCCTTTAATGTTCCATCTTTTGGTGGAGAAAAATATTTTATCACTTTTATCGATGACTTTTCACGTTATGGATACATCTATTTGCTGAAAGAAAAATCTCAAGCAACAGATGCTCTCAAGGTATTTGTTAATGAGGTTGAAAGACAATTAGATAAAAAGGTGAAAATCATTAGGTCAGTGTGACGACCCGGCCCATCGTCACAGGAATTACCACCCCGTTACCTTTTATTTATATGTTTCATGTTTCTTTATCGATGTTCGAGTCTATCGGGTGAGTTAGGAGTGATTCTGGTTGAAAATGAGGCATATAGCCTTTTGAAATGAAACTTGATTATGAAAAGTCAATCTGGAGTTGACCATGTAGTTAGAGGGCTCAGAATCGAATTCTGATGACTCAGTTAGTTCCATGAGGTGATTTGTGACTTAGGGGAGTGATCGGAATTGAATTTGGAGGCAGGGGTATACAATCTGGATAGTCAATGTAGTTGCCCGCGTCCGTAGGACCTAACTCTCTCCAGCTTATCTTTATTTCTGTTTTGTCTATTTTCGCACTTGAGCACAATTGTATACACTATCTCACTTCATATATTCTGGTAGAGGATCGTGACTTGTGATTCCTGGTGTATTGGGAGGTTTTACTGGTTTGGGATGTGTAATCCCAATATTTGGATATTTTCGTTATTACCGTTCTATCATTGTATATGCCTAAAAGGGGTTAAATGTGAGATGTTAGCTCCGTGATTTCTGTTCATTGGTCAGGCTGGCCTAGCATTGTGCTGGGCGCCATCACGATCGGGTTTGGGGTCGTGACAAGTTGGTATCAGAGCCTAGGTTACTAGGCTTCATGAGTCTTGAGCCGGTTGGTAGAGTCTTGTGGATCGGTACGGGGACGCCTGTACTTATCCTCGGGAGGCTGCGAACCTTTAGGAAACACTTCACATTTCTTGAACTCTGTCGTGCGATCTTGTTGTTTTGAGAATTGAACTTCTGTATTCCATTCTCTCACAGATGGCGAGAACTCGAGCTTCAGGACGAGGTGGATGACCATCGTTGCCACCTGCTAGAGGCCGTGGGCGTGGCCGTGGCCGAGGTAGAGGTAGGGCAGCTGAGGCAGTGCTAGCTGACCCGCCTGTTGTACCTATTCAGGGGTAGCCCGCAGTGGTTCATGCTCCAGTAGCCCCAACTCAGGCCCAGATGGTGTCTATTGCCATTCCTGGTCTTCAGGAGACTCTGGTCCAGATATTATCAGTATGTTCTGGATTGGCTCAGGTAGTATCAGATACCGCTACAGCAGCGACATCCCAGACAGGAGGTGGTCAGCAGATCCCTGCAGCTCGCACACTTGAGCAGGTGGTACAGGGACTTCAGACGCCATAGGCGGTCCCAGCTCAAGCAGTTGCACTAGTTATTCCAGTTGCACCAGCTCCAGAGCATGTGGTACAGGTTATGCTAGAAGACGAGCAGCGTCGCCTATAGAGATTTGGTAGACTCCAGCCACCTCATTTCGGTGGTACTGAGGGCGAGGATGCCCAAGGTTTCTTAGATAAGTGCCAGAGGATGCTACGTACAGCTGGTATTCTTGAGTCCAGCGGAGTTTCATTCACTACTTTTCAGTTTACTGGTCCGGCGTTCGATTGGTGGGAGGAGTTTGAGAGGCGTAGGCTTGCGGGAGCAGCACCTCTTACCTGGCAGCAGTATTCTACTCTCTTCTTAGAGAAGTATGTACCTCAGTCCCGTCGTGAGGAGCTTCATCGCCAGTTTGAGTGGTTGGTACATGGCGACATGTCAGTGACACAGTGTGAGCTGAGATATACCCAGTTGGCTAGGCATGCCACATGCATGATCCTGACTGATAGGGAGAGGATTACGAGGTTCATTGATGGCCTAAACTACTCCATTCGCATTCTGATGACCAGAGAGAGTATTATCATTATCATTTGAGCAGGTTGTGGATATGGTACGCTCCATTGAGGCGGATGGTCGCCAGGAACGGGAGGAGCGGGATGCCAAGAGGCCTCGAGGTTCTGGTAGCTTCAGCGGTGCTCCATCTAGAGGGCAGTTTTAGCAGGGCAGAGGTCGCTCATCTAGACCTTCTCATTCAGGCTGCCCTGAGCAGAGTGGAGCTTCTTCTGGTCGTGGTCGCCAGGAATTCCAACAGGGCCAGTCTTCACTTAGTGCCCTCCCAGCTCAGAGTGCAGCACCTACTACTTCTTCAGCCCAGGGTTCGTCTGCGGCGAGGGGTTCCCTTCAGTCCCCTTCTCCAGCACCAGGTAGTTGTTTTGAGTGTGGCGAGTTTGGCCACATGAGGAGGTAGTGCCCTCGACTTCGTAGGGACAGGTCGCAACAGAGGGATCAACCCTTCTCTTCAGCACCATCTCAGGCTAGCAGAGGTGGGGGTCAGTCTTCTCGTAGTTGCCCCAGAGGTGAAGAGAGATCCAGTGGGGGCTAGACACGATTCTATGCACTCCCTGACAGGCGTGATACGGTTACCTCCGATGTAGTAATTACAGGTATCATTTCTATCTGTCACAAAGATGCCTCTGTTCTATTTGATCTCGGGTCCACATATTCGTACGTGTCTTCTTAGTTTGCACATCATTTGGGTACGACCCGTGGTAATCTTGATTTTCCTGTTCATGTATCCACCCTAGTGGGTGATACGATTGTTGTGGATCATGTCTATAGATCCTGTGTTATTTCTATTGGGGGTCTTAAGACCCAGATAGATCTGTTATTGTTAGGAATGGTGGACTTTGATGTGATATTGGGCATGGACTATTTGTCTCCGTGCCATGCTATATTGGACTGTCATAATAAGACAGTTACATTGGCTATTCCTGGTATTCCTTAGATTGAGTGGCAGGGTTCGACTGATTACGTCCCTAGCCGTGTTATTTCATTCTTAAAGGTTCAGAGAATGGTTGAAAAGGGGTGTTTGTCATATTTTGCATTTGTGAAGGATGTGGGAGCTGAGTCTCCTAGCATTGATTCTGTACCTATTGTGAGGGACTTTCCAAATGTATTCCCCTCAGACCTGCCTGGTATGCCACCGGACAGGGACATTGATTTTGGCATTGACTTGGTGCGGGGCACCCAACCCATTTCTATTCCTCCTTATCGGATGGCACCAGTTGAGCTGAAGGAATTGAAAGAACAGTTTTAGGAGCTTTTGGATAAGGGATTTTCATCCATTGCTTCTTCTTTGACTAAGTTGATGCAAAAGGGTGCACCATTCGTGTGGTCGGATGCGTGCGAGGAGAGCTTTCAGAAGCTCAAGACAGCTTTGACCACAGCTCCAGTATTAGTGTTACCATCAGCTTCAGGTTCATATATTGTATATTGTGATGCCTCGAGAGTAGGGCTAGGTTGTGTATTGATGCAGGAGGGTGGAGTGATTGCTTATGCTTCTCGGCAGTTGAAGCCAAATGAGAAGAACTACCATGTTCATGATTTAGAGCTAGCTGCCATAGTTCATGCCTTGAAGATTTGGAGGCACTATTTGTATGGCGTGTCCTGTGAGGTGTATACCGATCATCGTAGTCTCCAGCATTTGTTCAAATAGGGGGATCTTAATTTGAGACAGCGGAGATGGCTTGAGTTGCTCAAAGATTATGACATTACTATTCTATATCATCCGGGGAAGGCCAATGTGGTTGCCGATGCTTTGAGCCGAAAGGCGGTCAGTATGGGCAGCTTGGCATATATTCCAGCTGAGGAGAGATCATTTGCTTATGATGTTTAGGCGCTAGCCAATCGGCTAGTGAGGTTAGACATTCGTGTTGGCTTGTGTTGTATCTCGGTCTTCCTTATATGATCGTATTCGTGAGCGCCAGTATGATGATCCACACTTGCTTGTCCTTAAGGATAGAGTTCAGCATGATGATGCCACAGATGTCACTATTGATAGTGACGGTGTATTGAGGATGCAGGGCCGGATATGTGTGCCCAATGTTGATGGCCTTTGTGAGTTAATATTGGAGGAGGCCCATAGCTCGCGATATTCTATCCATCCAGGTGCCGCGAAGATGTACCAAGACCTGAAATAACATTATTGGTGGAGAAAGATGAAGATGGACATTGTTAGACATGTAGCACGGTGCCTCAACTGTCAGCAGGTTAAGAACGAGCATCAGAGGCCCGGTGGCATGTTTCAACGTATTGATATCCCCGAGTGGAAGTGGGAAAGGATCACTATGGACTTTGTTAGTGGACTCCCTCGGACAATGAGGAAGTTTGATTCAGTTTGGGTGATTGTGGATAGGCTGACCAAGTCAGCTCATTTAATTCATGTGTGTACTACATACTCCTCGGAGCGATTAGCTGAGATATTCATTCGGGAGATCGTTAGATTGCATGGAGTCCTAGTTTCTATTATATCCGACAGAGGTACTCAATTTACCTCATAGTTCTGGAGGACATTTCAGCGTGAGTTGGGATCCCAAGTTGAGTTGAGTACTGCATTCCATCCTCAGATGGACAAACAGTCCGAGCATACTATTCAGATCTTGGAGGATATGTTGAGAGCTTGTGTTATTGACTTCGGTGGTCATGGGCTGATTACTTGCCTCTCGCAGAGTTTGCCTATAACAACAGCTACCAATCCAGTATTCAGATGGCGTGGTATGAGGCCTTATATGGGAGACGGTGTAGATCTCTAGTTGGTTGGTTTGAGCCCGGTGAGGCAAGGTTGTTAGGGACAGAGTTAGTCTAGGATGCTTTGGATAGGGTGAAGGTGATTTAGGATCCTTATCGCAGACCCATTCCTGCATTTGCATAGACCATTTTTCAGACCTTCAAATTTTACTCTACGCGATTGCAATCCTTCTTACGCGATCGCACTGAAGAAAATACCTGGGCAGAATATAACATTTCAAAAACAAAGGTTCTTCCATTTTTACAAAAAACTCAAGCTAGAGAGCTCGATTTTTAGAGATTTTTTAAGGGATTTTCAGAGGCAACTATTGGGTAACGATTCCTTACTCTCTTATGATTAATACCCACTAATCTAATCTCGAATTCAACCTTTAATTTTAGATTTTGAATGAAACTTGGGGTAAAATCCTTAGACCTAATTGTGATGATCTGAGGGGGGAATTTGACCTCATATTTGGGAGAATTTTACATGGTTAGACTCGTGAGAGTACGAGGGTTTTGAAGTAAAAATATTTCGATTCTGAGACGTTGTCTGGAGGGGCATTTTGGTTATTTTACCCATTTTGTGACTTAGCTTTAATTTTAACTGTGTAATTAGTTACTTGCAATATTATTTACAATATGCAATTGGTTTGTATAGAGTTGGGCCATTCGGAGTCGGATACCTGCGGCAAGGGCATTGTTTCTTAGCGGTTTTGTACCGGTTCGAGGTAAGTGGCTTGTCTAACCTTGTGTGGAGGACCTCTTCCCTTAGGATATCTTATATGTTGATTTAAATTCCTTGTACACAAGGTGAAGAGCGTGTACTTGTCAAAAATTGTTGAAAAACTGTACTTGAATTGCTCAAACTGTGTTTTCTCTGTTATTTGACTGAATTAAGAGCAAGATGTATCTTGTGTTAGTTAAAGGAGTATGAATAGATAGAATTAACTATCTAATTGCTTAATTTCCTTAATTGAAATTATGTGGAACATGTTGGGTTAGAACTTAACTGTTATTGGTAGTTGTGTTTTCCATTCTCTGAGTATTTTTCTATGTGTTTGGTTGTGTTTGCATTGTGGACTGCGGGTTGAATTCCCGGAGATCCTTATTACTGAGATGAGTGGACTGTGGATTCGATTCCCGTAGATCCTTATTACTGATATGAGTGGACTGCGGGTGTGATTCCTGGAGATCCTTGTTACTGATATGAGTGGACTGCGGGTTCAATTCCCGGAGATCCCTGTTACCGAGATGAGTGGACTACGAGTTCGATTCACTGAGATCCTTGTTACTGAGATGAGTGGATTGCGAGTTCAATTCCCGGATATCACTGTTACTGAGATGAGGACTACGGTTTGATTCCCGGAGATTCTTGTTACTGAAATGAGTGGACTATGGGTTCAATTCCCGAGAGATCCACGGACAGCTGAGGGACACTTGTTATGTTACTTTGTTGTTAGTTTAATTGCTAATGACTTGTAGTTTCTATTCTGTTTTTGCTGTCATTTCACATTATTTACTGTTTTACACTATTCGATACTGTTATTATATTATTCTCGGTAGGGCCCTGAACTTCCTCGTCATTTCTACATCGAGGTTAGGTTTGGCACTTACTCAGTACCACTGTGGTGTACTCATGCTACTCTTCTGCACACTTTTGTTGTGCAGATCCTGGCACTTTTGATCGAGCGCATTATTGGTGATTGCAAAGCTACTTTGGGAGACTTGAAGTATGCATCTGCTGCAGCCGCAGATCCAAAGAGTCTCCTTTCACTCTTCCTTATAGATAGTAGTTCATTTCATTTTTGCTCGGTTTTATAGATATTTATGGATGATAGAGCCATAACTTAAATTCTTTAGCCTGTTTGCCCGTGATTTTCCGAGTCTTGGAGTTTGTTTTCAGTATTTTGAGTTGGAGTGTATGTGCCAGGCGACACTCATTACATTTTCTTATGTTAATCAATATTAGTTTTATTGTTTTGGTAAAGGTTGTTAAATTTTTGCAATGTGTTACGCTTACCTAGTCACGAAGATTGGGTGTCGTCATGACAGGTTCACGATTGGTGAGCTAGTGTCGTGACACTAACCAATTGTAATAGCCCATACTTGCAACTCCGGGTGAGACCAATTGTAATAGCCCATACTTACAACTCCGGGTGAGACCATGTGATATACTAAACAACCCAAACACTTGAAATGATGGCCTCTACTTACAGCAATTGCTCACAATAACCAAATACTGATAGAAAAATCTTTTTATTAGCTATAGTATTATTCCAACACTTTCAAATATTGCCAACGGCAACTGAAACACACGATAAATCGAACCCACCTCTCAGATCGACCATTCATGAATCCATTTCCCTTTTTGACTGATACTACAACAGATTTCCGAGCCAAACCTCGATATTACCTTTCTAACAAGCTGAAATCAAATTTGTTCGTACTCATTAATGACTCTAATGATCACTTCGACTCCAACACACCACTCTGGTGATATGACACCTCAATACAGGCCTAAGGCACAACTTGCGTAATACACGCTCCAATGAGAAGCAGTCCGAACACACTCAAATCATGACAAATGACTCAACGAAAGAGATGTACCTCAAACTCATCAATACCATCATAGAATAGAACACATGAATCTGCCCCAAAAGGTCATAATCAATAATCCATATACCGAGTAACGCTCGATCACTTTTCCTGTTCGACATCCACTACGAATCTCGATAGCACCGCACTATATGTGCCCACAGTCCCAAAATCATAACGCTGCACAGTATCGAAAAAGAAGCTTAGAGATCTCCCCAGATCACTAGTAGGTTCAATAATGATCAATCAACCTATTCTTCATCAATACTATTTAGGACTAACCAAGCCAACTCAATCTAAACACGTATCCAATCATCTTACTAACAAACTCATTACCAAGAAGCCTGAAGCTTCTTCTTCCACTACTATAGCTCATGACGGAGTCGAACAATACGGTGTTTAACACCAAATCAATACCAAAATCCACAATCTCATTTGGCGACATGCCCGGCCACAAGGAATGCATCCAAAAAAGTCCTTCAATGACGGAACTGAAGCAATGGTAGAAACCTCTATAATGACATCTGTCACAAAGACCCAATTAAGGGAAGCAATCCTTCCCAGTTGTCTGTTGGTCTTTGGAACACAACCATTCTACTAGAACATAGTCTAATGCACCTCGCCAAGCAACCTGTGGCATTTTCTGATATAACCCATAACACAATAGTCTAGAATAACCCAACACTGAGACAACAGTCTGAAATATAATATCATAACCCAAATTTAATATACCACAAAAAATATTCAAAAATTTCCCTGTGCTATCAACAAACCTAAATATCCACCGTCGATCTAACAAGAGAATGCTGCAATACCACCAAGGTATTATCAGTTTACATTACCTTGCCTTTTTTACTGAATATATACCCCCGTCAAATCACTAGAATAGCAATACCATTTCCTTAATCATCTGAAGATCGATCATTTACTCACCTGCAGTTGCCCGTGCTGCTTAAGAATTTAATGACTTTCCATTATGAACTGAACCAAAATCTTGAACACACAAATCTCCGTTCTCTACAACCTACTGCGTATACCATAACACACTAGGATACATGAGAACTCCATCTCCCTTTTCCTAACCACAAACATCTATGTATTTGTTTTAGTCAAGAACTCTCCATCAATCCCATCTAGAGGAGGAATCACTACACTTTCCATGCTTCGCATGCCCATTGAAAATATATATACATCTCCATATCACGGTAAAGACTCAACAAGAACTCTCTCCCAATTCCATTTCACAAGCTAAACTGCCAGGACTGAATCTTTCTACCCAAACCAAACATGCAAACTGCCAGCACTCAAGAACTTTGCTGCACAATACTTGTAAGGCACATTACCTCGAACGCATACAAGAATTAATCATATCCTTACCATATCATTTCGGTTTATTATCAAGCTATTCCATTTATCCAATTTCCTTCCTGATGCATCTTTAATTTGATATTCTCTCTTCCTGTAGCACCACAATGCCTCAATCCGGGTCTACCACACGAGACTCAAACATAAGACCACACTATCTAAGACCCATAGGCCACCAAATACTCCCTCAATGCTTCCCAAAAATATCACGTTCCAGAATACTTTACCTCGTAGAACTTTCGGCAAATCTAAAATTCATTCCCATTACTTTCCAGATACTGATACATAGAATCCTATAATTAACATAAAATTCCACAAGTCTTGACCTTTTCTAATGAAAACACCGTCTCTATCCACTTGCACAACCTTAAGACATATGATTATTACATGCAAAATCTTGAACTCCATAAAACCATTATCGAGAGTCATTCACTCTTATACAACTGTAAATTACATGACTTAACAAAAAGATCCACTCATGCCTTATTAGCACCCTGACACCGCAGACATGATCTCATACCAATATAAACGACCATCTTCATTATCTATACACTGAGCACTCCTTACCAGCAACAGCTCAAGACATCCTATTATTTCACACATCTATGAAGTATCATATAACCTTTATCAAAATTTTCCTTCACGCGTGCCATCCTCGGCTCAATTTCTGCAACCAGAACTGATCCACTAGCATACCTCGGACAGAACCAACATAGCACATAACCATGCAACCAGGTAATCAGTAGAAACCTCCCCAACTTGGCTCGAAGCCATCCATAAGAACACATTCAATAATACACTATACTTTTACTCTAATGATGACACAATATTATAGTGAGATTAAAATCAAATCATCTACTAGTTTATGAAAAGACAGATCCTCAGATACTGAAATCCTCTGCAAGCCTCGTATTCATCCCCACATCAGCGGAGTCCACTCTGTGAAGCGACCCAAATATTCAAATTATAACACGTACCTTTCAATTACACATGAGATCTTCTAACAATGTACATAAGAATCTTACCCCTTAAGAACACTCCACAGGAGATTACCCACCTGCTTCGCCTTAATTTAGTATTTCCGCACACCTTCCACCATTATATACGTTACACATCTGAGTCTGAACTCATACTACCACATGTAATGTACTTTAAATTCCAACTAAGAGACATGAAAATATTCTTCACACGCCCATGACTCATGCTACACATCAAATCACAATAGTAATCGAACACTTAACAGTTCATCTATTATCTAGTAGACTTCTTCATCATTACCAAAATAACATAGATACACCTCGCAGTGCTAATGTACTCATCATATGGATATCCAGCCGACATTTTGGCTAATAAGGACAACACTGAACATATAAGTTCAAAACACTTGCTCGCACAATCAACACCTAGGTGCTCAAGCCATAGGCAAAGATTCGGCCTCAAGTCCTCCAAACTGGCCCAACATACTCACAAGGATTAGCTTTTGCCCCTCGATCGAGGAATCACAAGACATCAAGGCACATACCACACTGAGTGCTCACGTGCGCACACAGACATGTGGAAGGAATTTCAAGAGTTATATCCCAAGTTGAAACAAGTATGCACGATAAGGATTCCAAGAATGGGAAGTTTTCCTAAAGGTTCTACAACCTCTCGAAGATAAGTACAGACGTCTCCATACCGATCCGTGAGACTCTACTAACCGGCTTATGACTCATGAGGCCAAGTAACCTAGGTTGTGATACCAACTTGTCATGACCCCAAACCAGGTCGTGATGACGCCCAACATAACTGCTAGGCAAGCCTGACCATTTTCACTCTCAACCCAAACATCAAGCTCCAAAACAACTTATTTGAAATTCATCATCTACAATAAGGTTAATAGTTTTGATTTATTGATAGAAATACGCTAAATACCGAGACAATGCGAAGTATACTCCCAAAGACTTGGGGGTCATAAGTCTAGAGCCTCTAATAGTACCATATAATAAGACTGTAATAGTACATAGTCTGAGATCTTGCGGAATGACAAAAAATAAGGGATATGGGAGGAGTCGGGTCCTGCGGACGTCAGGCAGCTACCTCGACAACTCCGGTAAAATTTCGAAACAGAAACTATCTCAGCTAAGCTCCCAAAGTACCTGAATCTGCACACATGGTGTACGGAGTAAAGTGAGTACTTCCAACTCAGTGGTAACTAATAATGCTGAGAGGCAAGTAATCATGCAAGAGCACTCCGTCATTCTATAAATAACAATACAACTCTTTTAGAAATAGTAAAACAATGTAAAACCCTTTAGCAAATATCTGGCTCAATTTAAAAACCTCCTTTGAAAGTATCCCTTTTTCAATAGTCAAGTATAGGAACGTATATCAGGTAGTACAAATCCACACATAAGTCAGCCCCTCGGGCGCAACACTCCTTTAACAAATAACACCAGGGTATCTGGTCAACAAGGCAAGTAATACATGTATGCCAATGGTATATGAGTGCTAAATATCGTGCCATGTAGTACAAACAAAAACCAATGCATGAAATCTATTCAATGCACATGAACGCTGTGGCATACAACCCAATCCATTTGGGTACCCGCGCTCACTGTGGGGGTTCAGACTCCGGAGGGGCTCCTATAGCCCAAACGCAATATCAATATACCACCGACGTGGCGTGCAGCACGATCCATGCATAGTCTAGAATGCACACATAACACTGCAACGATGATCAGCCCGATCCATACTCAGTCCGAAAATATATATAATCCCCTTGGGAAATAGTAAAATAGCAGTTCTCAGCTAAAATATTAGTAAAATATCATTTATGTTTTCAAATCTTAGAAAGATGCCTGAGTTTGTAAAAAAATATTTTAAACCTTGGACCGATATAAAAAATATGCACAGTAATGCAAAAATAGTGATATTAATCCCCGAGAGATTCGAATAATCGGCACAAAGCCGAAAACATGGCAATCAGCCCAAATCATGATAGCATCAAGTAGGTTTCAGTCAATTACACAGTAAAACTCAACAACCGGGATGGACCAAATCACAATCCCCAACGGTGCTCTATCCCACGCTCATACCTGGCATGCTAGTCACCACAATACAACATTTTGATGTGGAAGTCCGGGGTTTCAAACCCTCAGGACATCATTTACAAGTATTACCCACCTCGAACCGAAGAAATCTCAAGCTTGTGACGCCTTTTCCCCTCAAATCGGCCTCCACGCGCGTCGAATCTAGCCAAAATAGAGCGAATACATCACTATATGCAAATGGGATAATACCCAATCGAAAACAATCGAATTATAGCAAAAACTTTGAAACTAGCAAAATCCAAGCCCCAAGCCCGCTTCTAGAAAAATTACAAAACTTACATTACAAGATTCCTCGTCTCGTCATGAGTCCGTACATACCAAGAACTCCCAAATCCGAGCTCGAATGACCTATCAAATCCAAATTTGAGATATCAAAACTCAAGCCCTAGCTTTACCCCTTTTTGGTGAATTTCAACCAATTTCCATATTAGTTCTACCATAGACTTGACTAATTAGGCGAAGGAACATACGTCCATGCAATCCTCCTCGAATCCCTCTTGAATTTACCCCAAAGAGCTCTCAAAATACTCAGCAATGGAGTGAAAATGACTAAAACCCGCGGATGAAATATTATAAAACAAGTCTGCCCAGGTCCAGCATTTCCTTCTACGCGAACGAGGTCAAATCCACGCGTTCACGATGCACAAATTTTTCTTGACCAAAATAACCCCTACGCAATCGCGATACCATCACTGCGAACGCGAAGCACCACTGACCGACCTTCCGCAATCGCAAACCAAATAACATGAATGCGAAGAGCATTAACTTACTTGCCAAATTCCTTCAACGCGAACGCGACATAGCTTGTGCGAACGCGAAGCAAAGTCCTCTAACCTTCCGCGAATGCGGACCCACGAACATGAATGCGTAGAGAAAATCACCTGCCTCCCAAAAATCTTCTACGCAATCGCGATACCACACCCACGATCGCGAATCACAATTACTCTACAACATTAAGACAGCAAAATCTATAACTCAAAATGCCAAGATTTGTTCGATCGACCATCCGAAACTCACCCAAGGCCTCCGAGACCTCAACCAAAAGCACCAATGCATCCTAAATCCTCATTCAAACTTGTTTCAATTATCAAAACATATCTAACAACACCAAAGTTATCAATTCTCATTGGATTCAAGCCTATGTTCTTTAATAACTTCCGAAATGCACTTTCAATCAAAAACCCAATCAAACGACATCCGAATGACCTGGAATTTTGCACACATATCCTAATTTACCTAACGAAGCTACAACAACTCTAGGAATTCCATTCTGACCCTCAGATCAAAATCTCACTTATCAACCGGAATTCGCCAAAATTCAAACTTTGCCAATTCAAGCCTAATTCTACACCAGACCTCCAAATTCAATTTCGATCGCACTCCTAAGTCATAAATCACCTCCTAAACTAACTAATTCATCGCAAAACACATCCGAGCCCTCTCACTCACAAGTCAACTTCTGGTTGACTTTTTTCAAGACAAGTCTTCCTTAAAGAGACTAAGTGTCTCATTTTCTACCAAAATCAATCCAAATCAATTCTAACACACCAAACACTAATAACAAAACATGAAGAAACATGAAATGAGGGAAACAGAGTAGTAATACATGAGACAACGGGTCGGATCGTCACAATACAAAATTGAGAAAAAATAACTAAACTAATCATATTGTTGTCCCAAAAAGGGTGGCTACTGCACAAAGCAAATTGTTGTCGAAGAAGAAGTAGCTAGGTGTATAGTGTTGTCCAAGGAGGAGTCGGTTACCAAGAAGAAGCTGGCGGTGAGGAGTAGAGTCCAATATATGGAATACTAGAGCAGATCTAATATGAAGTTTTGGTTCCTTGTTGTCTTTATTTTATGGAACTAGTATCTATGAACGTGCATTGCACGTTAATAATGACACGTGATGATTTAAACATTTATTTATAAGAAATAACAATAAAATTCAATTAATTAAAGAAATTTTATGTATAATAATACAACAATCATGTAAATGCTGAAAAATATTATTATATTAGCATAATACATGAATTTAAAATAAAATGACATCATCAAAACTTACACAAATAATCAATTTTATCATGTTAATTAGATAATTATGTATTATATAGTTTAAAAGTTTATAGTGTGATGGTATCTTAACCAACACTTTTTTGTTGACAATATTTTTGTGTGTATGTTTCCTCCTAATGTTTTGGTTGATCTGCCTTAACCAGAGCTTTTGTTGTCGATCTTGATATATGTGACGACCCAAAGGGTCATCACCTATTTTCCTCACTTGTTCTGCACTTCCGAGGCCTTGAAAACCTCACTTTATATTGCCTCGATTTATGTGCATGATCCGAGCATGTAGCCGGAAATATTTTGTGATAGAATAAATGAATTCTATGAGAAATTTGAAGAAAAATGATATTAATATTGATATGGTTGACTCCGGTTAACATTTTTGGTAAATGGACCCGGACCCGAGATCGGACGGTCCCGAAGGTCCATAGGAAAATATGGGACTCGGGCATGTGTCCGGAGTCGAATTTTGAGGCCTAGAGCCTAAGTTATGAATTTTTCTGTTAAATTATTTTTGCTGAAACTATTAAAGGAAAATGAATTAAATGACCTTGGTATCGGGCTCGTATTTTGGTTTCGACGCTCGGTACAAGTCTTAAATAATATATATGTGCTTTTTGCAAAGTTTGGTGACATTTGGATGTCGTTTGATGTGTTTTGAACCTTGAGTTCCAAATTTGAAAGTTATGAAACTAAAAAGGATGATAATCATGAACTTATGGCTTGATTTGATGAAAACGATGTTATATTGGCAATGTGACCGCACGAGCAAGTTTGTAATATGTTTTTGATGTTGTGTACATGTTTGGTTTGGAGCCCGGGGGGCTCGGGTAAAGATTTGATAGGCCGTTGGAGCAATTTCTGAAAAATAACACAGCTGGGTTTTCACCCAGCTGGTGTCTTCGCAAATGCGAAAAATTTATCGCAAATGCGAAGGGGGCAGACCAGGCCAGTGTTCGCAAATACGATGAATGCCCAGAAGTCCTTGGGTTCGCAAATGCGAATTAAACCTCACAAATGCGAGGCATTCAGTAATCCGCCTAGGTTCGCAAATGTGAACTTATTGTCGCAAATGCGAATCCCCCAGTGTCCCAGCCCCGTTCGCAAATGCGAACTCTTTCTCGCAATTGCGAGAGCCTCAGACCCAAAACCTGTAGTGTTCGTAATTGCGAACAAATGTTGCAATTGCGATATCCGCAATTGTGCAATTTTATACTTAAACGAATTTTCAAGCTCTTTTCTTCATTCTTTCAAAACCCAACACACCACACACGAACCCTCAAGAGCAAATTCACTCCAAAGCACTTGTAAGTCACATTTTACTTAATTCTTTCATTTCCTAACAACATTAAACATGTTTTTCAATTAAAATCAAAGGTTTTCATGGTAGAAATTCTTGTTTTTGGGTAGAACCTAGGGTTTTCATGAATTGGGGAATTGGACCTCGAATTGAGGTTCGATTTTGAAACAAATTATATATTTGAACTCGGGGGGGGGAATGGGTAACCGGATTTTGGTCCGAACCCCGAGTTCCGACCACATGGGGCCAGGGGCATTTCGGGAAATTTTGGGATAAACTTTGAGGAAACCATTTTTAAGCATCCAGACTAAGTTTTATAATATTTATTAATGTAATGGAATCAATTGTGATTAGATTCGAACAAGTTGAAAGCAGAAATTTGAGGTAAAGCTATAGTGGAAGGATAATTTGGACTTCGAGGCTAGAGGTAAGTGTTTGTTCTATCCTAGCTTGAGGGAATAGGATTATGTGCTATGTGCTATGTGATCGAGTGCGGTGTATGGGCTGTGGTGACGAGCATCCATACACTGGCGGTGTCTAGCATGACTGTGAGTCGTTGTTGATATTCATTGTGAGATATTTTAAAGATGAATTATTGAACCCTTGCCGGGTTGTGGAATTGTACACTGTTTTCCCTTGCCGGGACTTATTTTAAAGTGAAATATTTTTTTCCTTTTCCGGGACCTTGTTGTGATGATTGTTGTGTCCCTTGACGGGACGGTTCATGATTATTGTTTTCATTCTCTGCCCTTAACTGTGATTGTTATATGGGTGAGGAAGAGTGATAATGCACGAAGGGTGATGCCGTGACTTGTTTTACTGTTATTGCAGGAAGGTTAATGCCGTGCCTTATGTTATTAATTATGCACGAAGGATCATGCTGTGCCATGTGATATTGATTATGCACGAATGGTAATGACGTGCCTTGTTATTGAACCATGCACGAAGGATCATGTCGTGCCATGGATGTGAAGATGAGAGCAAAAGCACGAAGGGTGATGTCGTGCACTTTTATTTGCTTATTTGGTGAGAATGAGAGTAAAAGCACGAAGGGTGATGCCGTGCAACTATTTGATACTCCTTGTTTGATATTAACTGTTTCCATTATACTCTGTTTCCATTGTTGACTTAATAATTGTTGATAACTCTTGAGCTTCCCTCTTATGATACTTCTTGTTGAATTTTTTACTTGATTATTTCTCGTTATCTTGTGGTGTACATATATATATATAGAACTGCACAGGATTATGTGGGTGTCTTGTCCTAGGCTTGTCACTACTTCACCGGGATAGGCCAGGCACTTACCAGCACATGGGGTCAGATTGTGCTGATACTGCACTTCCATGCATTTTTGCACAGGTCCAGGTTTTGATTAGGAGCAGCAGTAGTAGAGTTTTGCGTGGGAGTTGAGCATCTGAGACTGAGGTAGCTTGCAGGCATCCACAGGCCCGGCGTCTCTTCCACTTATTTAGATTATTTGTTGTGGTCTCCTTGTTCCGAGACAAACTGATTTGTGTTATTTTCCTTTAGACGTTTATGTGTAGTATTCAGTAGTACTTCGTGAGTGGGTGACTCCACGTCTTGGGTAGAGGATTTAATTAGTGTTTTACTTTGGTATTATTTATCCCTATTTTGAAAGTCTTCCGCATTTATTAAATTGATTATTATCTCTCTTGTTATTAAAAATGAGTATAGAATAATGATGCAAACGGGATAATGTTGTATGTTGTGGCTTGCTTAGCGACCACGAGTAGGCGCCATCACGATCCTGATGTCGGGGGAAAATTCGGGTCGTGACAAGTTGGTATCGAGCTCTAGGTTACATAGGTCTCACCACTCACGAACAAGCTTAGTAGAGTTTGAGGGGTAGGTACGGAGACGTCCGTACTTGTCCTCCAGAGTTTATTGAGTTAGGAAAGAGTCTCTCATTTGTTCCTTCTTGTCGTGCGACTTGTTCCTCAAATAATGATTGAATTTCTACTCTGTCCTTTCGCAGATGGTGAGGACACATACTTCTTCATCCGCTGATCAGCAGCCTGAGCCCCAGGCAGCTCCTGTGAGGGGCAGGGTCCGGGGCCATATCGTAGGCCGTGGTAGGGGCAGAGCTCAGCCCCCGGCAGCTATTCCAGAGGTGGAGCCTCATATTGAGACTGGCGAGAAGGTTCCAGTCCCAGCAGCTCCAGTGGGCCCAGCTCAGGTCCCATGAGAGCCTTTATTTACCCCGAATCTTCGGGAGGCTCTGGTCAGGATAGCGGGATTTTATGGACAGTGTTGCCAGAGCGGGCTTATTACCAGCTGCACCAGCCGCTTCTCCGGTTGGAGAAGGGGCCCAGACTCCTGTTGCACGTACTTCAGTACCAGTAGCTCCTCAGCCTCAGGCACCAGTGGTTCAGCCAGCTGTGGCCACTCAGTCACGTACCACAGCTCAGGCCAGAGATGGAGCGGCCATGACTTTTGATTCTTTATGGAGACTTGATCGGTTCTCCAAGCTGTTTACCACTACCTTCAGCGGTGCCACATCAGAGGATCCTCGGGATTTCTTATTCAGTTGCCATGAGATTCTCAAGACTATGGGGATAGTGGCGTCCAATGGAGTTGACTTCTATACATTAAGGCTTTCAGGATCTGCCAAGACTTGGTGGAGAGATTACTGCTTGACTCGACCAGCAGGGTCCCCGGCTTTATCATGGGATCAATTTGCATAATTATTTTTGGAGAAGTTTCTCCCTGTTACTCAGCGGGATGCACTTCAGAGGCAGTTTGAGCGCCTCCGGCAGGGTACTATAACTGTTACTCAGTATGAGATGAGATTTGTTGATTTGGCACGTCATGTAGTGGTGATACTCCTCATAAAGTGGGAGAGGGTCCGCAGGTTCATAGATGGGCTTAATCAGCCGAATAGACTTCAGATGGCTATGGGAGTGGGGAGTGATATATCCTTTTAGGAGGCAGCTAATGCAGCTCGTAGGGTTGAGATGGCTCTTGCTCGGGGAGGTGGTTATCCTTCAGACAAGAGGCCTCATCATTCCGGCAGATTTAGTGGATCTTCTTCTGGAGGCAGGGAATCTTTTGATAGGGGCCAGTTTTCTAGACCTTTTCATTTCGCCCTTCAGGCTTCACAAGGTAGACGAGGTGATCGTGGGTTTCGTGAGCAGTATTTAGATCAGCCACCCATTAGTGCTCAGCCTCTTCATAGTGTTCGTGGAGGCCATTCAGGTCGTCAGGGCCAGCGGCCCCATCAGCCTAAGAGTTGCTACGGGTGTGGTGACCTAGGTCATCTTGTCAGGTTCTTCCCTAGAGCGACGGGCAACACTCAGCAGAGGGGCCTTCGTCCCATGATTCAGGCCCCAGCTGACCCTCAGCCTGCCCAGCCAGCAAGAGGCGGGGGTAGAGATCATAGAGGTGGAGGTCGAGACCGTAGAGGTGGAGACCGTCCAGCCAGAGGTAGAGGTCAGTCAGTGGATGACCGTCCCAAAGATGTAGCTCAGAGGGAGGTGCTGATCCCCGATTTTATGCTTTACCAGCCAAGCCAGAGGCAGAGGCATCAGATGCTGTGATTATAGGTACCATTCTTGTTTGTGACAGAGGTGCTTCAGTATTATTTGACCCTGGGTCTACATATTCATATGTGTGTTCCTACTATGCACCGTATCTGGCCGTGCCTACCTATGCTCTGGATATTTTATTTATGTGTCTACACTAGTGGGTGACTCCATTGTAGTCGACCGGGTGCATCGTTCGTGCATAGTTATTTTTGGGGGTCTTGAGACCCGTGTTGATCTGTTGCTACTAGACATGGTGGATTTCGATGTCATATTGGGGATGGACCGGTTGTCCCCATACCATGCTATCCTAGATTGTCATGCCAAGACCGTGACCTTGGCATTTCCAGAATCACCCAGACTAGAGTGGAAGGGTACCTCAAGCCACTCCGTTCGCACTGTTATTTCCTATGTTAAGGCACGATGCATGGTCGAGAAGGGGTGTCTAGCTTAGTTGGCTTATGTTCGTGATTCCAGCGCAAGTTCCTTCTATTGATTCAGTTCCTATAGTATGGGAGTTTCCCGAGATTTTTCCTTCAGACCTGCCAGGTATGCCACCTGATAGGGATATTGATTTTTGTATTGATCTGGCACAGAGCACTCAGCCCATCTCTATTCCACCCTATCTTATGGCCCCGCCGGAGTTAAAGGAGTTAAAAGATCAGTTGCAAGACCTTCTAGAAAAGGGCTTTATCGGGCCTAGTGTTTCCCTCTGGGGAGCACCAGTGTTATTTGTGAAGAAGAAGGATGGCTCGATGCGGATGTGTATTGATTACCGACAATTGAACAAAGTGACGATAAAGAACAAGTATCCACTACCGATGATTGATGATTTGTTTGATCAGCTCCAGGGAGCGAGGGTGTTCTCAAAAATAGACTTGAGGTCAGGCTACCATCAGCTGAAGATAACGGTGGCTGACATTCACAAGACAGCTTTTCGCACTAGATACGAACATTATGAATTCTTGGTCATGCCCTTCAGGTTGATCAATGCCCCAGCAGCATTCATGGAGGTAATGAATCGGGTATTCAGGCCTTATTTAGATCTGTTCGTGATAGTCTTTATAGATGACATCCTGGTATACTCCCGCAACCAGGAAGAGCATGAGCACCACCTCAGAATGGTTCTTCAGACTCTGAAGGATAATCAACTATATGCCAAATTTTGAAAATGCGAGTTCTGGTTGAGTTCGGTGACATTTCTGGGTCACATTGTATCAGTGGAAGGTATTCAGGTGGACCCAAAAAAGGTTGAGGCAGTCCAGAATTGGCCTCGACCAGCTTCAGTGACTGAAATTAAGCGTGGCAAAATCACGTGCTCACATGTTCGTTCAACATTTCTCGTCTATTACCTCACCCTTGACCAGATTGACCCAAAAAGGGTGCTCCTATTAGGTGGTCGGATGAGTGTGAGGCGAGCTTTCGAAAGCTCAAGATTGCCTTGACCACAGCAGTATTGATACTACCTACGGGTGCAGGGCCTTACATAGTTTACTGTGACGCATCCCGTACAGGGCTTGGAGCGGTATTGATGCATGATGGTAAAGTTATTGCTTATGCTTCGAGACAGTTGAAAATACATGAGAAGAATTATCCGGTTCATGATCTTGAGTTGGCAGCAGTGGTTCATGCCTTAAAGATCTGGAGGCATTATCTATATGGTGTGACATGTAAGGTGTACACTGATCACAAAAGCCTACAGTACTTGTTCAAGCAAAAGGAGTTGAATTTACGATAGCGGAGATGGTTAGAGTTTCTGAAGGACTATGATGTTACTATCCTATATCATCCAGGTAAGGCCAATGTGGTGGCCGATGCATTGAGTAGAAAGTTTGCTAGCATGGGTAGTCTCGCATTCATTCCGGTCAGTCAGAGACCATTTTCTCTAGATGTCCAGGCCTTAGCCAACCAGTTCATGAGACTAGACATTTCTGAGCCTAGCAGAGTGTTAGCCTGCACGGTCGCCCGCTCATCTCTATTAGAGCGGATCCGTGAGAGGCAATTTGATGATCCTCATTTGCGTGACTTGAGAGATACTGTACAACGGGGAGGTTCCACGAAAGTAACTCTAGATGATGACGGAGTATTGAGATTGCAGGGTCTAGTTTGTGTGCCCAATATTGAGGGGATTCGAGAGTTGATCTTAGCGGAGGCCCACAGTTCGCGGTATTCTATTCACCCGGGCGCCGCGAATATGTATCAGGACTTACGACAGCACTATTGGTGTGGCAAGATGAAGAAAGATATCGTTGCGTACGTCGCTCGGTGTCTGAATTGTCAACAGGTGAAATATGAGCACCAGAGTCATGTTGGTGTGTTCTAGAGAATTGAAATTTCCGAGTGGAAATGAGAGCGGATCACTATGGACTTCATTACTGGACTTCCCTTGACTCGGAGGAAATTTGATGCTATTTGGGTCATTGTTGATAGGCTAACCAAGTCAGCACACTTCATTCCAGTATATGTCTCCTACTCATCGGAGAGGTTAGCAGATATTTACATCAGGGAGATTGTTCATCTTCACGGGGTGCCGGTATCTATTATCTCAGATCGGGGTATGTAGTTTACCTCACGGTTCTAAAGAGCAGTCCAGCAGGAGCTAGGC